>NQII01002501.1:150550-177495 GCA_002778355.1 Clitarchus hookeri | reverse complement strand
AGAACAGTCTCAGATGGACTGAGGTGCTTATCCACATGAAGAAACATGGCATCATCCTATATATATGTGTGTCAACAAGTATCAGACTGTGAAAAGTCATTACTGGAGAATTACTCATGCTGGAGAATTATGTAATCTAAAAATACATTTTTCTCTAAACAAAATCTATACAGCAAACCTACATTATATCATTTCGGTGTTCATGTTACACATAACAGACCTGTTACCTATTTTTTTAAGGTAAAATTCATATGGCATCCACTTATTTTAAATACATTTAACATTCCAGAAGAAACTAATTAAACATTCACTGGATACATGTGTGGAAGGTAATTACATGATAATGCCACCTCCTTTAATTGGCTGAAGTTGCAAACCACAACTGAAACTCTAAAGAAAAAATAGCACCATTTCACTTAGTGAAATATGGAATCCAATCTATAGCACCACACATAGCAAGCAACAATATTTCAAGTGAGCAACACATTCAGCAATTAGCAACATAATTGCATGCATGTATTCTCACAAGAAATCTCATTCTGTGTGTGATGGGCTTAAATTTTACACAGATCAACCTGGTTCCTTCGTTGGCATGTTGAAATTCTAGCATTCTACTTTCATAATTACGGTTCCAATTCCCAGTCATGGTAAAGATACTTATATAGGCTGGGCAGCAGGCTTTAATTGGTCTGACCATCACAAGCTAATTTTATGTTAGAAAAAATATGCTGATTTTTAGTGCTACCAAGCCAGCAGCCTTGGAGTTTAAATGGGGAATCAATGTTAAGAAATTCCTCCTCAATACATCAATTTTAATATAATTATTTCAAACACAAAGTATTCTACTTCATATTTTTTAAGGAATACTGACACATTAAGAAATCTTGCTAATTTTTATATTTTAATTTTTTTTTCTAAAATTTAACATTATACTAATTAACATTTTACACAAAAATTAAGAGCAAATTAATTTTATTTTTCATTTTTTAATGTGTCAGTATTTTCTGAGAAAGTTGCATTGAATATTTTTTAATTTGAAACAGTTATCTCTAAAACTGATGCACTGAAAAGGAATTTAGTTTACAATGATTCCCCATTTAAACTCCATGGCTCCAAGCTAGATAGGCAGATCCCTTAATCAGTACACACCTGATGCTGCTTAATTTTTGTATCTTTGTCTTCATTGATGATGAGATTGCCTTTGTTGTCATCCCTCCGCGGTGCATCCTTGGGGACCTTGATGATGAATCGTCGTTTCTTTCTTTTAGATACTTCAATATTTGGTCCACCCCAGTTTCCCCAACCAGGCAAAGTTAGGTCAATATCCTTTGGTTTTGAATTTTCTATTAGATCTTTCTTTTCACCTCTAAAAATGACAGAAAAGATACATTTAAAGAACAAGCTGAAATGCTATCTTTCAGTGAAAATTACAAGGCAACCCATTGTTTACACTCAAGACAGAAGAGAAGTGCTGCAAAATGCAGTTCAAGACAGGTTAACTGCTGATTGTAATATTTAAAAAAACAATACAAACAACATAAAAAAGGGCAATGATATTCCACATAATTTTACAGGGTCCTTGGAGGCTTTTNTTAAAAAAACAATACAAACAACATAAAAAAGGGCAATGATATTCCACATAATTTTACAGGGTCCTTGGAGGCTTTTTAAAACAAATTCAATCCCGAGTGTATGTGAGCGTAGTTTCACAAACGGGAACCACTGACATTAAAGATGGTCAATAGGTTCCAGCAACTAACCGTAACGAGTGCAGGTGTTTGTTGAGGGACGACAGCCAAATAGTGTGAAATCCCTTTGGTTGCAGTATTGACCTAGACACCAGCAATGGACAGTACCATAGTCACATCTACAATACACGTAACTTCAATTCTGTTGCTCTCCACCTTGAGCTGGCAGCTCCAACAATGGGGATGAGTGGGTTTCAGTTTGCACTCTAACAAATTTCTTTGTATGAAAACCACAGAGTTGGCCAACTCGTAAATTGTCACTTAGGGTCATAAATTTCTTGCACGATATTACCACACCAGGCACCATCAAAAACTCTACTACATACTATATAATGTTTAGGAGAAGCAGCTCTGTATTTTAGGCCATTAAAAATTTTATATTTCAGCATTGATATGATTTGCTTGAAGGCAGATTTGGAGACCTAGGCACCACTTTAGTGATACAAGACATGATGAGTCTTAAGCATTTCTTGGTAGTACTATGTATACAGTGGCTGGTTGTTGACTTCCTTGGTTGTGAAGAGATAACACACACAATTAGTCCTAGTCCTGGACCACTCAAAATATTTTTCAAGAGACTGGAAAATTTATTATCCATTTGAGAATCAAACTATGGACTCTTGCACTACCAACCAAGCATACGACCATAAGGTCACAGGGTCGAATAAAACATCACCAAAGGTAAATAAATTTTTAATTTTTTGTTAGCTTTTTGGCAAGTGGTAAACTGTTTGCTCCGAAAGAAAAAAAGTCGCAATAGGTGTTTTGTCCTGAAAAAGAAAATATTGCACAAATCAAGTGTCTTTTGATAAACTTCCAATAGTCTTTCGTCATCTTTGAAAAGTGCAAATGTTTTATTCCATCTTTGTTTTATTTTCAAACTGTTTATACTTGTATGCTAACGCTAACAATGTTCCATTACTTTTTAAATTCCCATTAAGTAGTAGTAGTCGTACAACACTGCACCTTCTGCATAACTGTAAATAAAATTTAAAGTTGCTTTATTACTAATTTTTGTGTCTGAAATTAACCTCATGCCAAGGTCAAATAGTACCATGCAGTAATTTACTTTCTAGTTGCATGCAACATAATACATCATCTTACTTGGCTTGGGTTTAACTGTCAGATTTCATTTGAGATGTTGGCAACTTGTATCATCTAGTGCGATTCTATGATATACATTTGCATGCTATACAAAACCATGTGTTACTTTTGACATGTGACCACATTGTTTAGCAGCATTGCAAGAAATTGCTTTTGTAAAAGCTTGCCTTTAGAATCACTTATCTAATATTTTGTTTCATTCATCAATATTCACTTTGCATAACGTACTAACATGTGATGAACCTTCTTTCGGACTAAAGTTGGAAAGGGATCTACACACTGCAAGAAGTTATCAATATGAAATCCAGGTAAGTTAATGAGATTTTAATATTTCATAAGATTTTAGATGTCACCCTAACAAACAAAACCTGTCATGGTACAATACCACAGTGCCTATGGCGACGTACTAATAAAGCTTGCACATAAGATAAAAAAAAACTAGCAGTCGCAAACCTAAAAACAATGTTTAAGTTATATTGTTGATTTAGTGTTATTCATACTAGTTTGATAATATTCTGTGAATCATATTTAAAATGAATATCTTCAAGGAGCTACAAGATATATATTATATACACTATTCATTATGATGGTCAGTAGGGTTATTGGGAAATAATACTTAAGAATGAAATGTTATGGATTGAGGTCTGCCTGTTGCAAATTATTAACTGCATCAAAAACAGCAACATGTATGCTGTTTTTTAAACCGCCAGTCATTTTACAAAAGCTGGAAAAAGTGTAAATACACGTAATTGTTAATAATTGTCTGCCTAATGTTAGAATTAACTCGCTTGCTAGTCAATCGGTAGGGCTCTTAAGGCGCCTCCACCATTTGTTATGAGTCTAACATGCTCATAAACTAGTAAGCTATTGACGGATAGGATAAGGTATCCGGATAAGTTAAGAAGAAGATGACTTATAGAAAAGAGTTAATAAAGTATTTACTTTCCATCTCCAGCAGTTATAAATCGTTACATAGAATTAAGGCATGAGGCCAAAGGAAGAAAAGATGATAAGGAAGGTTCTTTAGGTTAGAGAGAGCATGATAAAGAAGGAGCTCAGCCGAGTCTCGCACCCTGGCCTTGTTGCCCAGATGTCGGATGTCGCCGCTCCAGGACCCGCAGCTCACCAGCCTGATGACATTCGCAGACTGTGTCGCTCACAGCCCTCGTTGCCCCGTCCACTTTTTGCGCCCCTCCACGTGTGTATTGGCGTAATGCATTGTGATTGGCTCCCGTTGTGCGCCGGAGGCGGAGTGTGCTCATAGTTTGTTCTAATTACCCTGGAATGCCCTTAGGTTAGCTGGACCTATATTTTCTGTGTCTCTTTGCGCAATTCTCCGATGGTTGCTGAATTTATTATGCTTTACAAACTCGTCTGTGGTCTCCTTCCCGGCTGTTGTTTAGACAGGTGGTGCACAACGGGGCCTTGCGTAACACTAACCACAAGAAACATGTAGCCAAATGTACCAAAATTCTAAAGATCAGCTCTGAGAAGTTAAGTTTGTTAACTATTATACTGCATAGGAAAATTTCTCAATTTTTTTATTATTTTTGTGCTAGACACTTGTAAATAAAAATTGGAAAAAAAGAATATTTGCATTCACATTCAAAAAAAGGGTATTTTCAAGGACAGATTAGGACGTTTTATTGCTGTGCACATCTGTGTGTTTGGTACTTATCTGCTGATGATGTTGGGAGAATGGGATACGTGAAGGCACCCACACATAGAGGACCGGCTAAGGATGGATGAGGTCGATTACCAGTTGAAAGGATCAACGGATTGTATGCTAGGCTGGAGAGACCTGGTACATGATACTGGCCAATGTTGAGACTTCTGTGTGCCCACGAACCATTTCCAGATGCCTAGTGGAGGCGAATCTACGATCGTAGTGCCCATTAAATGTGCTGCCATTAACTCTACAACAGTGGCACTCCGTTTGCAATGGTGCCCGACCAGAGCAAAGTGGAATGTCACAGACTGACAATGTGTGGTGTTTAGTTATGAGTGCTGCCTCATTATGGGGACTGATGATCATCCCGCTGGGTGTGAAAGACCCTTGGTGAATGCCACAATTCCAGACATGCTATACAGTGGAACTNGACTGATGATCATCCCGCTGGGTGTGAAAGACCCTTGGTGAATGCCACAATTCCAGACATGCTATACAGTGGAACTTTTCCCATACGGCAGGCATTATGGTCTGGGGAGCCATAGGCTACAATAGCCAATCCACTCTCATGTTAATGGAAGACTAAAGGCCCAACTGTACGTGGATGAGATCATATGGCCTCATCTGCTTTCATTTCCGGCCAGGATTCCAGGTGCAATATTCCGGCAGAATAAAGTCTGACTGCACATAGCATGGGTCGCCCAGGATTGTCTCCATTATGTCCAAACACTACCATGGGCTGCCCGCTTCCATAACATGTCCCCAAACACAGATGTGTATGTCCATTTGAAATGCCAGCTGCCACTGTGCCAAAGTATCCAGGATTTGGAACACAGTCCAACAATCGTGGGCCCATTTGCCTCCATCCGGCGTCTGCTGGACTCTATGCCAGACCATGTTACAGTGTGTATCGCAGTGAGAGGGGCTGCAACACACTATTGAAGATAACTGGACAACATATCACAGATCTATATGAAACTGTCGTGTTGCTCTGTTTTTGTGATTGTGTATTGCTCAGCTGTATCAATATCTCTATAAAGTTTCAGTACTATCCGATGCATCCTTCTGTGCATGCTATTTTTACTGTCCGGCAGTGTATATATGTGTATGTGGGTGTATGTGTGTGTGGATGTGGGTGTGTGGGTGTATGTGTGTGGGAGCATGCGTGTGTGTTTGTGTGTATCCACAAGTATTCACCTGTAAGCACTTATGCTCATGCCTTTTTAATTTTTAAGATTTAATTGGTAATTTAGGGCCTGTTTCCTGCCACTTTTCCATATTTGTATTTCCGAGAGCTTTATATGGATATTATGAACACTCAAGTATAACATTTTTTACACACACTATTTCCTGTGTTTACTTGTTATGCTCATAAATCACAAATTTTTACACTTTCCTGCAATGTACAACACTTTTTCTGATGCACTAAAGATACAAAATCAAGATTTGCTGTGATTATTTGGTACATAGCAATATTAATTTTTACATGTGCATAATTGGTTGAAAGAAGAAACTAAGCAGGGATTTTTTTTCAAAAGTCTTCAATTAATCATGAACCAATTATAATTAATTTCATTACATCTGTGACTTACCTGAACTCTGCAACCACATCATCATCAGCAAATGCTTCTGCAATGAGTTTCTCCTGTTCTCCTTCATCTCCATCTTCCCCTCCTTCCTCTGCATCGTCATCCATAGCCTCGTCGCCTTTCGTTGCAATATCTGGTAACTGTGACAGCAAGTGTTTCTGTTTGACTTGTAGAAAGTTGTTTGGGTCTATGCTGATGGCTGAAGGAACCGTATTGTGCTGAACTAGGGGGTTCCTTCCTGACTGTGACAGGACCACCAACTCATCCACGTTACTCTGACTGGCCTCTGCCTGATTGTTACTGCCATGTGGGACCTCGCCCAGTTCATCATCTACCACTGGCCGAGTGATGGACTTATTCATTTTCAGAGATGGTTCATTCATGTTAACTTCATAGCCTGAAATATCATCGCTTGGTTCTTCTACATGTTTGGCTCCCTCTTTCAAGCGCGACTGCAGAGTATTAACCTTCTCCTTAATCTTCTGTTTCAACTTCTCCTCTGCTTCATCAAACAAGTCATCTATTTTTGTATCAGCATCCATTTCTAATTGTTTTGCGATCTTACTTTCACTATAATTAATAGGCCTACTCAAAATTTCATTGCTCTTCTTTGATTGTTTGATTTTATTACCTTTTGTTTTTCCTTTAAAGTGACTTTCACATCCTGATGCATTAACATCTGTTACAACCCATGATGAAGTGCTAATGATGTATTCATCTGTGACATGCGTTGTTTGCTTACTTTTCTCTTTCACAAAGAAATTTGATTTCTGTTTTTTACTTTCAACATGCAAATCTTTAAGCTTATTAATTTGTCGTAGAGTTTTATTTGGGACCAAGTTCTCATTAATTTTCTCCTGTCCAATTTTATCTCTATTAATAAATTTATTACTTTTAACTTTGTTTGAGTCCTTGACATCCTTTTCCACCATAATTTCCCCCACATTAAGTTCAGCTGTATTCTTGGAAAACTGACCTGCACTCTGAACAACAGGATTACATTCTAACACCTCCACTCTTTCCACAACACTTTCCATTAGTTTAATCCTTTTACTATAATTTATGGAGTCAACATTTTCATGCATTTCTTTGCTTGCACTACTGTGCTCTGCAAATTCAGTTTCTGCTTTTCTTTTATTCTGCTCAGCCCAAAATTTACGATACCCACTTACGAACTGGTTAATTTCGGCTTCTGTTTTCACTATCCATGGATTTTCAGTATTGCTACTGTTGGTGTTGGCTTCCGCTTCTGGAGCTTCTGTTTCACTTTCAAGACCACTATCTACGTCCTGGCCAACTTTCTGAGTCAACTCACGACTTATAGCCAGTTGTTCAGCGAGGGCTCGACGAGCCTGGGAGCCAAAACAAACAAAAAATTAATACAAGATCAACAAATAGTTTCTAGTAGTAAACAAGTATAACATGTTAACATAATAATGACAATCACAGCCCCATGGGCTTCATTATCACTTGCAATTAAATCACATAAATTGGAACAATGTTCATAGGAGTATTACAAATTCACAAATTTTTTTGTCAACTAATACCCTTCAGAATTTTTAATGACATATGCAATGTCACAGTTTCCCAGTCACCTATTAAAACAGACTCCTCCAGATATTCGTAATTTTTTCATACCACAGAATATGGAATATGTCAATTTTGTTGCAAAACTTCACAAAAACTTTAAGAACTGCTCTATCTGAATGTTCTGCACAGGTTGTAAACAATGGAACAAACACATATTCTCTGATTATGAACTTTGAAGAATTGAGATGCAATATCAAGAATACTTTCCTTGCTGTTAAATGAACAATGCTTGTCCACAGTACTAAAATTGTCACAATAATAACTACTTAGCTTTGTATTCAATAATGTAATTACTCTTTCTGAATTTCCTCACATCAATAATTGGAGAGTGACAGAAGGCATAACATTTATGCCATAGGCCCTGTAAGATCAAACCGCAAAGGACTTCCTGCAATGATGAAAGAGAAAGTGCAGCTGAAGAGAGGAGAGTTTCAGTTCCAGTGCAAAGAGGGTACTGCAGCCATCAAGTGGATGGATAGAAAACCTGTAACCATTCTCACAACCTCAAACAACCCTAAATGCACCACAACAGTCACAAGAAAGAACAAGGATGGGGCAAATTGTCAGGTGAGCTGCCCAACTGGTATTGTTACATACAATGAGATCATGGGAGGCGTTGATCACTTCGATCAAATGCGAGGACATTATGCAATAGGTCGACGTTACCAGAAATGGTGGTACAGAATCATGTATTCATTGACCTAGCAATTGTAAATGCATTTGTACTGTGGAAGACTGGCAGAAGAGAATGGGCATTTCATGACCAGCTTGGTTTTCATCTTCGGCTGGCAAGACAGTTGATAGCAGGTTTCTCAAATCGAAAATGAAAAGGACGACGTATCAGTTTTTTGGGCAAGAGAACCAGGTATATTTGCAAAATATGCAACATCACATTGTGCGTCGAACCATGTTTCCGGAAGTTTCATGGAAAATAGAATGTTTGACACCTCAGGCGAACAAATTGTAACGAATGGAAAACATTGCAGTTCGTGGGTGTTGCCAGTGTGAAGGACTTGTAATATAAAAAATAGTGTTTGTTACATATATGTTGTTACTACTATGGGCCATGGGAAGTATACTTACCACCATTAGAAATTAGGTTAATACTGCTATGGGCAGTGGGAAGTATACGTCCTACCATTAGGAATTAGGCTAAATGTCACATAAACGTTTTCTGCCACAAATTAATGCATTTCAGTTCTCTAAACTATCCTGAACTCAAATTTTGGTTTTTGCACCATTACCCCAAATAAATGGTCTGTAAAAGGTTTATTATCCAACAAATTTGTGTAAGTGTAACACTGGGGTGTTTATAACTTTTAATGATGTCATATTCATGTGTACATTAATGTACAAAAATACATTGCCTTGGTGTAACTCTCTCAGGCGATCGGTTGTTGAGAAAACAGACAAAGATTATAAGGATACCTGGCAGGCAACCAACTGCACCCTTATAAACTTTGTTTGCTATTTTGACAACTCTTCACCTGTATTTTGTCACTTTACTACTGATGTAAATTTGTCAGTAAACATGTTTGAAATGAGTTTGACTAGGGGTTATTTTGACACTGCCTCTCGCTATCATTGTTATAACACCTCCAATGTAGGTGTTGAATGTATCGTCTAACAGGCATTCTCATGCATCCCTTCAACTTTGTGTTCTGGTATCTCGCAAACAGCCTGTCCAAGGATGTTACAAACAAGGAGACTAAGAGATTTCTTGTGGCACTGTCGATTGTCGGAAACATTGCTAAACACCTTTCATGTTTAGAATGGTCCCGGCAGACGCAACCATGCATGCGACGAGGTCCTTACTTAAATGCACATAAGTTGTGTTCAGCATCTGGTCCTGTTCCCTGGCCTCCAAAATAAATCTGTGACAAATTAGCCACATATAGTAATGATTTGAGAAAGATACATGAATTCAAAAAATACAATTTAATAAAAAAACTTCTTAAAATAGCCTTTAAAATGTACAAGATAACAAGATAAATCTCACAGGCCATTAATTAAAGTGTGTGTGTATACACACACATACATATACACACATACACATATCACAAATCTTTGAATACACAATCTTGAAGTTATTTGCATCACAAATAGTATTAACAACACAACATGACGTAATTGACTAAAATTTAATGGGCAAACCACACACATTGAAGCACATGCACAAAACTTTTAAAATAAATGTGCAAAGCGCCCAAATTTTCTCAAGCCAATCACCAAATTCAATTGCAATATAGAAAAAAATTGCTGTGATCATCAGAGACCAATGCTCTATTTACACACTATCACAATAGCTAACTGCCATCAAAACCCATTGCATACTATAAAACATGATTTCACACTCAAAGAAATAATAATGAAGGCAAAATGATGAATGAATTGTTGGCGGAAACACATTAAAATTTTCACAGTACCCCAGGCACCCTGCGGGCTATCAAAACNATATATATATATATATATATAAAAGGGGGGGGGGGGCAGTAAACTCCATACTGAGATTACAATGGCTCATAAACCTTTGATAATAATTAATACGTACAGCTGTGAGGAAAGGTACATGGTGTGTGTCATTTAAGAAACTGTCCAACTGTTAACATACTGGTAACAAGTGAAGCTCGTTCCAATTAGACATCAACATCAGGCAACGCTAACCTCTAACCTTAAAAGGCTCACAAAATTTGGTTAATAAGGAAAGAATTTAAAGTTACACAAGTAAAGAACACAATATGCCGAGAAGCGACTGGCCAAAACGAATTTCGAATGGGCACCAAAATGAATTTAATTTTACGCAACTCTACATAAAATGCCTCTAGATTAGTCCTGCATAACGTGACTCACATTACAAAAGTCAAACGCAATCCTATGTCACCATGACCTTAACTGGACTTGCGCAGCTTCTGACAGGGAGATCTGGCAAAAAACAAGAAGCGGAAGTGACCCAAAAATGCCATACCAGTGTATTTAAACACGGTAGCAAAACCTTAGCGCATGCACAGGGAAGGAGGGGTAGGGGTGGAAAACAGAGAATCAACACTGAGGAGGGGGAATACAGAGAAGGAATCAATAGGTGACGTCACAACAGCTCCGTCCACGAATGTGAAGGCAAACCTGACCTTACAAATCTATGATACTTCGTAGTATTTGAAATAACCACTTGTGTCTTCATTCATTTGAATCACAAACGGATTCCACAGCAGTCTCATACACCAGGGTTTGCATGTATCCATCATGCAGGGAATATTGTAAGCTTATTAATGTGTGGTACATATTGTTAAAAATATCCTTCACGATTTTCTATGCAGTGGGCACAGCAACATACCATACACAATGTAGGAAGTTTGTATTGCTTACATGCTAGACAATGTATCACTCCAGCTGAAGCTATATGTGTGTTTTGAATGAAAATGGTGGGTCCTAGACAGTTGCAACAAGGGGGCCATATTTATTACATAAGTCATACGACTCACTAAACCGGCAACAAACATCTGTATATCCTGAAGATACAAATGTTGTGTGCAACACACAGGTGGCCACCCTTTTTACTTTTAATATAGTTGTAGGTATTAATCAGCATCTGCTGTGAGGTCAAGGATCCCAATAACATAAAACAGTGTTCACAGTATTGTCATTTAATTTTCCTTCATTTTTTATATGTTTTCAAAATAAAGTTTAAAAAAAAAAATGAATTTTGACGGGCTCATATCCTTCTTAATATTCATTTTGGGTATAAAGTGTCCCCTATATTTTCTTTTTACCTTATAAGGAATCACCTCACAAAGTTTGTTAGTCTAATTGAAAATCACCCTGAATATGTGTGTGTTATTTACACGACTTCCCAACACCCAGTTTACGAGTCAATACCTCAGTGTGTATGTCACTCGTCTGAAAGAATAACACGACAAAAATCTTTTATTATAAATGTGACAGGTTTATCAAGTATTATTTACTCATTAACAATTCTTAAGCCATTTATGACAGTTTACGACACTTTGTATTCCAAAATGAAGGGGTAAATACTCCAGATTATAAAAACTGTGCCTTTTTTTACGATGCATGCAACAGCAAATATTCAAGCTATCCATACATTAAAGAGAAACATCCAAAATGTTATGACTTATTTTTATAAAGCAAGAAAGGGAGAATCATGTTACACTTTCTGTGAATTGCAATCTACAGCATAAACAAAATACAGTATATTTTCTTATGACCTCATATGGGATGAACAGAGTTAAAAGTATTTATGTATTTCTAAACTAGGAAGAGGAAAAAAGCATGAACATTAATCAACATTCACAAGGCAATATATTTACTGAAATTATTGTGTACATAGTTATAGTGTTGGCTGTAAGAGTTATTACTTTATTTTTTTATTGAATGAGCATATGCAGTGGAAATTAGAGCAGTTGATGAAAACACTAGATAACTGAAAGTCACATGGCAAATTTTATAATAAAATGCAAAAAGATAGATAATTACCAGGCTGAAAGTAGAAACTTCGCAGGGCTTTCAAAAATGCTGACTTTACTGTGAACAGCCTATATCATTCTGGGATTATCCTAAATAACCAGTAAGATGTAAAATTACTTGTAACATGCTTTCTGCAATTTCCATTTTTCCAGTTTTGTGGCCTAGGTCAATGAACACATTTTTTAGGATGACCTACGATTAAAACATTAAAACAAGAAATTTTGTCCAGAGTGAGATGTATCACGTTTAAAATTAAAAATTACAAAAACTAGATTTTAACAAAATTAATAAACTTATTCAGTTTTGTGTAAAAATTGTGAGCTCAAAGTATTTTTCCAATATACTGGCAATTATTCACTTTCCTCGACAGTGGTTATAGTAACGTGACATAAAACAAATACAATCAAAAAGTTGTCATTGCAAACTTCTCTATAATTTGGAACATTCACAAAATGCTGAGTACATGAACCCTAGTAAACTGTTAAAACAAGAAACTGCTACTGAACTCTTTCACATATGAATTGGTTTTTGTAACCTATAAAATTACTCCGTGCTTTAAATTTAGTAACTGAAAAGAAAAATGTGTGTGTTGAAGACTATCCTCAAGTTCTGGAAGTTTCCTTTACTTTATTCCTTTCATGCATAGCGTGTACTCAGGGACTTAATCAAATGGGTGGAGAATCAGAAAGAATCATATTAAGCAACTGTACTGATATTTACTGGACATTTAGAATATCAACTACTTATGTATTTGAGAAATATCATCTCCATTAATGTTTGTCAAGATTTAACGAATGGCCTTCCAAACATGAGTCAGGTATGTCACAGCATAACCAAACAAGCTTGGTTAGTTGAATTAAATCCCTTCCTCTTTTGTAAAAAGAGAGCTTGTATGAAGCCTGGTTTGCAAACTTCGATGAAAACATTTTTATGGGACATAATATATGTAATTTATCTTCAAATGTAATTTTTACCAATCTCTGGCCAATTTTTGATATTCTGACTGGAGTGTGTGTGCTGGAATGACAAGTAGAATTCCTGTATATAAACTGTGCCATATCACAAATTTCCTTAACAATAAGAGCGTCAATTAATATCACTTTAAAGCCTTTACAGCTTTGCTTAAAATGAAATACAGACCTATTTGAGGCAAATAGTATAGAATAAAATGATAAATTAATTTTATGATCCATAATATTTTAAAAGTATATGTACAACTAGACATTTACTGTGAAACAAGATTTCAGGCCTAGGTCCAACGCACTTTTTTTGTATGCAATGTGAACAAAATTCAAATTCCCATGCAAAATGTTGTTAAAAGCTTAAATGTTAAGTCTCACCCATAACCAAAATGAATTCAGCTTCACCGGAAAAGTTCAGGAGACATCAACAGTACACCTTTATATAGCATACAGAAGTGCAACAAATGCTGGGAAGTGATTGAAGATAACTTCTTTACTGTTTTCAGGGAATTAGGCTTTCAAAATATTGGTTGGGGTTTCATTCTGAACAAGAAAATACTCGAGAACAAACAATAAGAATACATGAACAACAAAATAAATATATATAAAACTAAATCACAGAAGATGTGGGCACTATCTAACCAGATTACCAGTACCAGAAGTACGTATTATTAGATAAAATTTTTGAAAGAGACTCCCCAACTCACCCAAGTCCACCAATTGGTAATGGCTTGGATCAAATCAGTGGCCTGAAAGTTGTTGAGGTCAGAGACTGTTTTGCTAAATGTAAACCAAAGGATACTGCCTGCAGCTGTACACTATAATGACTGTGTTTTACTGGCAGAGAAGGAAGGGGGAGAAAGGTGTAGTTTCTATGTTTATATACATTAATTAAATTGTTATTTGTTGATATACACTATATGAATTAATATTTATTTAGTCATGTGTTGGAAAATTTGCTTGGGACTAAGAAGCAAACAAAGATTGAAAAAAAAACTATATTTAACGCCATAGTGTATTACTCTTATCTATTAGGTGATAATGGCCAGAATAATAATTTTCTGTAACTATTTAAAAAAAATTGCAGCAAATAAAAACACAATGAGAATTTATTTATACAAGTTGTATTATGCACGTAAGTGAAAACAATTATTAGCGGAGTGCATACAACATTGAAAACCAACATTACAAAACTAATAAAAATTTAACAGAAAACGTTTCTGTAAATGAAATGTACAAAAGCTAAAAGCTTTAATAACTTTGATTTTATATAATAAACTGAATAGTTCTTTACAGACAAAAACAGGATAACAGGTTTCAGGCAAAAAAGTTTCATATATGACCTTGAAAAGTGAACAGTTGAATTGGGTTAACATTTGATCCATAACTTTAATCTGGCTGACATGAAGGTTCAAGAACACTAATTTGACGTCACTATAGAGTTCAGAAACCAATGGTTACATAAAACAGTTATATAACAAAAAATTGATAGTGACTTTAAGGTCATGGTTGATGCTCTTAACAGAGATATCAAATACATACAGCACAATTGTGACTTACACATTACTGAAAAAATACACACAAGGGAAAGGAATACTTATGTAATCAGGGCACATCTAAAAAAACTCAGCTAAAAAACTGTATCACCTTGCCATGATCATTATTTTATACAATATGAGAAGTGCAGAATTACAAGCATAAAAAAATATGGAATTTTTATTTTAGTGCAATTAGCAGAATTGTTTGGCTTCAATTTTGACAACTCCTGAATCAAATTCAGGGAGTGAATTGGTTGTTGGTACAGGATATGTTGTCACCAAGGTCATTAGCACACACTTGAATTCAGTTTTTATGAAACAAGTGATTATTTCAAAGATGTCACATACTCCTCGAGCTACTGTTTTTTATACTGGCATAAGTATACTAGGCCTTATAATTATTTATGTAAATTGTGTTTGTCATCTATTTTTGACTTTAATGAAAATTATAAAAAAATACTACTGATGCTTGAAGAACGTGATGGAAAGTTGTATGGTGAAAGGAAATTGGATGGATGTTATTATTCAGCCATTAATCTTGTACAGTATCTCTAATAATATTTGTAAAGCCACAAAGAACATTTATTTATCCTGCAGACCTAGCCTCTTACCATGAGGCAATAAAGGTTGTAATAAAAAAAAACCCTCATCTTACTTGTTAGAATTTCTAGCAGCAAACTAACTTATAGCTTCTGTTGCTATGTGACTAATGAGCCTTTGCCAATGGTATTGAACCTTTTTTTGTCCTTTCCTGGTAACTAGTAGATGAATTTGATGAATGCATGTTTTCTACAGCACAGAAAGAATTTCTGAAGCAAGACATTGCTTCATGTCTTTAGCAGGAGATATAGGTTATGAAATAAAACTTTCAGAGTGATTATCTTCACTAAAAAATATCATCCCAAGAATTGTATGTATTGATATCCATTAATAAATCATCACCACCTATAGTTTACTATCAGACTGCCTGGGAGTGAACAACTCTATGTGATCATGTAGGATAATAACTGTTCAAAGAATTTGCACTTGTGAACAATTGTACATATTTTCTGAAGAAGGATCATTAGATTTTACTTTTGCATTGCAAAGAGATTTACCTACAAAATTATTTTCACACATTTTCCCTTCTTAATTTATAGTTTCTCTATCTGCAAAATAATGACTTTCATCATTGTAATACATTATACTTAAGGGTCTTCATTAAATATAATATTTCATTGTTTGTAAATACAATTTCTTTATTTCACCGAAGATAAAATATTAGACTGCATACAACAAAGATTATGAGGAAGTACCTGCTTGCTGAATAAACCGTTTTATCATGCATAGCATTACCAAACTGTTGGAATATTGTACAGTACTACATTACTACAATGCTAAGCATTTTTTTTTAAATGTGTTCAGCCTGTAAAATGGTACAGTAGAACCTCACTGATGCAGAACCTTTTATTACAACCAGCTCTCCTTTACAGCCTGTTGTTTTAGGAATCATAAATATTTATGTTCAAAAAATTAAAAATTTGAGGGAAATTAGTTAAAAAATAAATTAGTTGAACTTTTTTTTGTTACCGCACATTAACTCTGCCCACTCCTTCTCCTAAGATGACAGAATGTTTCTGCGCAGCGTGACTGCCGACTACCATTATGTCATGCACTAGTCTTGCCATTGTGATCTCGTTTGTGGATATACTTACCTTCTGTCTAGAGGCCTGCGAGACTAGTATTTTTAGTTCAAGCCGAGTTCGAGCAAACCTACTGAAAAGTTCCCAAGTTTCGAGTTCGAGCTCTTTTATTACATACAAAAAATTAAAAGTGTTCATACCTGTAGTTCTGAGGAATAATTTTAACAGCACCATACCTAACTTTTATATTATTCTTTTGTAGAGGAATGTCTTATTTTCCAGCAACCAGTAAACATGGTCCTGCCGGGTGCTGCATGTTAGGCCAATTTGTGGCCTGGTTTTTATGCTAATTATGATGGTAATCTGTGTTCATAGTATCTGCAGTTCTCAGAAATAATTGTAACTGTAACACTCACCTTTTAAAATATTGTTTCTTGAATGTATAACATTGTATTTTCTAGCAAACATTTAACAAACTATCTTGTTGGGGATTGTATCTCAAGTCGATTAGTGGCCAAGTTTTAGGCTCATTTTGCTGATATTCAGTGTTCATATCTCCATTTCTGGGGACTCGTTTTACTGGAAAATGCCCACCTTTTAAATATTTATATTTCATTAATAAACAATGCGTTATTTTCTTTCACAAGTAGTAAAAAACAGTCTCATCAGTCGCCGGCTGAATGACCTGACGTTGACATAAAAGCTTAAATTTTTTGAGTCTGAAAAATATTTTGAGCTGAGTTCGAGTTGCAAGAAGGTATTCAGCTCAAACTCGATTATACTTGTTATTATGACTCGGATTTGTGCACAATTTTGTTAACTAATTATTGCGCTTGGTTTTTTTTAGACTCTGATTTGGTAACGTTTTTGGTTTTGTTTTGTGAACAAATGTTGACAATCTACTCATTTTTCAGCATGTCTTGCTTGATAGTGATCAAAAACAGCAGCCAAGATAGCTTACACTCCAGCAACTGTTTTCATAATGCACTGCGTGCGAATGGAGAGAGGGAGGAGGGACATAACTACAGCCCAGACACAGTGACAACCACTCCACAGGATCCCTTCACTCCCACTGTGTCGGCCACGACAGGGAGGGTGCGAGGATGCCACGATGGTTACTAGGCAACCACCCCCTTTCACCCGCCATATAAGTAGTGAAAATGATGATATGCTGGTCATGCAGAAAACCGCCAAACAGAACAGCCGAAGATTATACCTCCAAGCCTTTGTTTAGAGATGAGCAAAATCAGTTTACGCTCAACTTGACGCGGTTGAGGGGGTTGTAAATTAGTTATGTGATGAAATACTTACGTTGGATCCAGTAACTGGTGAACTTGATGGAAAAGTGTTAGTAACCGAATACAAGAGACACTCCGAAAGAAAAAAGTGGTGCATTCGAAACATCACATTACGAGATCACTAATCGGTTATTGCAGTTCAAAGGAAAAGTGCCGTACATCTTTAATTTACAGACGCAAATTCATTTATCCCCTAGTAACTACCAAAACTTAATAGATTGTTACTGACTGGCAGTTATGGTAAACATTGGTATTGTCTGTCTGGAACAGTCTTATCTGGCATCACATACATACTTTCTCTTTCGAATAGCCCGTTGTAACCATAGGCTAAAAATTTTGATGATCTGGTGACATGTAAGCTAGGCTTGAGATATCTGTATATATTACATGTCACTGTGATTTTTTAATATTTTTAGTTTTGTTTTTATACCATGAACTAACGGGACACTTGAGATCATCGTTTTCCGTGTTTTAATTTCTGCATCAGAATTATACAGGAAGCATTGCAGGTTTAATGGAAAAGCAACAAAAAGTTAGGTAATCTACACAAATATCAGAACTGGTAAACCAATAACCCAGAAACTTAAATATACAATGGTTTTCATAAATAATAAGTTACATCATTTTGTACAGCAAAAATGGAGTTCGCTCCAATAAACAAATCCATTGTTTGTACAATAAATTATGCACAATACGGTAATTACTTTGCTTGCATACCACATTCAGAAGTTATTCTAAGGAAACATTAAATGAAAAGTGTCCTTTTCTCATTCACATATATATTTTGTATTATATTTTACACTAACGGTTACATTGTTATAGAATCTACATGTAGCTGAATACATATATCACCGTTTATATACCGTTGCCTAATTAAACTTGACCACCTTTGTTTGTCACTAGGCAGGGATATTTGAACAGTCGGTTAGCACTAGGGTGTATTAATATTAGACAGCACAAAAGACACCGTGAGGTTCAGTCATTTTACGAAGACGGATCGCTGTTTCTGTGTTCCCAAATTTCGTGTTACAATTACTGTTCTATGGTAAATAGCCTCCTTTATGTAACATACTGTAAAAATTTTGCTGCGTTTTGGAGTTTGGTAAACACCACCAATTTAACTTACGGGAGACAGCTGGCGAAGTTTCATCGCTTCGCATCTTCTAAATTGAACCGGTACAATTTAAGTGATAAGGTAATCTGATTTTTAGATTTTCAAGTTAGTAAAATTTAGTACGCACGGGTATTAGAATGAAGACAATTAGGTGATTATCGCAAGTAAGCGAATGCCGAGTCTGGACGGTGCTTATCATCTGTCTTACATGCCAATGAAGGTGAAGTGATAGCCGGAAATCAAAACTGGTTTACCAAAACGAACGACAGTTGCCTGAGCTAAAGAAGTTTAAACTGTATAATGTATACCAAGCACAAGTATAAGCCATTAGAATTCGTGATAAAGAGAAAAAAACAATATTTTTGTGATTTGTCAATGTGTCGGGACATTTTATAACTCACCAGTCCACCAACTCCGAGCTCTTCATGATCGTCTTTAGAACCCCGTCTTCAACTACTCTTATATGATCTGTTTCAAACATCGACAATTTCTGATTTTTTTCAGATGTAAAATCGTGACCAAAATCTGTGTCCCCTACCTAATTGGCAGAAGGATTTATAATTTTAGATGGTACTTTGAAAACATATCCTGATAAAACAAAGTCATTGACTTCCCCTTTTTAAAGATATAAATAGTTTTCTGTGCTTTTTGGAATGGTAGCATTTTATGCAAATTTTTGTTAAGATTTTGTAAAGATTTTGTTAAGCTTATAGAAAACATGTACTTACAGAATAAAAAGAGTGGGTTTAGGCCCGCTACATGATAGAAAATATCGGAAACCCCATGAAAGTTACAAGTAGCAAGTGTGTTTATAGAAAAAAAAGTTGATACCATTTCCTCAGTGTTGGGAGAATTTTTAATGAAGCTCTCTCATGTACTTGTTGCACCAATATGAGGAATCATAACGTATTCTCGCCGTCATCTAAATGTGTTTTCAATAAAGAAAGAATTAATTTTTTTCTCTTTGCCATTGTACCCTGTTTGAATTGGTGAAACCTAAAATTTAATTTACCGATTGAAAAATTATGTTTTAGTTGATGGATAATAAATTATTAACTCTGCTTCCTGTCCATGCAGCACACTGGCACTCTTATCTAAATCTAAAATAGTTATAATGGAGCCCAAAACCAGTGAGTATGGTCCTGATGGAAATATAATCAGGTTATTGATTATTACAGACACTAAATTTCACTGATTTATTTGGGACTTCCCCAGAAATATGATTTTCATTACTGATATAGTTGCTGGTTCTCAGTTAATGCGAGTTTTCTCCAAGTCGGTAGCAGCTTATAATCTGATTTTGCCTAGTATTTCACTTATTTATATAGCCGTTTGGGGCTAGGAGTATTAAACGTTGCTTTAAAAATTAATTTTTTAAGTACTACTATTTTTGTACAACTTTTTTTTAAACAAATTGATTATACGTTAGTAATAGATACCAACCGAGAAGCCGAAATGGATGGAATGGGTATACTCAGACGAAATGCAGGAGGTATAAGCAAAGAGGAGGATATCCCATAACATAAAATATAAATATCTGTAACTTTTAAAGCAACTTAAAGTATAGTTAACTGCGGAACTCTTCACTTATAACGCACAAACATATGCTCGTGGTTTATCATGATAACCATCACTATTGAAACACGGTGAAACACTCAAGAATGTATTAATTGGATAAGTGGGAATAGTCCGCGAAATGAGCCTGCTAGCAAGTTGAAGAGGTCCTAGCGTACTGGTAGACTTACACATAAGTTATGTGATAATTTAATTTGTAAGCGACGGACATGTTTTACTTTAATGTAATACACTCCCTGAATTTTCTTTNTATAACTTAAAATATCTGTAACTTTTAAAGCAACTTAAAGTATAGTTAACTGCGGAACTCTTCACTTATAACGCACGAACATATGCTCGTGGTTTATCATGATAACCATGACTATTGAAACACGGTGAAACACTCAAGAATGTATTAATTGGATAAGTGGGAATAGTCCGCGAAATGAGCCTGCTAGCAAGTTGAAGAGGTCCTAGCGTACTGGTAGACTTACACACAAGTTATGTGATAATTTAATTTGTAAGCGACGGACATGTTTTACTTTAATGTAATACACTCCCTGAATTTTCTTTNTAAGTTATGTGATAATTTAATTTGTAAGCGACGGACATGTTTTACTTTAATGTAATACACTCCCTGAATTTTCTTTTCATAAATTAAGGAATCTGTGTACTAAGTCCGTAATACCTACTTGTTATATTATTACATGGACGCGTGTCTGTATTGTAGACATAGGCGTGCACAGCTTTCATCATTAGGGTGTGCATAAAGATAATCACCAATTGCCACATATAAAGTGGGGTTTCGAGGCTTTCTCCCTCGGGAAATTTGTTATTTTATATTTTAAAACAGTGATAGTTACAAAAAAGTTTTGCCGACATTGAATATTATATAAATGCCTAATTTTGAAATTTTTTAAAAAAATATTTGAAAAAAGTAAATTGTGAAAACCCATTTTTTTTTAAATTTGCAAATTGAAATAAAACCATTAATAAAATAATTTAAATTATTGGAAAAAATTCTTTTGCTTAAATATAATTCAGTTTAATTAAAAAAGATAATTAAAGTAAAATATATTTTAAAAAAAACATTCAATGCAAGGGTTAGATATAATAAAACCAAATTTAAATTTGCAAAACCACACACACTAAATTAAGTAGTTATAACTATACATTACAAGTACATAGATAGCTACCTTGCATGTCAAATGTTTCCTGACACCCAAACCATATTTTACAAAGAGATTTCAATCCACAATAGGAACAATTGTTGCATCATTAGGGTGTGCCTGGGTACACACTGCACACCCCTTGCGCACGCCTAGATTGTAGGCAAAGAAACGTGATCTGCACGAAAGAATGCTGGGAAAGAAATACATATGCAGAGAAACCATAACTTTACAGCACTTAACTATCCCGTTTACGGTAATGTGCTTACTCAATAGTCAAGTTTTGGAAAATTTGGTAAATCCATTTTACAACCAACAAGACTTTAAAGACATTTACGCCATTCTTTCAATATAATTACAGCTTATTAGACACTTCTGGGAGGTCTGTGAGCTAGTAACAAATAGTTGACACTCGAGATTATGCAGGACAGTGGAATCAAGCCTACAGGCCATTGAACCAGCAAAATTTTCTCTGCGCAATCAACTGAAAACAACTCATTTCGTCATTTAATCTGGTAATGGTAACGTGCACATAGGTTTTAGAGCTGTACACAGTGTCTTTTGACAGAAAACTATAACCAGTCTGCAATCAAAACAATTTACATGGGGAAAAAATGAAAGATAAAGCGATATCGACATGTTGGTCATAAATAGTTGCAATTATTCACTTGCGCAAAAAGAGATAAAAGTCTTCACCGCCTGAGCGACTTTAGATGAAGTACTTTTGAGACAGGTGCGAGAAAATTGTCATATTTACAAGAATGTAACTGCTTGTTGCGAAAAGAAACAGGAACAGAATCTACTACAGAAATTGGTCTTGCAAATACTGTCACTATCGCATAAAACGATAAAATACTATTCTGTATTAATTCATTAACTTAATATACGGATGAAATAATTTTGGAGAGGACTGAGTGTTGAAGTTATTAACAGCATTTGATAAGGTGGGTGTGGCTTCATTATATAATTTTTTAAAATTGGTTTTTGAGGTTTTGGAAAATTTTTGAAGAAGACTGGAAAAATTTTTACTTATAATCATTAGTAATTTTTAATACAATTAGTTGGACCCTTTATTTTGTGGCATGGACAAGTCTTGATCGACTCCAGTCTATTGAAAAGTTTGGTGGCATGTGTTGTGCCCAGGGTTGAGAGCGCGACAGAGCCAAGAGGAGCTTGACCGGTGGCACGCTGCTGGGGGTGAGACGTGGCAACCTTGCAGACTGCCGGCAACACAGCCCCGCTGTCAGCTGTTGAGTCGCTCTGGGCCAGCGGCCTTCACCCCCTCCCCTACAAGCCCTTACTTTGCCGCTTTCTTACACTCCCAAAAATTTGAAAGAAAAGGAAGCGCAGATAATTGTCTAGCCATGAAACGCACTTTGACACACGGAACATCTTATTACATCACATCTGTGTGTTCGGTAGGGTTTTACAACAGGCTAGAAAGACAACAGAACCTTGTTAGAATGGGCTCCCGAGATACTTGTCAATGTCAGTATGTGATTGGATGCAGGGCATTGCTGGTTCACCCTACTCGCAGATGTTAAAACTGTTCCCACCTGTTTTTGGAAGTTGTAATTCCGTATGTTTTGAATACGTAACATTTCATTTTTTCCGGAACAAAAATTTTTGTTGGCTTTCA
Organism: Clitarchus hookeri; assembly: GCA_002778355.1. Classification (NCBI taxonomy): domain Eukaryota; kingdom Metazoa; phylum Arthropoda; class Insecta; order Phasmatodea; family Phasmatidae; genus Clitarchus; species Clitarchus hookeri. The sequence continues at coordinate 154,420 of NQII01002501.1, read as the reverse complement.
TAAATGCAGTTGACACGTCTTTTAAAATTTGGAAAATTAAATAATTTTGTTGGTAATGCCACTACATTAAAACAATGATTTATTAGAATATAAATAAGTCCTATTAACAATTAATTTTGCTTTGTTGAAAACTGTATCAATGTATATGATTATATTGTATAGTAATCATGTGACAAAATAATAAAATTTTCCACTTCACATGATTCCGATACATTGGTAGCCTCATTTGTAGAAAATGGTTGACAAATTCCGTTCAGTTCTGTATCACCCCTGCAAAGGAATTAAATTATCAGTTTTGGATACATTCCAAATCAACCCACAAGCAGTTTTGTATTAATCCCTCATAATAATGCCTTGAGAGCAATCAGTAACTCGCCCAATAGAGTGTTCAAAAAGGAAATAATTAATATATACTTATTATTTGTAGCGTATCTTACCAGTGGATAACAATAATAAAACCAGTCTGTCAGTTCTTTATCAAGTATTATTAAAATATTTCTTACTATTTTTCTTAGAAAATTCAGTATCATACAGCTTCAACCTACACCGGCACCAGACGGGCGGCACGGAGCGATAAGCAGTGCGTAGTGTGCGCTTGTGTCACTTCCTCAACGTGCACATTGACCCATCCTTGAGATGGCAGAGTGAGTTGAAAGTATAGAATGCAATGCAGTAAAGACAATAAGGGTACTTTAAATGAGGCAACCTGGCATTTAAACAATACAGTATTAGCGATGTGACATGTGGGGGCAAATATTTAACAAAAATCTTGCCATCATTTGAGACTAGCTTAGTTGCTTTTGGGTGACAAGGTGCATTGTCTAACAACAGGACTTCTATAGCGGGTAATCCCTGGTCTTCAAGCAAACTGCGCACACTGGGAACAAATTTAGTGTGAAACCAATCCGCGAAAATTTCATGGTTCATCCAGGCTCCCTTCTGGTGCGTGTAGTGAACAGGTAGGTGTTTTCTTCCTTTCAAGGCTCTCAGGTTTCTCGATTTGCCAAAGACCAGGGGTTTCAATTTGTGGTTACCAGTGGAATTCGCGAAGAAAAGCACAGTTAGCCTTTCTTTACACATTTTGTACCTAGTGCATGGGAATCAGTCTTAAAAACCAGGCTTCAAGTTTGCAAGCCCTTCCAATACAGACCAGTCTCGTCAGCATTGTAAATTTGGTGGGGTAACAAATCATGTTCATCTATAAATTCGGAAAATTCAGTACTGAATGCTGCAGCTACTTCTGTATTAGTGCTAAGCTTTTCTCCTTGCACAGCAATTTCTCTTATTCCATGTCTTTGTTTAAATCTGCTCAGCCACCCAGATGAAGCAGAGAACTCCCCTTCAATTTGTAACATAATTTGGAATTCTTTTGCTGTTTTCATTACCAATGGCCCAGAGATAGGTACACCCTCGGCTCTTTTCGGTTTGAACCATAAATACAACGCTTCAGTGTCTTGCGATTCGATGGACCCGCACCATTATCTGCGTGACATGACCTTTCNACAAATACAACGCTTCAGTGTCTTGCAATTCGATGGACCCGCACCATTATCTGCGCGACATGACCTTTCCATTAGCCTTTGTTTGCTTTTGTTAAAGACCTGCACAGTTTGTACCCAGATTCCCAAGTTAAATGCTAATTTTGCAGCTGTGTCGCCATGCTCAAATTTTTTTTATTATTTCTAATTTTTCTGTGATAGTTAAAACTGTCCTTTTAGGCTTTGTTGACATGTTGCGAAAACGACACTACAAACAGTGAGCAACAACTGTACCCAAGAGGCATATAAACTTGCAAGACGTGGTGTTGAGGTGGTAACAGAGATGAGTGGGATCAGATACGTGCTTCAACAGACGGAAATGGATGACTCACACAGGTCTATGAGAAAGACTGACAGTTTAAGGAGATAAACATCAGCTCACGCAGCAAAGCAATAGATGTACATGGTACCGCTGCTTGTTAAACAACACACGTTACAGCATCGCCTTACCGCAGAAGTTGCAGTACACTTTGAAAAAAGTCACACGGATAAGCCGAAAAACAATTAAACGAAACATGAATAAACAGAAGTGTACTGTATTATTCTTTTTTCTATTCACTAGGTGTCCTCTTAAAGCGGCCTGTTGTGGGAATGGCCACAAGAATCGTTTTGTGGGTCACCATGCAGTTTCCTTATAGCGGCTGGGTTTGTCTTGTATGGTGGACCGGCAGGCCCACGGGGGTAGCACTCCGGACTTCGGTGTTGTCTGCTGGCGGGGTTTGTCCAGGGTCGCCTTCTGGGTCAGAAACTCGGCTGGGCACATTGATGGGGCTACCTCCTGGTGCCTGCCAGGTGTGACCTGGGTTGAGACCCGACAGGCACACGGAGGTAGCTCTCTTCTTTCCATCTGCTGGGCTGTTGTGGTTGGAGGGGTGGGTTTACCAGTTCCCACCGCTCTAAGGTGAGGTCGGGCCGTCCACTCTATCCTCTGGGGTCTGGTTCAGCATCTCATTGCCGTCCGGCACACCAATACTGCTAGGCTCATCCTTCGCAGGCTGATGGATTATCCCAGGGCATGGTGCCTCCCGAGGTGGAGGCTCATCATTGCTGATGTCTTCTCGGGTTTCTCTGGGCGTTGGGGACAGTGTCCGGTTGCTGTTTGGCCCTCCTGACTGCTGGGCTCTTCCTTCTCTTACTGATTGGTTAGAGGGGTGAGTTTACCAGTTACCACCACCTCTGGGGCGACGTCAGGGTCGTCTGTTCCGTCCTCTGGGGTCTGTTCAGCATCTTGTTGCCGTCCGACACTGTTGAGCTAATCCTTCACAGGCTGATGGGTTACTTTGGAGGATGGTTCCTCCCAAGGTGGAGGCTCGTCCTCACCAACATTCTCTTGGGTTTCTTCGGGTGTGGGGGTCAGCATCCGATTGCTGTCCAGCACTTCTGCACTGCTGGGCCCTTGAGGTTGCAAGGAAGCTCGGCGTGATTCCCTGTCTAGAGGTGTCCTCCAGGATGACGGTGTCCACCATGTAGCAGTATTTCTTTGCATTGACTGAGCGTATCTTGGGTTTAACCCGGACGGGGTCGATGGGAGTGTCCACAGGGACGGGAATCACTGGGGCAGGTGGTAGGGTCCCAAAGGGGCATTCCTCTGCTGCCAACTTTCTGGACTTTCCTTGGCTTTGGGGCTATCACCTAAGGCCCTTCTTTCACTGTTCTCCCTCGTTTCTGTCATTCTGCTAGTGGTGGGTTCACTTACAGTGAGGTCCTCAGGCTCTGGTTCTGTCTCATCTCCGTCTGCGCCGTCATCTGCGTGGGGTTTGGTGGTTACTTCAGCTCCTGTCAGCAGGGGACTCATTTACCCCCGGATGACTTTCCTCACTCAACCCTGGTTGTCCTCGACCCAGTAGATATTTTCCTGCTGACCCACCCATGACGATGTAGGGTCCTTCCCACTTTTACACTAGTCCGGCGCAGAACTTGTTTTGGGCGCTGCTGAGGGGGTAATTCTGGAGAAGCACCCCATCCCCCATTTCGAACGTGCGTACTCTGGTCTTGTGTTCTGGGTATTTCTTGTTAATATACCTCACTTGCGCTTGCTGTTCTTCTCAGGTGTGGGCATGAGATTCCAAGTGTACTGTTTTGAGTTGAGGAATGGTTGTAGGCTGACTCTCCCACTGCCAATCTCCTGGTCACCGCAAGGTGTGACCCAGTATCAGCTGACTTGGGGAGGTGTCAATCACTACATTATTCCTGCGACAGAGGGTGAACAGGATATCTGGTAGCTTGGCACCCCAGTGCAGATGATCGTTTCCCACACTGAGACGGAGGCTTTTCTTGAGCTCTCGGTTTCTCCGCTCAATAAGGTAAACCAGGGGGTTGCAAAGGGGGGTGA
>NQII01002501.1:53422-150274 GCA_002778355.1 Clitarchus hookeri | reverse complement strand
GGGGGGAAGGGGGTGTGGTCCAGATTTTACTCCCTATTTGTAGTTGCATGTCTTACACCAGCAGTGGCCAGTAAATTGGGCCCCGTTATCGGTTAAGATGACTTGGAGGTATCCCCAGTGGGGAAATATTTCCAGCTTGAACTTCTTGAAGATCCCGCCAGTTTTTTGACTCAGGAAGGAAGAGTTTCCACCCTGCAGGAGGATTTGTCCATGATAATTAGGAGGTATCTAGTCCCCTTGGTGCTGCATGGGTAGGGCCCCATTAAGTCAGCCGCAAAATGTGGCCAGGGGGTGCGAGGCCGTCTGGGTTTTCCTGTGGGTCAAGGTACAGGATAGACATTTTGGCAGCAGGCCTCGCAGTTGGAGATATACTGGCATATGTCTCTACTCATTCCATTCCAAATGCACCGTTTCCCTATGTCTTGTAACATCTCCTTGATTCTAGGATGTCCGGCTTCATGGTGATTGTGGTGATATTGGCATATCCCGGTGCGTAGTACATCTCAATATGCTCCCTGATTACCGTTACAAGACCATACTATTTCTTCCCTTAATTTATATCTCTGGGGTTGGTCTCTGAGTAGCCACTGGATATCCGGGTCTCTTTGCTGGAAGTGGACGAGCTGGTTGACGCGTGACGGCCTAGGGAGAGGGACGTCACGTCAAAGAGCAAGGTGTTTTAATTCTGCGCCAGGTCAGTGTGCAGGTGGGGGCGGACTCTACTGTGGAGGCGTCTGTATATGACCCGTGAGGCGCCTACTTGGTACAAAATCTGTGCGGGCGAGGTGATGCCTCTGGGCATTGGACACACAGATTTGGGGTAGTTTACCACTGGTGTCGCTCCCTTTCGGCAGATTTCGAAAGGGAGATTTTGGCTCCGGCTGGAGCGGTCGGCTGGGCAGGCAGGCTCGACTGTCGCCAGTTGGTGACCGGGGTGCCGGCCGGCTGGTGTCCTCCGAGTAGAACTGGATCACTCCCAAGGGGAGTGTGTACCACTGGTGGAGTAGTTTGACGGCAGGGTGAGCAGCTCCGGGAAACCTATCCGGGAGACCAAATAGGTTGGCAGGGAGGGTAGTGGAGTGAGACTTCACCAATTGTGCTCTTTACCATGGCGACTTGCAGCTGAGGACTGGTGTAGACTGAGTACTTAGGGGATGGCGAGATGCAAGGATAGCAGCTCGACGAGTTTATACGCTCTGGAAGGAATGGATTAGCTGACTTAGTTGACCCAGATGTTTCAACATGTGTCTTTCTAGTGCTTGGGGCTCTACCGTACTTGCGCACCAGGTACCTTTATGTACCGGGTCAACAGTATGGGTGACTGTCAAACTTGTTCTGTGTGTGACGTACGTGCAGTCCTGGTTAGGGGCTGCTCGCAGTCCTACGCAACGCTGGAAACTGTTGCCAATTTGCGGTCCTCTGCTGCTCCTTTCAAGGGTGATGCTACCAGGTTTGGGAAAAGGTACACGTTCACTACAGAGCAAGGAAAGACGAAAGTTAGCTAGACTACGTGTTTTATTTCCTTGAGAATAGAAACACGGTGACCCGTGTTACCTCCTACATCTACACACACTATTTGTTCAACGGACTTTGCACAAGAGCAGAAGAGTTGTGAAGGTCCCTGTCGGCTTGAGAAGCCAGGCTTGAAGAGTGGACGAGATCTGACAATTAAGTAGTAGTGAAAACAACTGGACCCTAATTGTGGCTTGTAGTCCTGAAGGGACCCGGGCAGCTTGTGTGGTGTACTTGTTGGGTGTGGTGACTTGACGGCAAGTGCCAGAGGGTAGTAACAACTCTTTGGCTGCTGTGATGGGGAAAGCTGAAGAACTTGATCAAAGACTGGTAGGGCTTGGAGAGCTCTTAGGAGGACTGTGGCTGTGCGGTAGAAAGCCTGAGCACGACTTGTGCTGAGGCGTGCTATGTGTACAACTGGCGTTTCTGCCGGGCGCACTGTGTTATATTCCCCTTGGCTGGAGGGTTTGTGCGTGCCTCATTCGCTTTCGGTAATCTTCAGTTCCCCTGCTCCCCTACCCCTACCCCATCGGGTTCAAGCCAGGCGGAGCCACTGCTGACATCTCTTTGCGGGGTGGCAGCAGGAAGGTTTGGGTGTGGTTGCAGGCGGTATCTGCATCTGGTTTATGGGCAAACTCTTGCATGCCCACGGCTGCTTCTCAGCGGGTTTACAAATGGTGGGGGCGTTGATGTGACTTCCTATCATTACGTGGGTGCTGGCTTCGGAGGCAACCAGTCTGGGTTCAATTCCCTCGAAGCTACGTGACGATGCGGAGTAAATAATAATGAGTGGGAAGTGTCACGCATCATGGTATTTACTGACTTGGAGTTGCTGGAGTCTTACGTGATCTATTGGGGTTCGCGGGGGAGGGGAAGAAGTTATCCTTTCCCAGTTCTCTTCCTCCTTGGTTCCCCATTGGCTTTCGGGTTGGCGGGAGAGGGTGTCAGGGAGATGGTTTACTCTCCCGGGGTAGTGCTAAACTTTGAACTTGAACTCTGTAAGGAACATTACCCATCTCCCAAGTTTGGCCTTGGTGTTTTTAAACTCATTTAGCCAGGTGACCGCCTTGCTGTTGATTCGCAAGATAAATGGTTTTCCTTTGAGGTGGTACCTGTATTAACGCATGGCCCATATAACGGCTAAGCACTCCTGCTCATTGATACCTTACCTCTGCTCTGGGTGGTTTAGTCAGGTGCTGGCGTATGCGATAACCTCTGGGTGATTTTTGACGTCTTCTTGGCAGAGTATGGCCCCTAAGCAGTCTTGGCAGGCATCCGTTTCTAAGATGGAAGGTCTCCCTTCTTGGGGTTGCCTGGAGGCTCCGGAATGCTGTTTGTTATTCAGTATCCCACCTCCAGCAGGTTTCCATCTCTAGTAGTGGGTTTAAGGGGGTCATCAGTTAAGCCATGTCGGGCACGAAATCATGCAGCCAGTTACACAATCCTACGAATCAGCGCAGTTGCTTCTTGGTGTGGGGTTCATCCGCCTTCAAGATGGCCCTTATAAATTCCCCTGGGGGTAATTTCCTTCAGGTGAAACAATATGCCCCAGGTAGTCGATGTTCGTCTTACCGAAGTGGCTTTTGGAGAGCTTGCAGGTAAGTCAGTGGATTTACAATCTTTCCAGCACCCTGTGCAAGTGGTTGCAGTGTTATTGCCATGTGTTCAAGTATATAATGATGTCATCAAGGTAGGTGAAACAGAACTTGCCAGTATGTCCAACAAGTACATCGGATGACAGAAATTGTAGGAATGTGGCCTGAGCAATGACATGATTTTAAACTGTAAGGTTTCCCTCTTGAGGGTGGTGAATGCAGTGAATTTCCGGAAATCAGGGTGCACCAAAATATCCGGACTGCATGTCTAAAGTGGAAAAGATCTTTGCTGATCCTATGTCCCTCAGTGTATAAGTCAGGTTAATCGCCGGTGGCACAATAGGGTGTGTGACGTCATTGAGTTCTTGGAAGTTAACACAGAATCGTAGCTGCCCGTCCTTTTTGGGTACCAGAACCACTCTGCAGTTGTACGGGGAGTTCGAAGGGTTCCACGATCCATTGTTCCTTCATAGTTTGCACTAGTTTCATTATCAGTTTTCTTCTCCCTGCAGACTGACAGTACAGTCTGCAGTATATGGGGTGCTCCTGGGCTACCCATATCTCGTGTTGGATACTCCTTGTTTGTCGGAGGGGTCCCCCTTGTCTGAAGGCTTGGGAATGGTATGTCAGGATCTCTCACAATTGTTTAAATTCAGTTTCCCCCAGTTGGTGATTTATTGATTCTGGTGCTATGGGTTCAGGAGTAAGCAAATTTTGTCCCTGGTCTCAATTAACCGTTATCTGTTCGCCGTCTCTGATGTAGATACGGTGTTGCCCCAGGATTATCCCTCCCCCTATCTGGGGGGCCATGAGGAACTCTGCATAGGTAAGCTTGTTGTAAATCTGTATGTGGAGGGTGATTCTGCCTTCTACTTGTAGTAGGTAGTCGGTCTGGGCCATTTGTTCTTTCTTGTCCACAGACTTCAATTGGGTTAACTGACTCGGGGAAAGAAGGTTGCTCCTAGCAGCGGCGGTGTCCAAAAGTGCGTCGCCCATTCGTTCATTGACATCTACCTCTACGCGGGGGGTATCTGGTGGTATGATTCATCCACTAATGCCTGGATGGTGGCGCTGTGTCTGTGGTGACCGGTGGTGGTGGCGGCTTACTCTACACCCCGGTTTCTTCGTTTCCCGTAGGTATAAGGCGTCCCTTGGTGCCAATGTCATGGTGTCATGCCGGTTTTTGTTCGGCTCCTGACCTGGATTTTCTTTGTTCCCCCAATTACGAGTCATCCAATGGCTAGGCTGTTTATTAAGGCAATCCAAAGTTGAAATGCCTCTCTGGGCAGAACCAACATTGTAGTAAGGATTGGTGGGTCCCACCTGGACCCTGGCTGGTTTTGTTGTTTTTTGGCTTGCAGAACCCTCTTCTCACATCTGCACTTTCGTGGGTTTCGGTCGGTCCAGTGCTGCCTGTGCTTTGTTATTCCTTTCAATCTCACTGGCTATTTCCACCAGCTCATCTACAGACTGTGGTTTCAGGACCTGTAGTAGGTTGCACAGATTTGGGAGAAGCATGTGTGTAGTTGCTAATACGCAGCTCTCTTCATTCCCTTCGGTATCTATTCGGTGGTACATCTGCGCTTTACATCTGATGAAGATCTCTGCCTCATCGTCGGTCACCTGGCAGCGGCTATGGAAGTCTGCAGTCAACCAGGCTATAACTTCTTCACCTGAAAACTGGTTGGCTAGCCAGCTTTTGAACTGGGTCCAGTCAGTAACGAACTCCCCGTATCTGTTCCACCACTCCTGGGCTTTGTCCGTCATTTGATTTCTAGCCTTGGTCACTAACTGGTTAAGAGGTACCCCATTAGGGATCCTCTTGTGGCCTCTGCGAAATCTGGTAATTGGGGACCTTCTGCATTGCGAGTAGCTGAAATGCTATAGGTGCCTGGTTATTGGGTTGGTACTCTGCGCTCGTCGGCATACTNTCTTCTGCATTGCGAGTAGCTGAAATGCTATAGGTGCCTGGTTATTGGGTTGGTACTCTGCGCTCGTCGGCATACTTCGCTTCTATAGACCAGTCCAGGGCAGGTGATCCGCTTGTCGGGCCACCCCATACAAATGTGATGGAATGTTTGGGTACAGGTTATGCACCAAATAGTGTTGATTCCTCTACCTGGGCAAGCGATCCAATCGCAGTGCGCGGCCTGCTGCATGCGGCCCTGTTCGCAGCGCAATTCTAACCTGTCAGTAAGTTGTGGCTCATCATTCCACCCCAGACACATGTAGTGGAACTGACCCTGACAATGGGCATAGTGGATCATGTGTTACCCCTACCTCATACAAAAGGTTAGGCTGCAACAATTATCTCTGGATCCCTTGGATTCGATGGCCATCATGGAACTTTTGCTGCGTTTGGCCGTAGTCTCTTTGGCTACTGACATATATAAGGGCGGGGTAATATTGAGCGCCACTGGGCATTTCAGAACTTCCCCTAGTCCGGTACACCAAATCAGGTTCCTCCCAGCTCTCGACTCTATCCCGGTGGGTGACCTAGCCCTGCCTGATTCACTCAATTAACGAGGCAGTGGCCCCACATTGGGCGCCACAAAAAACAATTGGCACGTTACGGCTGGTTGAATAAGGTACACATCTGTCAGTAGAAGGTTTCAAACTGTGTCAGGTCAGGAGACACGAGCTCTGGTGGTCACTTAATGAGCCAGGGTCTGAATGATAGTGCGCTTGACAGGGCCTCTTATAGAGTGTTGGATGTGTGGGCTATCGACTAGGAACAAAGTCTGGTAAGGTGAAGCGAGGCCTCTTGATGGCAGAGGTTAGGGTGGTTGCTGGTTTACCTCATCCTAGCATCCCTGGATATGAGTGGCTGGCTGACATCGCCATCAGCATCTCGTGCCTGACTGGTTTGTGGGATGGTTGAGCCTCGGTGTCCCTCGGCAGTTGTGGGAGCTAGGTCAGGTAGATGGCAGCAGGCATCCTGCTGCTGGATGGCAAAGAATGTGGTCTGGAAGCTGGTAGAGGCCACTGTAAGTTGTAAAGGTAGTCCCAGGCAGATGCGCACGATTATCGGGTGCACTGTGCCTGGTGTCCTGCTTGGGGGGCTAAAAGAGGTTGAAGGGGAGGACTGCGAGGTGAGGCCTCGACAGTTTACGAGCGGCCTGTGTGCACTCTCGAGGGGATTGATAGCTGAGGGCTGGTGTTGGTTGATTACTCAATTGTTGGCTAGCTGCAAGGACAGCAACTGTCCCATGGTCTCACCTCCTGATTCCCCTTCTGTGGGTGAATGTCAGAGAAAGTAGAGGGCTAATGTTCTTACCTCAATGAAGGGGCAGGGGATGGTACCCTAGCTAGCAAGTTTCCAGAAGGGGCAGGTCACTACTTGTCAGGCCTATCGCACCCACCAGAAGATCACTACGGTGTGAGCGGAGTGGGTTAACTTACTCGGGTGGCCTAACCCCTTTGTCGTGTGCCTTTCTAGTAGGGGGCTCTACATTACTGTGNCTCCTGATTCCCCTTCTGTGGGTGAATGTCAGAGAAAGTAGAGGGCTAATGTTCTTACCTCAATGAAGGGGCAGGGAATGGTACCCTAGCTAGCAAGTTTCCAGAAGGGGCAGGTCACTCCTTGTCAGGCCTATCGCACCCACCAGAAGATCACTACGGTGTGAGCAGAGTGGGTTAACTTACTCGGGTGGCCTAACCCCTTTGTCGTGTGCCTTTCTAGTAGGGGGCTCTACATTACTGTGNGGAGTGGGTTAACTTACTCGGGTGGCCTAACCCCTTTGTCGTGTGCCTTTCTAGTAGGGGGCTCTACATTACTGTGCATGCCAGACATTGAGGGCCTTTGTCCAAAGTATTGGTGGCCTGTTATTATATGGTGTCTGGACATACGTACAGTCCTTGTGAAGGGACTGCCCGCAATCCTACTCTAAAGTCAGAAAACTCAGCAGTCCCCTGCCTCTCCTGTGTAGGATGACGCTTACCAGGTTGGGAAAAAGATACTTTATTCACCCTAGAAATGACAACAAGAGGTTAGACTGTAAACATACTTTACCCTTGAGAGAAGAAGTCACGGTGACCTGTCCTAACTCCTGCTCTTTGACAATCGTGGGGCAACCTACGGGAGAGACTGAATGGACAGGTGAAGGGACCTGTCTGACATACAAAAGTAAAACAAAATATTACAATGAAGTTAAAGTTATCTACAAAGCTACACTGAAGGCACACTTTATAGTCCTGAAGGGACTCGACNAAAATATTACAATGAAGTTAAAGTTATCTACAAAGCTACGCTGAAGACACACTTTATAGTCCTGAAGGGACTCGACATACCACTGCTGTGTACGTGTGAAAGTGGTGTTTGATGGCAAGTTTCAAGGGTGGTGCTGACTTTTCCAGGCTACAGGAGGCTGTCAGAACCATAGAGGTTCTGGGTGGTCACTGCTGCTGCTGGTCATCGATCACTGGTAGTTGGTAACTCACTCGCATACATTTTCGTAGAGGTTCAACGAGAAGAGGGTAGCAGAGAGCCTTAGCACAACTTGTGCTAAGACGAGTTACTGGATGTACGGCAATTTGTAGGGGTGTACTGCCTTTTATAGGGCTGGCCGTGGTGCCTGGCAGGTCCGACATTCATCGGCGGTGCATTCGGTTTTCTAGCCCCCTCTCTTCCTTGACGGGTGGTCGGCAGCACTGGCCATGGTGATTGTGCAAGGCAGGAGGGTAGTTTCTCCAAGTTGGCAGGTGGTATCTGACTCTCGCTCAGGGGCAGTTTACTTGCGTTGTGTCTCATATTCCTTCGTTTCCTGGGTAATTGTGAGGCAGTGGTGCTCTGGCTGTTAAGCTAAGGTACTTGCTTCAGCTCTCTTTCATGGCAGGATGTTCATTTACATCTGGTAGACAGCCTTGGAAGCGGCCGGACGGAATTCACTCCAGCTTGTACACATGTCGCTGCACGTGATGATGCGCAGTGATAGAGAAAAAAAAGAAAGCTAATGGACGCGTCAAGTTTGCAGGGTACGTGTGGGTTAGCATCGTCCATGAACACGTTAGTGGACCCTTCTATCCTTACAGCTCGTGTAGATAGCCAGGCATATCACAACTTTACAGTAAATAAGCTACGCAATCTACTAGAAGATATGGAACTGAACATACTAGTCATTATCTGGTTTCAACATGATTGTGCACCACCGCATTTCAACCGTCATGTTACCCAACACCTCACAGACACGTTTAGTGTGAAGTGGATTGGGAGAGGTGCCCTGTACCATGGCCGCCATGGTCACCCGACGTCAAGCCAGTCAATTTAGTCATGTGGAGTCACATCAAGAATTGAGTGTATTATAAGCCTGTGGAGAAGAGCTACATTTTCGTAGAACAAATACAAGCGTTATGCAATGTAGTTCAAACTACTCTTGACATCTTCCAGAGGGTCCGCCAGGCAATGCACCGATGTTGAACCATCTCCAATCAAGCCGATGTCCTTCATTTTGAGCACTTACTTTAGGTTAACATATGGAAATATGTAACAAGCAGTCAATAAAGTACTGCAACCTACAAATTTCTAACTACTTATTATTATCACCACCTCTACAGTACTACATCAAATACCACTGTTTCCTGGAAGGTCGGCGGCTGGTGCCTGTTGCGTGCAATGCTAACTGCCAACCTGCTAGGCATTCATTATAATGTGTTATATAAAGGGGCCTAGCATCTAAAACGGTTTCTCCGGACATCCATTCTCTGACAAAAGTTGTTTCCTCATTACATTACCTGTCATCCCTAGAAGTTTGTTGCAATGATCCTGTGACATTCTGTATATTAGAGTACTTGCACCTTTGCACTTACCCTTGACACCATTCTTGATGAATTCAGACAGGCAACCTTGTTTGCTTCGACAACAGTGATTAGCTAGCTAATTGCTTTTATTAAATATTTATTTCTGCACAGAACAAATTTATAATTGTCAAAAGTTAAAAGGTTAAATCAAGGATTAAATATGATTCGATTTTGACTTGCGTAAAATGAATTACCATGCTGATTGTATGTGCGTTGGCAATTATGATCGCTTGCTTTATCTTGGCTTCTGTAGGTTATGAACCAACATTTACTTGTATGCTTGCATGCTTCCCTTGCAATTGAGACAGCATTTATGATGTCACTTCCAGGGGCAAGTACACATGAGTATGGACTTCTGGCAAACTCAGACATTGCCTTAAACTTACTAATATAAATATATTTGCAGGGCTTCAAGACAGATACCAAAAATGATGGAACAAGCTATTTTACAAAGAAGTTGACACTTACCTATATTACATATTGCTGAACAGAACACATTGAAAATGCACCTACAATGAATTACACGTAATACTTAATGAAAGCAAATACAAAAATAATAAATAACTGCTGGTGAAATATTCCCACAATACCAGATACAAGCAAATTGATACAGCACAGAGTAATTTTTCTGTTCTGTGGTCGTTAGGCACAGTTTCTCCTTGTGTGTGGAGAATGGAAAGCTAGGCGTGGCAAGGCAAAAAACAGTTTCGATTGAGCCGGGTGCACGCGCAGCTCTGCCATTGAATGGAGGGCAGGCTAGCCACCTTTCCATCTTCATTCACCTTGGTAAGGTAACACGGTTTCGTTGCACTGGCACATGGCTTGTTCAGAGCCATGATGAGACCATGCAAATTACAACTGCATCAGAAGGACCGGATAATGAACCTGTGATAATAAACTAACATTCAAAAAATAAATCAACTGGTTTTCCTACAAGAGGCCAGTGAAAATATATATAGTTTGTGCTCGCTAAAAGTTGCTCAGCGTACTGTATTTAGGGTTTTTTTTGGTGACAAGGAGCGGACCTGTACGTCTGCCTAGGATATAATTTCTCTCGAAAGGCATCCAAATATTAAAATTAATTAACATTTCCTCAAAACATGTTATTTTGCTTTAGAGAGTCACAGTTGATCAAGATAAATCAAATTTGATCCTACAAGTACACAAATCTTAAGAGTAAATTCATAGGAAACTGCCCAAATCTGCTCGCTTGTCCCACCCACCCATATACAGCTCAGTTTGAGTAATTCTAACATCAATCACAAAAACTACTTACGTGAAAATGAATAGTGTGTATATTTTGTGGTAATGGAACTGAATAGCAAACTACACAACTGTGTATATTAACTTTCTCACACACTAGTTAAACAATAAACCGAAAAGCAAAACAGAGATATACACACTCAATATTCTCTGTTAATTATATTCCCATTTTGTTTTCCTGTAATATAAATGTTGAATATTAATAATTTTTTTAAAGATATTTATGGAATTATGGTACAATATTGTTAAATATTATAACTTAAACCTATGGGATGCTTACTGAGCAAATGAACTAGCATTTGCTGGAATAGGAATGAAAAATTACGTACAAAGAAAAACCACACCTTGGCGCAGCTGGCTGAGATCAAAAGAAATATTCGAGCTGCATATTGGCCATGAAANGTACAAAGAAAAACCACACCTTGGCGCAGCTGGCTGAGATCAAAAGAAATATTCGAGCTGCATATTGGCCATGAAACAGAATGACCACCCTAATGGTGTTCTGATATTAGATACTTTGCTTTCTTTTAGCAGTATCAACACTGGATCCCCAGTTTATAACGGTAATCATCAAAATTGTTAGAATCATACTTAGTACAACATTAAAATAAGAATATTATCATTAAACTAATTTGTTAAAAACAGTGCACCAAAATGAACATGTCATCACTGATATCTTCAGTTTAGAAATGGTAGTAGTTTTATTGTAATACTAATTTTCAGAAAGTAGAGAAGAAGTTAACATTGTACAGCTGTTGAGTGCAGCTGTGGTATCAGCCAGTATCATAAACAGTGGCATTGGAACAACATTAGACCAAAGATAAAACATCCAAGGTGATCAAAAAACTTCAAGATACACGCACACACCAAAGTCGTCATCACATAAGCATGCTACGAAAGTTATTACAAAGAAAGTAAACAAGGAGATAGTACCTCCTTATCGTACTTGGCCCGAACGACCTTGTTGCGAGCCCAGTGACCCGTGCTGCGATGGCAGAGAGTCATCCTCTCCTCAACCCTTGCTCGCTCCAGCTCCTCCAACTGCTTTAGGGCAGCCTCCGGGTCAGTCTTCTTCAGCAGCTCAAAGTTCTTGATCTGCTTTCTCACACCTTCACGCCGCTGTAGCCTGTGGTACCTGCAGCACGCAAACACCAACTTCTTCAGTTTATGTCTTGCCTAATTCCATACTGGCTAAACCAGAATTATTTATTGAACTTTCACGAGACCAGGTTAATTGATGTTTGGAAAACAAGACATATCTAAAGAATCTATACTGCACCCCTTAAAATCTGATCATTTGAATCCTAAGACACAAAAAACGAGAAAGATCCAGTCTGTGTATTTTTTATGTATGGACACTTGTTGACCAATCAGCACACAGACAAAGGATGGACCTTGATAAAACTTTCTGCTTAGTGACTGACATACTAAAACCAGAAAAGTGGACACGATATGGGTAGCACATAAATTTTGGGCAAAAATATTGAAGTGCCTACATTAACAAAGTTCTCTTTAAAAACTTTGTTGATTAACAATACATAAAATGATTACATTATAGAAAATAGACAGAATGCACACATACTCACAGGGTGGGGTACTCGTGGATACACAACACTCAAACAAAAGTCAGACGAACACATTTTCCACGCGGATTACAAATTAACCTAATATAAAGAGTAATAAAAGTAATGTGCTGTTTAGTTTTCATAGCAATATGTAAATGAAATCTGTGACACCAAAACATTCTTGGATGGAAAACCAACCTGAAACACACACACACACACACGCTACAAAAATCTACATTATTTGATNCCAAAACATTCTTGGATGGAAAACCAACCTGAAACACACACACACACACACGCTACAAAAATCTACATTATTTGATTGCAATATTTGGAGAATTTTTACAGAGGATATCATAAGTATTTTACTTTGCTTAACTATTATGTGGTATACTCTACAGTAAGTTGGATGCTGATACACAATGAACAAGTCATATTCTGGGAATCTTAAACTCTTGACAGAGCTATTAACATATATTCAATTGATAGAAAGCACTGAATCATACTGGGCATTAGACATGGTTCATCACAGATTTTTAAATCCTTTATAACTTATTTCTGGTCTCAATATTTTTACATTCGTAACTCTATATAATGTAATCACCAGAGCCCCACGTCTATAGTAAATAAAATGAGCCGATTTCATAATTCAAATTTCACCATTTCGTCAAAAATATTTTCATTTCACTAAAAAAATGTATAACAAAAATGTACTTTTGTTGTTATAACATGAGTCTGCTGTTTTTGTAACCATTTCAATCAAGCCTAAAGTGAACTTGTTATTCGTTAGTTTGAACATGCACATATTTCAGAGAAAACATAAGAAAATATTTTTACAATAAGGATGAAAGGACACTTGAGAGCACACATGTTCATGTAACACACACCATCACAGTCGCAGTCAAGTTTGTAAGATCAATCTTGTACTTTGTCAATACACTTAAAAATGTGTCAAATAGCATACACACGTTACATTATTTCTCTATGAACTGTGAAGAGTGCACAGAAAAGTGGTTGAAAAAACCTTTTGGTTACAGAGTGTAAATCTGGCGACCCAGTCATCATTGTGGCGGTTGCCATGCGCTGCCTGTTCCGAGGATAAAGACTGAGCTAGGCCTCAATTAATTTTGGGGCTGTTCCAGTGGCTTTGCATAGCCCCTTTTGTTGGTAGGCTGTTCGTAGGCTTCGTACTGTGCGCTTCAGGGGGAGTGTGCATCGCACTGGAAGAGGGGGTGAAAGATAGGATACATACCAAGGTCTGGCACCTGAGCATCTCTCATTCTTGCAGGGTCATTGTTCCCTATTCACGGTTGGTGTCTACAGTTTACTATATGTGTTTTACGTAACCTACAGCGCTGCACACGTTTTTGGGCAGAGATTTTTGCCAGCTTGTTAAGCTGTGTGTTATTAATGGTAATTGCAGTGTTTTACACTGAGTTTGAAAAATTTGTGTCTGCTAATAATTTGCATTTTTTTTTTAAAGGTTTGAGGAGAATATTTTTAATGTTGAGTGATATAAGACTGCCGGCTGGTACGCACTGTTTTTTGTGGTACCATTTTCTTTTTTCCTATGTTCCCCTTTTTTTATAATTGTGGATTTGGTTTACTTAATAACGGTGTGCACCTAGCCCGAAGTCTTTGAATGTTGTTTCGTGCGTCAATTTGTTAAATGCCCTCTGTTAAAGACTACTGCCCTCGTTTGTGCCACACAGTAAGTTCTATTTTACAATTGCACCCCATTTAGTTTTGGTCTGACCAGGATGGGGTATTTTTAATTGCACATTTGCCTAAGATATTGTTATATATTTTTCTACCTGTCATTAATTCCAGTCAGGATCCAATTTGCTAGAGAATAAGGGAAAATTATTGTGCCAATGTCAGGTAAGGGGAGGATTGTTATGAATGAATTTTCATGTTAATGTATATCTCCCATGGTAAAAGAAAAAGGAATTATTGTAATAATATATTTAGTTTAGGAATGAGTCACTATACATATAATTGTTATTGCTGCCTTTACTTGAACTGTTGGATAAAGCTATTAAAACAGATCAATAATTATTTATTTTTTTACTAGTACTCTTATTACCCTTATGCATCGATACACTTCACTGTCTTTAGTCTGTATAGGTCATTATGAATTAGTCATAATGTTCCATTGGTTACAANTTATTTATTTTTTTACTAGTACTCTTATTACCCTTATGCATTGATACACTTCACTGTCTTTAGTCTGTATAGGTCATTATGAATTAGTCATAATGTTCCATTGGTTACAGCTCTTCAAGAACACTCACGAGCATTTGAGTTTTCCAAGCATTCTACACTACCCATAAACAGCTTCTGCTCATGTGTAGGTAACAAAATTTTAATTAGAATACAAAAACACAACACTGTCCCCTTTAACCATTTGTTACATCCCAAATAATCACTATATCTTTACCTACAACAGAGCATTTCAATTTTTGTTCATACATTGTATATTTTGGGCACCTGCGTAGGCATGTGCAAGAAAGGTGCTAGCGGTGAAACTGCACTCCCCATTGCATTATGTAATTAGAAAAATAAACAAGAAGTTACTAATGTAAATAATGAGCCTACTTTCTTCTACATGGGTGTAAATAATTTTTAATGAAGTTCTTAAAAATCTTGTTGACAGCAATACCTTTAGAGATGACCCAGAAACATATGCAATAATAGTGAGACAATTACAAATACACATGTACCTTACATGGCACACAAACCATGAAAATATCGTACCATAAGTTAGCAACCAACCAACTGCATTATGAAGGTACGGTTTGAAGTATAATTATTGTCGTTCTAAAAAAATTCACTGAAATTATTTAGCATATGTGCAAAACCCTGCACTAGACACATTTTATTTTTGAACATTTTAATTTACTATAAACATTTAAAAACAGTTTCTGCAGATGCACATTTTAGATTTGGCAGTTTCTACTGCATCAGAAAATGTCATACTTTCTGAAACAAGTTGGCGTTATATATAACGTCGCAGTCCCTCATAATGTCAACAGCTGAGGCAGAGGGATACATTAGCAGAGCAACAACACTAACACTACGTTCTTATGACTTGTCAAAAACAGTCTTCATAAATGAAACAGAGTATACAGGCTGGTTATGTGTGTTTACTGTATTGGCAATAATCATACATAAAACCGAGTTGGTTGAGTTACCAAATTCAGCCACTATTATTCAGCACCTTGCTTCCTGTTATCTCCTATTTCATCCAAAGTATCTCAGACAATCTTGCAGGAGCAGGCAAATGTAGATACCAGATCCTATCCACGCCTGTTGAGAGCTCTGTCTCTACGGAGCGGTGGCCCACATGACTGTTGCACCCTTTTGTGAGTGCTTGGGTCTGCTGGCAACTTCTCGCCCAGCCAACACACTCGCAGAGAGGCCAACAGCCACCCCTACAGGGAGCTCCGACTCTACATAATACGCGGATCTATGGTGACATCTCGCCTACCTGCGTAATATGGGAGCAGTCACCTTTATCCTGCTGTTAAGAGCTTGGTTCTGCCGGTGACTTCCTGCTCAACAAAGTCACTTGCTGAAGGCCAATAGCCAGCCAGGCCTTCTACTTATACCCACCTGCCTACACCCATTTACTTTCAGGTCATGTCCGTCTCTACAGAACACCGACTGTCTTCCTCTTACTCTATTTACCCCATTTGCCTCGCCACAGGACTGGGCAAGATAAAACGGCCTAACAGGGGCTATCCCTGATTGGAGACTTGGTAGGGGAAATACAGAGTGCCAACAGGTTGTGTACCTGGTAGTGTGAGGAAGCAGCTCGGCAGAGGGGAACTGCAACCATCTCAACCAGTGGAAGTCGCAGCCTGCATTACGACCTCCTGTGGCACATCCCATGAGCCATCTCACCACTCCATCCCACACCACCAAAATACCAGTAACCGTCCACCGATTTTCAGCCTCCGATCATATGGTCTGCCATTTAGAACTAACATCAAACTCCACACCTACTTGTACTCCAACTAGGCTAGCACCTCCCCCGTGCGCTACAGGCTATCGTACAATTGCCTAAGACAACCTGCCTCACTCCCAGTAAAAACCCCGCCAAGTTGACAATGCCTGCTTACCAGCCATCTGGGAAGGGAGGAGGGAGGGTGAAGGCTCCAAAGCCGGNGGGAAGGGAGGAGGGAGGGTGAAGGCTCCAAAGCCGGTCAACGCCACTAGCTATCGCTATGGAAGGGCATCAAAATTACCTGTCATACATTATACACATAATTCTAATACAATGCAGGATCATCACAACTAGTCTTTAAGATGTAAAATAAAAGCTTAATATTTAAAGTAGTGCTATTTTCCAAAATGGAGATCCAATAACAATATCAATTTTTAAAAGCAATGCTTACATGATGTACTGTCAATATATAAAATTTTGTTAAAATTGGTTACATGGTTCCTAAGATACGACATTGCACCCTAACTTTTAAAATATCTGCCATTTTGAAAATAATAATCTGGCATGGTTGAAAACTGTAAAAGTCAGATGTCCTTATTAAGTTATGTATGTGTACCAAGTGCGGTGAAATTCGGTTTGTGCATGCAAAAGTTTTTATGGGGACACACACAAAAACACACACATACACAGAGTCAGGAAATTGGTCTTATCAGCCTCTCTNGCAAAAGTTTTTATGGGGACACACACAAAAACACACACATACACAGAGTCAGGAAATTGGTCTTATCAGCCTCTCTTTCTTTCGGAAAATAGGCGAAAAGAATCTTGCCAATTTCATATTTTCACTAGACAGTATAACCTCTAAATTGAAAATAGGTTTAATGTAGTGTAGTCTATTTGTGATGAATATATTTAGATGTTTTCTTATTTGTATTTTTAATATTATNAAATAGGTTTAATGTAGTGTAGTCTATTTGTGATGAATATATTTAGATGTTTTCTTATTTGTATTTTTAATATTATGCAAGTGGATCTTGATTTTGTGGTTTGCATCCCCCCCATTACCTAGCCCTCCGCATGCCTATGGGTACACGACTCTCTTAGTGTTTTTACACAAGGCCGTTGCCCTCCACCTATGAAGTACAGTACCACTGAGGGAAAGGAAAATTATAGGGGTGTGCAGGTACCCAAAATTTTCAATTCCGGTTAGGTTGTGTGAATACCCAAACTTCAAGCCAATATGCTCTAATAGACTCAAAATGTTTTGAATCCAAACACACGCACAACAACTGAGGTTAAGAATGCACAAGCACATTTCACTAAGTATTTTCGGTGTATATTATGAAGTGATAATATTTCACGTTTAACTTTCAGCGTATTTTCCGAAGCAAATGACGTTAAACGTTGCTTTGAATTACAACCAAAACTTTTAAACTATGTATGCATGACACATCTTAATGTTTGTTTTGTTGACCAGCTATTTTGAATAGTTACCATGAAAGAAGGCAAAAAAACCACCATTAGTTTACAATGAAAAACGTGCCTAATGAATGCATAAATTACAAAATAAAAGTAGGCATTTTTGTAGCACTGTTTACGATCATAATGCACAATGATTAGGAATAATGAAAGAATACCTACTTTCATTTTCAAATATTTTAAATATACATGTTTCTCATGCACATTTTTTTATCATGCACTAAGCCTCCCATGCACTCGGCAAAACTCGGGATATGTCTATGGGTAAACAAGCAAAGCAACTTAAAAAGTTTCCAACAGAACATGTTTCGAAAATGAAAAACCATGTACCAGTTACAAAATTACATCAAAATAATACACTTAGAAATTTTTACCATTGCATGTTTATGATATTCATTCTATACTTGTCTTTGGTTAGTAAATTTTTATAACTGATCGGAAAATCCTTTCACCAGCTATGGTTGGTATGCCTATATTTACGTTAACGCTCTTAACGCTTCAGAAAATTTATTTCATCTATAACCATATTTGCTCGCAATACAGTAGAGTGATTAATATTCTTTTAGGATTCCTAAATTGCCAACCGTATATTTACTTTTACCTCTCCTTCATGTCTGACCATGCTACGTTCGTGAATGTAGGTGTCTTACCTAGCAACAAACAAAGGTTACGACAAACTGTCGTGGTGTAAGTTTTGTAGAATGAGTTCCAACTCTATTATTTAGTAGCCGCCGTCATTGAAAGTTCTGATTTTTGGGCTGGGTGTCGTGAGTGCGGCGTCGTTTTATGTTTTCTTCAATCTCGAATGTTCACGAGTATTCATGGTTTTGTTTTTCAATGTTCAATTTTGAGTCTTTTGCTAACGTTTGGTTTGTTCCTTCTCTTCGTTGTTATTTCTGCGGGCTTATTACGTGTTGGGTCATTCTCTCTTAAAAAAAAGTTCCGACAGTGAAGATAGGACAGGACTACATTTATGCAGCCATTCAGTTGCTCGAAGAGGGATGTTCATATAATAAGTTAGAGGTTTTTCCTGAAAAGAAAGATTGAGGTGTGCAGACTGGTATAATGTATGTTGAAGTTGAACAGTAAGTCTTCAATAACTTAATAGTATGTCAGCAATATATAAAACTTGTCTATTAATGTTGCGAGAGAAAATGTAAATGCTAATAAATTCTAGGTAGCATTTCTGTGAAAATGAGAAAATCTTAATCATATAATAGGCCCCCAATCTATCATAGCTATTGGCTCTTTATATTCAATATATGATATTAAAACTGAAAATAGAAGGATTCGGATTCATAATCAAATTTCAAATATGTAGTTGCTAAGGATTTAACTCAAATTCAAATCAAACTGATGGGAGATTCGCACACTCCTAGAAAATAATAAAACTGAAGCAAAATTAAAATAACAGCATACACTGGCAAAATGCCTGTTCACTGTTAAATATATCTCCAACATAAATTCACTACCTAAACACAAAAAATGAGAATAAAAATACACCTTACATAGTACAATGTTTCCACAAAGTTTTGAATTGTAGAGTTGCCAATTTTTTTCTAGGGGAAAGTGGCAAAAACCTCTTTGTTTTTGTTTTATTGGCAATCTGAAAATTGCTGCTAACAAATACGTGCATTTTTACACAAAGTTGCTTCCAATATATCCTTTTTTATGCACCACACTCATTGTTCACTATGCATACAGCACTGCAGTGTTTACACTATATATTTACGCATGTGTGTCTTTTCGCACCGACTCAATATTTATATGTCAGTACATATTTGTATTCTGTTCAGTTTATCAAACNTCTAGGGGAAAGTGGCAAAAACCTCTTTGTTTTTGTTTTATTGGCAATCTGAAAATTGCTGCTAACAAATACGTGCATTTTTACACAAAGTTGCTTCCAATATAGCCTTTTTTATGCACCACACTCATTGTTCACTATGCATACAGCACTGCACTGTTTACACTATATATTGACGCATGTGTGTCTTTTCGCACCGACTCAATATTTATATGTCAGTACATATTTGTATTCTGTTCAGTTTATCAAACACATAGAAGCCTTCACATTTAACTCCTGAGCACGATCAAAAACAGTTACTATTTTTGACAATTTCAACCAATTTTGCTACATAAGTAGGTAACTAAAATTACTATCCTTGCTTATTATCACGAACTTAACCACAAATAAAAGAAGAGTAAATTCGGTAAAATATGCACGTACATACATACACGCAGATGAATGTTATTTATTTACATGCATATGACCAAAGATAAAAGTAGAAAAGGTTCTGTGTTGAATTAAATTCAAATAAAATTAATTTTTAAATTATTGTTGGGCACCGTGATCAAATACCACATAGACTCGACACTCGCACATTGCATAATATAGCAAGCGACATATTGAGGCACCAGAGAAACATTCCAAATGTCTACTTGCGCAACTCAAATACAGAAACACACACAAATGAGCAAACTGAAATTTAATTGACTTTCGAGAAAATAGATGAATATATTCAGTGTGGTGTGAGCCAATTACAACAAAATGATGTAGTTCAAACAATGCTGACAGCTGAAAAATGTGCTAGTAGAATAAATGACTTCAAAGTACCTCTCCCATTACAAAAATTATTTACTGGGAATTAAAAAAAAAAAAAACATTAAGATGAAAAACAATTAAATTTAAGTGTTTGTCTGGTACATTGTCTTTAAATATGTTTAATGCACTGCTTAATTAAAATTATGTTGACCAAAGTTCACACTGTGATTAAACTGTTAAGCAGAAAAATTACTTGAAAAGTTAATTCTTGGTATTACATTAAAATGTTACATACATAAGTTTAAAATAGTGCCTATCCCAATCTTAATCCAAATCATAATTAAATGAAGATGTACTAGCTCCAGCCAGGAGTAGATCCCAAGACCACTGGATTAACTACACCTGCAAAAATATGTTCAAGCATATTTAATTAGGGCATGCAGAAATGTTCAAAATAAAACACAGTTCAAGACTCAATCAGCTCTTCCAACTGTGCAAACTTGGTGGCGTCACTTATGACTCAGCATGATACTTAACAAAAATGGATAGTCTAGGCATCAACTTTCTTGCCACTTCCTTCACTCAAAATAATTTGTATTGCCTTAAGTCCTCGAACCTCTTCTCAAACATGTTTGGGCATACTGAATTTTATATTTCAATTTGCCTGGGACCTAACTATACAATAGTTACTGTGAAGTCAGGGATTTATAGATTAAAATCCTGGCACAGGTGGTAGTGTCCGCAACATTCAAATATTCCACCAAGCTTTTTATCCTTCCTGACAAGGTCAGTGACCTATTTGGTGCCAAGGAAGAGAGACGCAATTCGGAAAGCATTGAGGCAACGCGAAAAGTACCAAAGATGCTAAATTACAACCAAAAATCCTAAACAAAAATGTAAAAAGAAAAATTACGAGCCAAAAAGTATGGAAATGTGGTTTCAAAAACACACATTAAGAATATTAACACAATTACAGAAAGTAAGAGGGGCTTTGAAGTTAATTTTTAGAAATTTACACTGAAAGAAAAATTAAGATCTAACTACAAAACAAATACTGTTACTATGCTGTACCTCAACTGTTACAACAGGAGTGTTTATTTTTCTTCTTATTTTATTTTATTTTGCAATCCTTACAATCATAAATGAGAGATTACTCCACAAAATGGATGTTGTCACATATTATCCTAATAATGATAAACACTATCTCTACATTCATCTTACCATTAATAGTATCACAATTCAATTTTAAAAACAAGTCACTTCAAATTAGACATATACACTAAAACATCACTTTGCAGTTTCTACAACATTTAACTTAATTGACCTGTAGTTCATGTACATACACAAAATAACAAAAGAACACGACACACTTGTCCATAAGTTACAAGCCTACTCAACATTATTGATGTCTTAATATATATACATGGTATTCGAAAGCAAAAGATGATAGTTTCTAAAATTATGCATAACTCCCTATCAGCATCAGCATAACACAATTGACGCTACTGTCCCCCCTGATCGGTTCTTTCCTTGGGGTGAATCCCCGGGTTGAAAGTTTCGTGGCCAGCTGCCTGCCCTGGCGAAGTATGACAGGGTGTGGTAACAGCACTATGCCTATCCTATAAAGCGACATGCATCTCAATACACACATAAATTCTGTAATTTCAATAAATTTTAACATTTTTAAGTGAGAGTAATAACCAGAGATTCATCTTTAAATCCACCTTGTTAAATAAAAACTCATTAAATTCTGCTTAGCATATAACTTGGTCATTATAACAGCTCAGTCTTTATAAACCGAGAAGAGGGTTTCAAATGCCTGCTTGTTATGTCAACATTTAAATATTCAACAGAATGGAAATCATGCCTCTTCAAGTAAGTTTTTATTGCATCTAAAAGCAAATTTAATTACGTAAGTGCTAATATTTCTAATCTATTGAAATTAGTTTGCAATACTGATTTGGCTTCACACTGCTTAAGATTCTTATATTTTCTCTGTGGAAANCTAATCTATTGAAATTAGTTTGCAATACTGATTTGGCTTCACACTGCTTAAGATTCTTATATTTTCTCTGTGGAAAGAAGATTTTTTTAACATCTTGCAAGTTTCCCCAGTTTATAATACTAGAAGTCATTACTGAATGAAAATATCCATAATATACAATTTTGTTTGTCTTGTAACTATTCATTTTCTGTAAGTAACTTAAGGCCAAACAGGGTGAATTGAGTTTAGCAAATATATGTTTTGTAAGCTCTTTCCAGTTTAGTCTTTCATCAATGTGAATCCCCAAAAATTTGGTACCATCTACTTGTTTGATAACTGTATTGATGCAATATATTTCTAAGTTAATAGTAGGTACGCTAAATTAAAGTAAACTTTTTTTATTTTGCATTAAATTGTTAGTTGAAAACTGTTTGTTTAAAGTGAAAATCATTTAATTTACAAGTGTATTTAACATGTTAGTATTTTTGAAGTATCATAATAGTTGTGTCATTTGCAAATAGTACTGCTTTCCCATATGCATTTATAAATTCTGGCAAGCTATTGATGTAAATTAAGAATAGAGGGGGACATAAAATTGACCCTTGTGGCACACCATGTGNAAGCTATTGATGTAAATTAAGAATAGAGGGGGACATAAAATTGACCCTTGTGGCACACCATGTGTAATTATTCCAACATAAGAATTATTATTTTTTATTGTATAAATTATGATCAAAACACTTTGCTTTCTTAAACTTATGTAAAATCTCATCAGGTTAAGATGCATTTTTCACATCCCACAATGTTAAAGTTTTTTTTAAACAAAATATTATGATTTACATAATTAAAGGATTTCACCAGCTCACAAAAAATACCAATAATATATTTTTTATCATTAAATGCACTAGATAGTTCAACTATGAGCTTATGAGCTCCTTCATTGATAGATGAATATTTTCCTACAACCAAATTGTGCTGGGGATAAAACTGCATTAGCAGTAACACAATTCATCAGCCTAGTATACCGGGTGAGTCGCCCGTGCCTGTTTTTTTTTATCTATGCAACCCGCATACAATACTACCCATCTACCAAAACATCAATTGAAGCAGAAAACCTTGATTCATTGTCGTCGGTACAGTAAGTGGTGAATGGATGGTGGTGTGTCAGCAATGCCTTGAGAAGCAGTCATTGTGTTGTAACAGATTATTGCAATGTTTACTGAATGCGTTGGAACGTGACAATTGTGTCCTTGGTATCACACATCTGCTTCACTTCGAGCCATTGTTTCTCTTCATGTGGCATAAAATACAGTCACCGCTTACTGTATTGATGAAAAGAAATCAACGTGCATGTGCTGTTTTATAGCGATTCTCTATTTTCGCGCCACTGATTGGTGCAGGCTGACAAGAGCGTAGAATGTTCAGCTAACAGACGAGACGCCGTAACGAGTACTTACACGGCACGGGACTCAGTTACACAAGAAGAGAATTATTTTACAGCGGAGGAGATGTTTAGTTAGATGGGTAGTATTTAGTACTGTGTGCGGTTGCATAGATACGGAAAAATAGGCGTGGGCGACTCACCCGGCATATTACTTTCCCAAAAATTTTGGAGAAAACTGTCAATACGGAAACCGGTCTATAATATTCAAGACATTTAATTTTCCCATTTTTAAATATTGGTATAATCATGGCATATTTGAGTCTCTCTGGAAATATTCCCGTGTTCAACATTTCATTAGATAAATAACTAATTGTACCCCTAATTTTTTTACTACAAAGCTTGACAATACTAGTACTTATTTCATCATAACCAAAACAGGTTTTGTCATGTAGTTTGTTAATTAAGTCCTTAAATACCTGTTCTGTAGTTACGTTGATGCGCCAGGAACGACATCACTACTCATTCTAGCCTCACCACAGCAGCAGTCCCCTTCCAAGAAGACACATTAAGCCATGCACACCACAGAGCGCCTTTGGAGCCAGGGTTAGCTACCAGTCAACTGACGCCTACTGCTGGTCCGCAACCTACTTTGCATCACTGCACGTGCGCTTACCCCTTCGGCCCTCAGCCGTGGAGCAGTACAGCTTCGGCCATCTCTGCCACTTCTCCGCTGCCCCCTCCATAACTCACTACCCCCGTGCTGGCCCAGTATTTCAGGTATATATAGAGGCCATAGACCAAAGTTTGAGGCTGACACTCGCAGCTCTGATGTAGAATGTTACTGTGCCCAGCCGCATACTGACTTCATCTACCACTAAGTGATCCTCGCAGGCAGCTCCAGTTTAGAACGTCACGCTGCCAGACAGCTCACAGAAGCCACCTGCGCTTCACTGCTACCTCACTAGTCACGCACGTAAGCTTACGAGTCCGAGTACTGAACCACCAGGGTCACCCTCGACCCATGCCTCAAGTATTCCGAGACTAGGTGTCACTCCAGTTGGCATCCTAGGAGCGGCCCTTCAGGCCCAAGTCAGGGTGCAAGCTGGTTATGAGTGTTTACTGTTTCTGCAATAAACAGGCATAAAGTGATATGGCTGAATTATCACTTGCAGCTACTGTTCTTTTGCAACCTGCTTCCTGCTTTATCCTGCTTCGTTCAAGAGAACCTCAGACACACTTGCAGGAACAGATATGTGCTACCACCCCTATCCCTTCCTCTCCAAAAGGGAGCCCTGTCTCTGCGGAGTGGTGGCCCACTCAAATGTTGCACCCTTATGTAGGTGCTTGGGTCTACTGGCGACTTTCCACCTGCCAAATTACTTGCTTGCTGGAGACCAGTAGTCAGGCCTACCAACTACACCCACCTGCCTACACCTTCTTCCTTTCAGGTCATGCCTACCCATACAATATACCCACTGTCTCCTCTCTTCGCTATCTACCCCTTTATGCCTTGCCACAGAATTGGGGGTGATAGAGCTGCCAAACAGGGAATAGTCTTGATTGGAGGCCTTGTAAAGGCTGGACAGAGCACCAACCCAGTATATTCCAGGTAGCAAGAAGAAGTAGCTTGGGAGAGGGGAAAATAGCCAGCTGGACCAGTAGAAGCTGCAACCTACACTACGAGCTACTGAGACTGTAGCATGTCCTCCATGCAATCTCGCCACTACCTCCCACGCCACCACAGAAGCCAGTAACCTTTATCCGGCCCTCAGCCTCAGACAAGGCGGTCTGAGGCTTAGAGCTATTGTATGGCAACACACCTTCCCGAGTTCAAACCAGGCCAGCTCTCACTTGAGCTCCTCCTCGTGCCTAGTGAGCCATAGTTAAATTACCGAAGGCAACCTGTCCCACTCGCAGTGATAACCCTGTCAAGTCGATGATGCCAGCTTCCCAGCCATCTGGGAGGGAAAAACTCCGACGCTGGTCAACACCTGTTAACACCCATTAGAATGGGTGTCAAAACTGAAAACACTAACATTAAATATCTTTTGAATGTATGTTTTTAACGATGTCAAAGGATACTCTTCAGAAAGTGTTTGTTCTATAAGTTTTTCTGCAACACCAAGGAAGTAATAATTATAAGTTTCTATCAGCGTCCTATTAAAAGTATTCTTCCAATACAATTCAAAATCTAATTGGTCGCTGGATTGAAGAGTCAAAACTAATTAATACCTAATGATCTACAAGTACCAGTCAAATGTTTAGTGTGCAATTATGTCACTGACCTAAAATAATATTTGTGTGTGTGATAGCTACGTATTTACTTTTATGTTAGAATTGCCAATTTAAAAATAATAAAAAATACGTTAACCATAATTCTGCCTGTGAACAAGAGCATAGCAATTCAGGTAAATGTATCTAATTATACATACGAGTAGTGCTAATTTTTTTACTTTGCTACGGAACAATTTATGAATCACTTTTATTCAGGAGTAAAAATTTGTTTACATTTGTGGAGACAACAATGTGATTATCCAAATTAGTTTTAACTGTTATCAGTGTGTATGTGAAATAAATGGGAGATAATACTGTATAATACATGGAAAATTATGAAACTATTTGTTTGTAAGAGTTTTTATGGAAAAAGAAGCTCAGTATTGTGGTTTTGGAAAAACATTTTAATGAGCAATTTCATTGCTGTTTCATGAATATAGGAATTATTACAGAATTTTTGTGAATTAACGCAATTTCTTCATGTTTTACATTATTTTGTGTTATTTCACGGTTTGCGAAACTTTACAGGCCCTAGTAATCACGTACATCACATTACATGTGGCTTAAAACTGGCAAAGGTGTGACTAAAAGTACTCGCACACAATCATGGGTAGCAACAGCTGATTGTGTAAAAATGCTACTGAGATGAGCTAGTATGGCTTCAACAAATTGTATATTTTATTTTTAAGTAAAAGTATCTAATACATTCCAAGTTGAGAAATGACTATACTTGTATATCTGACAATCACAAATTATGTGAGAGAGTAATTTTAGGCTTTCACATTAATAATCATCTTATATGGCCTTTGTTTCAATTGGAAAATACAAATTACTACGAGATCTTAAATTCCTTTGAAAAATCAAATTGCTAAGTGTAAAATTAAATTTTATGCATGTCAGAATCAAAGAATTAATACTATATATAGAATATTACAAAAAACAATAGTGTGTACTCAAAATTTACTTTCTAAATTGTAAAATCACAGCCAACATGAACACTAATTGTAAACATACAACTGTTTATCATATTGCAAATAATTTCTTTGCAGTGTCGCAACACTCCTAACAAAATAAACTAGTTAGATGGTCTTTCTCCAGTTTATGTGGAAAAATTGAGTAAAAACAGTGTACAGGAATTTCCAATGAAGTCTGTTTTAAGGATAGTAATTGTGTTATTTTACTGTGAGCTTGATGTGTTTCAGCTTGGCTTGTTGCACA
Source organism: Clitarchus hookeri (assembly GCA_002778355.1). Taxonomy (NCBI): domain Eukaryota; kingdom Metazoa; phylum Arthropoda; class Insecta; order Phasmatodea; family Phasmatidae; genus Clitarchus; species Clitarchus hookeri. The sequence continues at coordinate 123,713 of NQII01002501.1, read as the reverse complement.
AAAAGTATACATTGGTGCCTGCATAAGTGGCCTACAGCACATCACTGCTTATTTTCTGTCTCAAAATCACAATTGTCATCATTGTTCAAATTTGAGAAACCAGTTTATATTATGTTTGTCAATGACTTATTTAAAAACATTCTTAGTTTCAAATTAAAGAAATAGAATTCAGTTATACGACAGAGTTTAATGGACCTGCTGGCATATCCTCAGCAGAGCAGGAAACACAGCAGTGCTGCTAGTTTTACGTAAAAAGAGGTTTAGTATTAAACATTCTCCTGTAGGAGATAAACAAAATAAACAATAACTGTACAACTGTATGTTATTTAAAAACATAACAATTTAAATTAAATATCACTACAAAAGAACATCTATAAATTAAGACTTGAGATGCTAATTGAGAAAATAATTAACACAGACAAAAATGCATGTTTTCTTGAGGGTGCTTTCAGTCTCCATCACGACCCTCAACTAGAGATCTCTCCTGCCCTTCGTGTGCGCTTGTACATGCCTTCACAGGCTGGTGCACTGGGTTCTTTCAATGACACATCCCAATTACTTCCAGCCCGAACGTCTCCAAAACTAAATTTACTGTCTTCCCTCCCCCGCTTGGCTATCTATTCCTCTCTTCCCAGCTCCCGAGAATTCACCCGAGAATTGTATTGTATGCTTATTATTTTTAAAAACTGACTAATTCTTGAAATTAGTTCATCAACAGCCTCCTCACCCCATGAGTGTAATGCCTGACCAGCACTAGACAGCAAGAACCCCACACCACAGTAATACCTATGAAACTTATAAATGCACTTAATTGTAGCTAACAAACCACAAAGATATCAGGAAACTGTTCTAAACCCACCAAGTATTACAACAAATAACAAACATTTTCATAAATTCCAAAAAAATTTACATTAATTTAAGTACTGCACTTTTTATTACTTTTTACTCTTGATTTTCTTTTGCCTGGCAGCTTTTGCGGCTTTGTAAGACTGCAGGGCTCTCATTTTTGCCATCTCTTTCCGATGTTCTAACATTTCTTCCAAACTGAGTGGGTATTCCTTATCTTCTTCCTACAATCAAGAAAACACATTACAGCATAAGAAAAATTTTATATTGCATAATAATTATTCCTTCACATTAAAAAAAAAAAACAATAAATATTTTACTTTCATCAACTTTAAAAGAAAATTTTTCTCTGGCTTTATACTGCAAACTTGCTAAGCAAAAATCATTACTGCATACTAAAATGAGAAACTAAAGTAACAATAAAGTAAAACTGTGAGAGTAATGTTTCAAAAATAAGTATCTTCAGTATACCATTGTTCATATAATAGTTGAAAATGTACAAATTATATTAGGAAAACCAATTAAAAGAGTATAGACCTACAGACTGCAAATATATTACATTTAAAACATATGTTAATATTAATTCTGTATAAATTTGCAAAAGCAAACTAGTGCACCCACCCCTAGAAGTAATGCTCTTAAGGTGGCCGCCTGGTTGAAGGAATTTTGCACGTCTGAGACCTAAAAGCGTGGAAGTGCTAGGTGCAACCGAGACATACACATCAACTCTCTCATTGCCTCTACGTGCAAAGCACTGAACTGGCGCGCGGTCTTGCCGTCAATAACGCGCCTCTATGAGACTTTCAGCGGAGACCCTACCATTTTAAATAAAGGTTCGATGCGTGTCCCTATTCCTTTTTTAATGTTTGATACTGGAATGTTCATACCTAAAAATTAACGTGAAAACATCCGTTTGAGCCATTTTCACTGTCACAAAAACATGCTTAGAGATAAATCAAGGAATTGAAAAATGTATACAGACGCATAACGTTTCAGATGCGTAACGCTTCTTAAATACAGTAATTACAAAGAATAGTGACTGTTTTGAAGGAGACAAAGTAGGCCTACAAAATGAATATATTTTAGAAAAAGTAAATTAAGTGTACAGCTAATTTGTAAAATATAAAATAACATATTTTTTTCTTACTATTCCACATACTCACACCAAGTATATTAGTAGAATGTGCCATATTAGTATGGTTACCTTAGGGATTGGCCGTCCTCTTGTCGCAAGGTGAATGCGTATACATGTACCACTTCCTACTCGCCACAGGAAAACTATATCCAGGAAAACTTAGGTGAGTAAATTCACACACATATCGTGAAGTTAGGTAATGTCAGGTTAGATCTTTTTGCATTTAACATATTTATGTAAGAAAATAGAATGATAACGTGCATATTTTATACATGTTTTACCCCACAATTTCCCTGGTCTTCGTAGCCCTCTCCACCATCGTATTTGTGGTCTGTATTGATAATATGTGTTTTGTGTAATTAGTAGAGTGGAATTATTCCACTTTCTGTGATTTTTTCTTTTGTTTTCGATAAAGTCACTATTCTTTACAATTACCTTAAATGCTATTCGTAAGCAGACCTCATAGACATACCTTATCATCATCCTGCACGCAAGAGCTTTCAGAAAGAATTGCAGCAACTTTGGCTTCCAATTCTGTTGGTTTCTGAGCCTGGAAAAAAAAAAAAATTTAACACTATTTATAACACAAAATTTTGTTGGGGCATTTGTAGCCATTTTGTGATTTTCACATTATACAATATAAACAATAAACATAACATAATCAAATTTTTCTTTATGATTTTATTTACAAAAATGTTGTATCTTCACCACAAAAACATGAAGATAAAAAATTATTAAAAAGGAGCACACAAATTTGTTTATCAATATGTTACAAATACAATAGAATAGATATTTCTCACAAGAAATTCCATAAAAGTTTCATCAGTCCTAGAGTTCAGAAAGGATATTTAATCTAAAATTATTTGTTGAATTTGTTTTGTAATGCCCCTGCTAAATGCCTAAGCTGATAAGTTTATGGTTCAAATACTATTCAAACTGGAACGTCATGGTCTGAAAGTATTGCATTAGTAACTTGGCAAAGGAGGTTGCCAGAAGTTTTAATGTTTGTCATCTACTCAAGTTCACATATTTCACAATTTTTTTAACCCAAAATCACTTGGTTTCAACAATGCATGTAAAAGTTAAACAGAACTAAATGTCCTGCTTAAAGTAGCTCCAAGTCCTGATGAAGAGCAGTATCGGCACCAAAGTATTACATTTTAAGATAATTCTTATGGAATTTCATTTGTTTGTTATTTGTCTTTTTTAATTGTTATCCAACTTTCATGTTATTTTTAATTTGTCATAATAGTTGTGTGGGTTCACTATGCTAAACTACTTATTTAAAGGTATTCTTAATCCCCTCCTGTAAATTGATACACTAAAAGTGCTATATTAAAGATGGGCTGGATAGCACACTAAAAGCTAATACAAATATAAAAATCCCATGTTTTATTAAATTTTAAAACAGAGCCATCCATTCGGCAATCTGATACACTATTATTCGTGCCATGGAGGCTGGCCAACTCATATTAAAATTCACCTCCAAACTAAAGCAGCGCCATATACAAAGAATTACTCAATACTACAAAACTGTTATTTGTTTGCATCTATTAACACTGATGCAATCAGTAAGCTACTCTCCTACCATGGAGATCAGACTTGATCCCTAGTATAACCTGAGCCTGGAATTTTTTAATGTGGTAACAGTAGATGCTACCAATGGCTGATGGGTTTTCTTGGTCACTCCCAGGTGTCTAATCACTGTATTCCCCATCTTCTTCACCTACATCTCACCTTCGGCTGGTCATAAAAAATAAATAAAGTCTGTCCCTCAAGCAGAAATGGAAAAAAAAAAAAAAAAAAAAAAAAAAAAAAAAGAGGGGGGAGGGGGGGAACAAAATTTTCAAATAGAAATTTTGGAAAAATTTGAAGTTAATTTAATTAGGGCTATTTTTAAACATGAAAATTCAAGTCCAATTTTTAATGTGTAAATAATGATACAAATTATTCTTTTTAATGTTTTTGAATTAAATTAAATTAAATTTGAATAGAAATACTAGTTTATTGATAATGCTGTATTTTTCTTTTAAGAAATAGTGACTTAAATTTTTATAATGTAGTGCTGTTAATGCTACTGCAAATTGTTGTTATAATCCATTCACGGTTTCTTCTGATGTTTTGAAACAAACCTTTTAAAAACACCCTAGGAGTAATATGTTAACTTTTTTTTTAATAACTTGTATACAAGTATGTATGTAACACTGATTAACTTAAAAGTATTATATTTTTGAATAAACTAAACTTTAAACTTAGTATCTTCTATAACTTATAATATTTATGTTGTGTTCAATACGAATTAAAAACAGTGAGAGCAGCAATGTTTTGACAATGGCTAGTAAGAAATAGTTCACAGTTAAAATATTGTTCTAAACAAGTTTTTTTGGTACGCTATTTGTAAATTAAACGTTGCCTATTGAAATATTTAAATTTTTATGTAGCCCCGATGGAAACATATTTTATTGTTATAGTTAAAAGCATCAGAGCAAAATATGGTGCGTACGCCCTAGTGACATAGTTTTTTTTTCAACTGAGGACGAAACTGTTGGCAGAGCGGAACTTGTCACACTCTCTGTCTCTCTCTTGTTCTCAGGTAGTTTCGCACCGCTAGTAGAAGCAGGAAAATTATACGTGTTTTCAATTTTAGCAAATTTCATACTTATTACAGCAAAAATAATGATTCTTGAATTTGTAATTTACAACTGAAAAGAGATTTTAATGTTTGAATACTTATAATATATTTAGATGTGATGGTGGGAGGTTACAAATGCAAAGGTGGCAGAAGTGGCGAGTGGGGAGATGACATGGAGTATTGCTGCTGCTAAACAAAAAGTTTATTTTCCTTGCTTCAAAAAATACTTCAAATTCTCACATCAAGTTTGCACATGTGTTTTTTTTTAAATCTACCTAGGCAAGTTACGATGTTGTGATAAATCTGTTTTTCCATGGCAGTAATAAATATACTGTAACGTGTCATGACTGCTGCGTGTGAAAGGGTGTGGCTGCTTCGTGGTCGTTACGCTGACCCGATGTGTGTGATTGCAAATATTGGACTGCCAAATTTATACGTTTTAACCGTGAACTGTTTTTATGATGAAGTTAATTATTTTTAAGTCACGTCTGTTGATTTATCACAACTTAACTTCACGCTAGGTGTTTGAAACACAATTGTGTAACGTGCTTAGGTTTTTGTGATCTGAATGTTTACCACAGTCCCAACAAATTACCAAGCACAGGCAGAAAATTTTAAATAAATAATTAAATAAACCTAGTAAAAACTAAGCTCTCGCGCAAAGAAATATGAGCAGAATAATAGTTACAGTAGGTCTATTTGTGTACATGTTCACCACTATATTTTAAGTTTGTCCCTGCTACATACAAAAAATAAGCGACACGAGTTGCGTGTTTGAATTTACTGTCTTTTTATTTTGGTAATTTTTTACTTTAGGGGCTTTTCTGAAAATAAGAAAAAAAACTCCAGAAAGTGGTATATTTNCAGTAGGTCTATTTGTGTACATGTTCACCACTATATTTTAAGTTTGTCCCTGCTACATACAAAAAATAAGCGACACAAGTTGCGTGTTTGAATTTACTGTCTTTTTAAGTTGGACTGGTTATTCCTTCGTTTTAACATTTATTCCAACTAAGGCTGTCCTTCTAAAGAAATAACCCAAAACAAATCAATAACAAGATTCAATGTATAACAAATATGTTAACAATGTAAAATAATAGCTGTAAGAACTATGAATACAGACATTGTTAAAAAATCATAAAGTTGACCTAAATATGATTATAGGCCTAAATTGTAAATATTTGTACTTAATAGTTTTTGAAATATGACAGAATTCTTTAACAGCTGCTAACAGTAAGAAATGCATTTGACGGTTATAACGTAGAAGTTACATGGCAGTGTTTATGTTTACATGTAGTGGAAGGATACGTAATTGGTAACCAAAAGCAGAAATTTAGCAGGGCTTCAGAAAAGTGTGAAGTAACCGTGAATAGACTATAGAAAGATATTGTTTTCACCAACAATAATGGTTTTATAAAGTCACTTTCTGCCAGAACTGACAAAAATCATAATTTTAATTTAAAAAATCAAAAACTATAATTTTTTTAAACTTAAATTATTTTTTTATTTTTTTTTTTTTCATTTCTTTTTTCCCCGCCTTTAATGCTGTAGTTAAAAATGCATAAATGTTAAGAAGACTTTTACAGTGTGGCTTGTCACATTAGATGTGCCAAGTAATAAAAACTGGAGGCCTACCAAGAATAAAATATGGTAATATTGCCTCCCCTTTGATACTGATACCTGGCAGACAGTATGAGTCACTGATAGGTGCACATAGCAGACAGGATGAGTCACTGGTAGCTGTACAGGAATTCTGACTCAGAATCTACTGTAAACAAACAACTGAAAATTACGTAATTTGTTATTAAACCCTCTTCTCAAATGAAACACAATATAGACAAACAAGTGGCAAAATATATTTTTGCCACCAACACTCCTTTTGAGCAGCAGAACATGAAGAGAAGCTTTGTGATAAATTGCATCCAGATTATGAGCCACCATCTCATCTGTCAGTGGGAAAAAAATTTCTAAATGAAATTATCAGTGACAAACAAAAAGAGGTACTGAGCCTCTTTTTGAGCAAACTGTAAACCTCAGCATACGTGGTCTAACATTCATACTGAACCCACTGTGTGCTTTACAGTCACATGTGAAAATGTAAATTCAATATAATATGATACAGTAGATTGCAGGTGCACCTCACACATCTGAATATTTGTGAGAAATCAACTTGGAATCTGTAAGAAAATGTGAAAAAGAAGTTGGCTGTCACATTAAAAGTTTTGTGACAGACAATGCTGCAAATATGATTGAAATGAGGAAAGCAGTCCAAGAATCAGCATCAGAAGACATTGCAACATATTGCTGTTCTGCTCGCCTTCTTAACTTGTCGAGCCAAGATTGAAATGTCAAGAACGTGACAGACCATATTTTGTCCATCAAAAAATATTTCAGGAACAACCATTTTGCTTTCACAATTTAAACAAGAAAAGGGATCATCATCATCAGGTTTTAAACTTCCTTTACAAACAGAAGTAAACTGGAACACCCTTGCAGATTCCCTGGAGGGGCATTTTAGAATTCGGACAACTTTAGTGAATATAAGTAATGAACATAAATCCAAAATTGATGCCACTGTTTAGCAAAAAGTGACAAATACTGATGTAAAACGTTCAGCAGAAGATTTGCTTTCCATATTGTAACGCATAGCTGTTAACATGGACAAAAAGCAAAGCAACGCTATACTTTATCAGAATGTGTTTAGGGATGGAAACAAATGGAAAGAGATCTTATGGCACTCCACTCAGGAAATATTCCTTTCAAGCTGTGACCCAGCACACTTGTTAGCATCTCTATTGGATCCTTGTTTGAAAGACTGTAAACTTACAAAAGAAAGCGACATTGCTGTAACTTTTACAGAAGACATATACAGTGGCAGTGGACTGCTTCCTATAATAGTAAAATACCTAACTAGAAGTGATCCTTTTCAAAGATACATGTTCACTACTGAGGTGCTAAACAATGTCTCAGTTTTACAGTGGTGGAGATCACAAAATAAACTTTTTATAGGATAATGACAATATTTGAGTAGTTTTTTATGGCAAAGAGCATCATTGACAGGAGTGGAGAGAGTGTTTTCAACTTTTGGTGTGGTGCAGTCAAAACTACGAAATGAACTGGAAAATTAAAAAGCGGCAAAACTTAAAGTTATAAGTAATAGATTATATTAAAAAATCCACACCTAAAATGAATCATAATATTTTAAAAACAAATAATTTTATTTAAATCATGATTTAAATCCCATTGATTTAAATACATCAACCCTGCATCTACTCATGATATTTACAAAATTATTAGGAAATGCAGTATTGCACACTGCACTGCAGCTCCTGGTTCTGGCTTTAGACAAGTTTGCTGTATGACAAACCACTTACTGCTTATGGTTGAATTAGTTTACATTTACTAGCAAAAAAAACTCAACACCAGTAAAAGAAAAACGTTGAGTTATTACACGTGCCTTCAAGTTCAGCTGCATGCCAGCATAACTGGTCAACATTTGGACTTGTCCACCCACAGACCAAAACTAATCATTTTTGAAACAATCTTACAATAAACAAGATGCATGCCCAGAACATAGGGATAATTCCAAATTGAGAAGTGAGAGTGATGGTGGATCAGTGTGTGAACTCTATTTGTCTCATAAAGTTATTTCCTTTTGTTCATTGTCATAGGTTTTAAAAAAATAACAAGCATGTGCTTCAACATCAATAATTTTTTCTACAGAGTTCTGAAAATTTACAAATTTTCCATATATTTTAAAGTTGTCAGATAAAACCAGATAAAAGATTGTTTTTAACCTAAAGTTTCTTGTTTTTTATTGGCTATTTTCATCTCTCCCCTCAAGTAGGGCAGGTGGCTTCATTTTATGTCCTCACCCTTTATTTTGCCCCAGGAGCAAAACAAGAATGCATATATTGTTACCAGTGACACAAAAGACTTTTATAAAGCAGCAAAAATAACTTCTAATTTTAACCAAGCCTCAAATTCATGCATTATTTGAGTCAGCACACTGCANAGTCGAAATATACCACTTTCTGGAGTTTTTTTTCTTATTTTCAGAAAAGCCCCTATAGTAAAATTTTACCCCCAAAACAAATCAATAACAAGATTCAATGTATAACAAATATGTTAACAATGTAAAATAATAGCTGTAAGAACTATGAATACAGGCATTGTTAAAAAATCATAAAGTTGACCTAAATATGATTATAGCCTTAAATTGTAAATATTTGTACATAATAGTTTTTGAAATATGACAGAATTCTTTAGCAGCTGCTAACAGTAAGAAATGCATTTGACGGTTATAACGTAGAAGTTACATGGCAGTGTTTATGTTTACATGTAGTGGAAGGATACGTAATTGGTAACCAAAAGCAGAAATTTAGCAGGGCTTGAGAAAAGTGTGAAGTAACCGTGAATAGACTATAGAAAGATATTGTTTTCACCAACAATAATGGTTTTATAAAGTCACTTTCTGCCAGAACTGACAAAAATCATAATTTTAATTTAAAAAATCAAAAACTATAATTTTTTTTTTAATTTTTACTATTTTTTTTTTCATTTCTTTTTTCCCCGCCTTTAATGCTGTAGTTAAAAATGCATAAATGTTAAGAAGACTTTTACAGTGTGGCTTGTCACATTAGATGTGCCAAGTAATAAAAACTGGAAGCCTACCAAGAATAAAATATGGTAATGTTGCCTCCCCTTTGATACTGATACCTGGCAGACAGTATGAGTCACTGGTAGCTGTACAGGAATTCTGACTCAGAATCTACTGTAAACAAACAACTGAAAATTACGTAATTTNGATGAGTCACTGGTAGCTGTACAGGAATTCTGACTCAGAATCTACTGTAAACAAACAACTGAAAATTACGTAATTTGTTATTAAACCCTCTTCTCAAATGAAACACAATATAGACAAACAAGTGGCAAAATATATTTTTGCCACCAACACTCCTTTTGAGCAGCAGAACATGAAGAGAAGCTTTGTGATAAATTGCATCCAGATTATGAGCCACCATCTCATCTGTCAGTGGGAAAAAAATTTCTAAATGAAATTATCAGTGACAAACAAAAAGAGGTACTGAGCCTCTTTTTGAGCAAACTGTAAACCTCAGCATACNTCTAAATGAAATTATCAGTGACAAACAAAAAGAGGTACTGAGCCTCTTTTTGAGCAAACTGTAAACCTCAGCATACATGGTCTAACATTCACACTGAACCCACTGTGTGCTTTACAGTCACAAGTGAAAATGTAAATTCAATATAATATGATACAGTAGATTGCAGGTACACCTCACACATCTGAATATTTGTGAGAAATCAACTTGGAATCTGTAAGAAAATGTGAAAAAGAAGTTGGCTGTCACATTAAAAGTTTTGTGACAGACAATGCTGCAAATATGGTTGAAATGAGGAAAGCAGTCCAAGAATCAGCATCAGAAGACATTGCAACATATTGCTGTTCTGCTCGCCTTCTTAATTTGTCGAGCCAAGATTGAAATGTCAAGAACGTGACAGACCATATTTTGTCCATCAAAAAATATTTCAGAAACAACCATTTTGCTTTGTCACAATTTAAACAAGAAAAGGGATGATGATCATCATCATCATCNTTGCTTTCACAATTTAAACAAGAAAAGGGATCATCATCATCAGGTTTTAAACTTCCTTTACAAACAGAAGTAAACTGGAACACCCTTGCAGATTCCCTGGAGGGGCATTTTAGAATTCGGACAACTTTAGTGAATATAAGTAATGAACATAAATCCAAAATTGATGCCACTGTTTAGCAAAAAGTGACAAATACTGATGTAAAACGTTCAGCAGAAGATTTGCTTTCCATATTGTAACGCATAGCTGTTAACATGGACAAAAAGCAAAGCAACGCTATACTTTATCAGAATGTGTTTAGGGATGGAAACAAATGGAAAGAGATCTTATGGCACTCCACTCAGGAAATATTCCTTTCAAGCTGTGACCCAGCACACTTGTTAGCATCTCTATTGGATCCTTGTTTGAAAGACTGTAAACTTACAAAAGAAAGCGACATTGCTGTAACTTTTACAGAAGACATATACAGTGGCAGTGGACTGCTTCCTATAATAGTAAAATACCTAACTAGAAGTGATCCTTTTCAAAGATACATGTTCACTACTGAGGTGCTAAACAATGTCTCAGTTTTACAGTGGTGGAGATCACAAAATAAACTTTTTAGTGAACAACACCATAGGATAATGACAATATTTGAGTAGTTTTTTATGGCAAAGAGCATCATTGACAGGAGTGGAGAGAGTGTTTTCAACTTTTGGTGTGGTGCAGTCAAAACTACGAAATAAAATGGAAAATTAAAAAGTGGCAAAACTTAAAGTTATAAGTAATAGATTATATTAAAAAATCCACACCTAAAATGAATCATAATATTTTAAAAACAAATAATTTTATTTAAATCATTATTTAAATACATCAACCCTGCATCTACTCATGATATTTACAAAATTATTAGGAAATGCAGTATTGCACACTGCACNTATTTAAATACATCAACCCTGCATCTACTCATGATATTTACAAAATTATTAGGAAATGCAGTATTGCACACTGCACTGCAGCTCCTGGTTCTGGCTTTAGACAAGTTTGCTGTATGACAAACCACTTACTGCTTATGGTTGAATTAGTTTACATTTACTAGCAAAAAAAACTCAACACCAGTAAAAGAAAAACGTTGAGTTATTACACGTGCCTTCAAGTTCAGCTGCATGTCAGCATAACTGGTCAACATTTGGACTTGTCCACCCACAGACCAAAACTAATCATTTTTGAAACAATCTTACAATAAACAAGATGCATGCCCAGAACATAGGGATAATTCCAAATTGAGAAGTGAGAGTGATGGTGGATCAGTGTGTGAACTCTATTTGTCTCATAAAGTTATTTCCTTTTGTTCATTGTCATAGGTTTTAAAAAAATAACAAGCATGTGCTTCAACATCAATAATTTTTTCTACAGAGTTCTGAAAATTTACAAATTTTCCATATATTTTAAAGTTGTCAGATAAAACCAGATAAAAGATTGTTTTTAACCTAAAGTTTCTTGTTTTTTATTGGCTATTTTCATCTCTCCCCTCAAGTAGGGCAGGTGGCTTCATTTTATGTCCTCACCCTTTATTTTGCCCCAGGAGCAAAACAAGAATGCATATATTGTTACCAGTGACACAAAAGACTTTTATAAAGCAGCAAAAATAACTTCTAATTTTAACCAAGCCTCAAATTCATGCATTATTTGAGTCAGCACACTGCAATCAGATCAGGCTCTTATGTACACAGAATGATTTTGATCAATGGGGACAAACTGCAAGATACGATCCCTGAGAGGATAAGGAGAACAAAAGGTAATATGTACATATGTCTGGAAATGCATTGTTGCTATGCTAGGGGAATTTATTCATTCATCATTCCTGTACAGTACAATGCAGTGCATGACATGCTGTTATGAGGCCACCGTTAGATGAGGTGTTCGAAGTGGCCCATTTGGGCTTTTAAGTATGCTGGTGAGGCCTGCAGCAGCGACTACAGCACACGTTCAAACGCGCCATCCTGCATTCAAATGGTGTCACAGGCAGCATGTCTGGGACGGGTTCCGTATACCCAAACCATTCAGGTACCCACACAGGTTGAAATCTAAAGGGGTGGGGTCTGGGGACCAGGCGGGCCATGCAACTGGACCACCTCGCCTGATCCATCGACCGGAGAAGACATTGTTGAGATGCCTCTGCATGGTAAGGCATAAGTGGGCTGGAGCACCATCACATAGCAGTCACATAACCCTACGTACCAACAAAGGCACCTTTTCCAGCAAGGGAGGCAGGGTCACCCGCAGGAAGTGCTTAGTCTGTGAGGCGTTGAGGAAGGATGACTGGTCCCACGAGGTGGTCACCAATAATCCCCACCCACACATTGAGGCTGAACTGGTGCTGATGGTTCGCTGCTATTATACCATGGGGATTCTGCTTGGCCCACAGATGGATGTGGAGGTTGACGATACCACCCCTTGTAAAGGTGGCATCATCTGTGATTAGGATGGATGACAGAAATCCCAGCATTGTGGTGGCCTGTGCAACAAACCAGCAACAAAACTGTTCCAGCAGAGGAAAGTCCATCGGTAATAAGCCCTGTACACATTGCAAGTGATATGGGTAGTAGCGGATGTCATGGAGAATGTTCGACACTGTCGTCTGGCTTACACAATGCTGGCAGGCCACCTACCTGGTGCTGATACCGGAGTCATCTTACACAATGTTGGTCACATATTCCTCCGAGGCTGGTGTACGTACCTGGCACACCCGGCCTTCATGGTTACCCATTCCCATAAACAAGCCTGTCCCANCCCAATGCTGGCAGGCCACCTACCTGGTGCTGATACCGGGGTCATCTTACACAATGTTGGTCACATGTTCCTCCGAGGCTGGTGTACGTACCTGGCACACCCGGCCTTCATGGTTACCCATTCCCATAAACAAGCCTGTCCCACACAAATGGCGAAACACTGTTGCAAACATTTTACGATGCGGTAGCTGTCTGCAGGGATGCTTTTCCCAATAAAGTCATACTGCCTCCAGCCCATTGCCATTTGCCTGTCCGTATATAAATACTATTATGTCAGCCTGTTCCCAATTGGAATACCGGACCATCATCCCACAGTGCTGCATTGCACTACACACGTCCACGCCAGAGCGAGTTGGCAACAGCAGTGATGCGGACACCTCATGTTACCGATATGTGAGCGTGCCGCCGTCATGGGGAACAGTACTGCCCTCTGGCGAGGAACCCATGCATTTCCGGACATATGTCCTTTAGGCCTTTTTTGTTCCTTATCCTCTCAGGGATTGTCTCCTGCAGTTTGTCTCCATTGTTCAAAAACTACCTGTATACGTGCTACTGAGGTATTAACGATTATCACACACCATGCCAGCAAGTAATATCTAAGCCCAACACATAGCTTAGTCTTAATTATTATTCAGAATTATTATTAATCAAAATCACAAACTTTCAACTTCGTAATGAATGCACTGGAAGAGACGGGGCGATTATCAGGTTGGTTGAGAGGAAAATTTATTGTGTCAACAGAACGGTTCTTGTGCACTACTGCTTCCCATTTTCCAAGTTCTTCCTTCACATTTTCAAACCCCACTGACCGTCGCACCTAAGAAATAAAATTCAAACAACATTAAAATCATAAAGAACTTGAAATAAAATTTTTTCAAGGAAAAAATATAAAAAATATCACACCTTTTCTGATACATTTTTTTCCAGAGGTTTTAGCAAGGTCTTTGATTTCTTATGCACCGACTGAACCTTACGGCCAATTTCAACATGACTGCTCCTCTTGCCCAATACTTTTGCAAGATCGGTAACATGTATTTTACTTTTGCTACTACTGCCACTGCCTACTAAGTGAAATTCTGACACCTGAAGACTTGGTTCGCTACGAGTGGGTGCCCTTATTCTGAAAAAAGAAAAAAAAAAGACAAAATAAAATAAGAAATAATAATATTTAATAATATCTGATATCATCCCAAGCTTAAAAATTATAACATGTATCTCTTACGACAGTGCTTTCATTCCTCTCAATGTAAATGGGTTGATAAACCAATTTCTTAAAAATCTAAGTTTTGATGTCCCATATATAATAGTAAGATTACTATCAGGTGAACAGCTTGCATACTACCTGTTCTTGCATTGTCAAAAATTGAATATGAGCCCAGAGTCCCCAGCTGGCAAGACGTAATACCCATGAACTACGTCTGTGACATGTTCAATGGGAAGCCACACTATGGTGCAAATTCTAATCCTAAATAAGTGATGGCTATGTACACAATTTTCAGGTACAAGAAAAGGTTCAATTTAGAAAGTAAGCCTTCCTCTTTCATCCTTACCAATTAGCTTATATACATATTGCATAAAGCAATATAATCAATAATATATTATCATTAACTGGGTGAGTAGGGTTTTACATGAACAATATGTTGCAAAAATGATGCAGTTTTGTCCCATTTATTCTTGATAGTTCTGTTTTAATAAGGCAATTATGTATGTGTTTTACATAAATGCATGCCTGATAGACAAGATCACTTAAAATGGTCTGCTTAAATCCCCCCTAGGAGTACAAGTTTCTACACAATCCTATAAATAAAAACCAAAGTTTTTACAATGAGGAATTTATTATGCTTCACGAAAAACTGTTTTGCAATGATATTTAAACTACCTGCAAAAATAATTATTCTTAGTGTACACGCACAAATTATAATTTTGACATAACTATCTTACAACGGAGCATACAAATATGCCTAGGTCATAAATTAAAAATTATAACAATAAAATGCAAAAAAAATTGCAAAATGAATTCATACATGAATACTTCTACAAACACAACATGGGACTGACTGAACTCAGAAAAATTAGTGCAGTGAGCAGCCATTGTGTTTGATACGGATACGTGGACTGCGGAGCAACAGGTTTTCATGGTAGAGTCTTATTTAAAGAAAAATTATTTGCCTTGTGCTACACCGCGTATCGTCTAGGAACACTCTGAAATGGATTGTCATGGAAGTGTGCCAGATGCTCCCATTACAAGGTTGGTACATACCTTTGCAATAACTGCAAGTGCCAATAATTGCAAACCAGAAACGAGTTAAGGACAGTTTAGACACAGGCAATAATTGATCAAGTTCGTGCGATCACATGAAGCCATGCATATCTCACACTTCATCCACAATACATCAATATAAGCTCCAAATCATGAAGGAAACTATACTTCAGGATGCACTAACATTTTGCACGACCCTGCATGATCTCCATGAGGACTCAAACATATTACAAACATTGATAATGTCCGATGATGCACACTTTGAGTTATCAGGTTCTGTAAACAAACAAAACATGTGTTACTGGACTAATGTGAACCTGCACACAAGGCCCTTGCACAGCTCCCATGTTACAGTGTGGCGTGGTGGTGGTGTATTTGAATCATCTGGCTTTATTTCTTTGAGGGCAACGAAGACAAATAAATATATAACCGTATAAAGTCAGCGTTATTTTGCAATGTTGCAAGACTTCTTTCTAACTCAATCATGAACAGGCAATGTGGATTTGGCAACTGTGTGGTTTCAAGAGACCTTTCCACAATAAGTGATTTTGCAATTTGGTGACATCCCTTGGACATCCCGGTGCCCAGATCTGATGTAAGAGGATTTCTTATGGGGGTACCTTAAACAAGCAACCTTTACACATCCTGCCACAATTTGGGACTTGCAGGACCAAATGACAACTGTCAACAACAGCATCCCTGGTTACATGTTATGACAGGTAGTGAACAGCTTCCAATGGTGGATGGAGGAATGTGTGGCGCAGCGCAGCAATCAATTGCCGAGGTTCATATTCAAAAAGTAATAACAGGCATTTATTTTTCTTCTTTATCGCACTGAGAGCAAATAATAAAGAGTATTTGTTTACTTATTATGCATGTTTCAAAGTATGTTATTAACACTGCTGCATCCTGCACGACAGTTACAGATGGAAGTAAATTATGTTAACGTCATCTCATTATTTTCTAAAAAATTTCAGAAATGATGCGGTTTCAATTTACAAGAAAAAAAAAATTGTTTTCACTTTGAAATTATTTGTCACATTACTACTTATAAATTTACAAATAATCAACACAGCATTATCTGAAAATAAGGTTATTCCTGTGCTGAATGATGATGATGGTTTTGGGAAGGATCTGTGAGTTTACCGAGAACCATCTATTGTGAGATATGAGATAAGCTTAGTGATGGCTCAATATGTAAAAACTTGACACTACTACCAATAACAACATTTTAGAATTTTCCTATCCTAACAGATACCCAATATGATATATGTAAAATCTTAATTTTTTTTAAATTATTTCACAGTCATACTGACAAAAATAAGAAAATGTAGTGAAGTCATAAAATAGTACAGAATTTCATAAATATAAATTTTACTATAGGCTGTTAACAGTAAAATAAGTACCTTTGAAAAAAAATTTACTTCCAGTTAACTGCAACTTATGCTACCATGTACACTGGCATGTAGGCTCTCACTTAAATTGGCAGCAAATTAAGAAAAATAATTCCAAGCCTCGACATTGTACAGGATGGCTGAAAAGTCTTTCCTTGATTACAAACTTTATTTAAGATAGATATGTGTAACTGGTGCCAAAATGGCAAACTAACCAAGTTTTTTGTTACAGGTTTAAGTAACGTCGCAGTAGTGTAGCAGTTTTGCAGTGTCCAGAAAACCGGACATGTTCGCAAATCAGGAAAAATCTCAGAATGTCCTCTGGTACCACGATACCCGATCACCAATAACAATGCAAAGGAACTTTCAGAAAACGTATGAAAAGATGCCACCCAATGTCAAGAGCATTAAATCGTGGTATGAAAAGTTCAAGAACACAGGATCTGTTGCTGACTTACCGAGAACTGGCTGACCATCAACCTCAGCCGAAAGGGTGGAAGCAGTGAGATAGTTTTTTTTTTTGCAAAGTCCCAAGTCACGTAAATTATAGATGCCAAAAAATTATCTTCATGACCTCTTACACAAACGTTTATTGTTTCGTGAATACAAAGCGCAAATTGTTCAGGCTTTGTTGCCCAATGATGCCACGCGACGGTGTGACTTTGCAGTCAAAATTTTATCACGTATTGAGGGCAATAATGGCTATCTCAAACATGATGTTTTTCTGGGGAGGCAACCTTTTTTGTTAGTGGTGTAGTGAACCGGCACAATGTGCGTATTTGGGGTTCAGAACCCCCTGGTGAGGTATTAAAAGTGTACCAGAGGCAGCCCAAAGGTGAATGTTTGTTGCACGATTTTGCATGACAAAATTATTGGACCATTCTTTTTCACTGAGGGTACCATAACATCTCCAGTGTAACTGGACATGTTGCAATTGTTTTCTGTTCCTCAATTGCTTGAGTATCACCCAGATGTCATTTTTCAACAAGACGGTACACTACCTCATTTGGGTTTGGAGTTTCCTATGTTGATACAACTTTTCCTGGACAATGAACCGGTCATGATGGCCTGACAGCATGGTCTACGTGCTCTCCTGACATAATTCCATTTTTTTTTTCAATGGGACTATATCAAGGACAATGTCTACAGAACTCCGGTATCAGATCTTGCAACTCTGATACAATGGCTATACACAGTCATTGCATTGATTCCTCCTGTGATACTGGCTTATGTATGGACAGAAGTTGAATATCAACTAGATGTGTTAGTATGAATTGGTCTATTAGTAACACATTTAGGTTTTTAACTATTTCATATTTTCACTTGGCTGACACATGAATAAAATCATTAGGCCCATAGCAATGTAAATTTTGCATATGGCAGAACGACAAAAAATTAAGTTAAAAGTAAATCTTAAGCAAGGCTTTTAAAAGTGCTCAATTAGCTTTGAACAGCATATAGTTGTGTCTCTGATATTACCAAAATGTTATCAACATAAGCGCTTGCAAAAGGTTTACATTCCTCATCAAGTGAAGTATCAAGACATCTGTTAAATTCTGCAATGGCATTACAAGGATAAATGACATAACTTAAAACATATACTGTTGGTTTCTAAGCAAAAATGCAGTATATTGTCTTAACCCTTCCTCTAATAATAACTGCCAGAATCCACATGACAAGTCCAAGGTGCTAAAATACTTGACACCATACAACCTCAAAATCTCACTTGTGTGGATTGGTGATTCCATCTTCAACAGTAATTTTATTCAGGTTTCTTGCATCTAGGCTCATACTCTTACAGTATCATCACTATTCCTGATGCATTCTATTGAGTTTAAGCACAGGCTGGCTTTCCTCCTGACTATACCTCATCTAAGCATCTGCTTAAGAAATTTCTCGCTTCTGCAAATACTTCACTGGAATAGGGTATGACTTATGTGAAAAGGTTCGACTGAGACTACCTTAATTTTGGCTTGATAAAGCTTTGTAAATTCCAAGCTTATTTGATAATAGCTTCTGCTGATTAAGTAAAAACTCATTCAACTGTTTCTGCTGCAACTCAATAATTGTATTAACTGCTGGTACAACCTGCCAAATACCCTCAATGGTAGTTTGTAGACATAACCTTGTACAAATTCTTCTATTTCTGTAACAGTCCTACAAACTGGTCTAAATAGCTCAATTTGGTTGTGTTGACATTTCATTGCTGTGTGGTACTGACACAAACCACCCTCCAAAGTCCAATTCAATTGCATTTGCTGGCAGAAAATCTGTTCCAAGTATCATAGGTTTTACAATTGGCCTATTGATGATGGCTTGCTTTTGAAGTTAATCCTGAAACTTTTATTCTTGACACTGGTTAACTGGTAACTGTACTCCATTGTTTTCTAAACACTTAACTTGCTCTTCATTTATGCAAGTGACTTCTGCACCACTATCCAAAAGAACTGTAATTACTTGACCATATACTTTTAGACAAAGTTCAGGACATAATATTTCTTGTACATGATTAATACATTCATTAGGTTCACCTAGCAGAAATTTCCTTTCTGATTCTGTTTAACCATACTAACCTTTACACTGGTATTTTAAAAAATTTGGATAGATTTCAAAGTAGGCTTCCATAACATAGCTGTCTTTATTTCTACTCTATCCTCATGGTCAACACTTGGACATTTTCGTCAACCCATTTTAGTTTAACTTATCTTTTACTGGGATGATGTTGCTGCCCATGTTCTGTGCATCAAAATTGATGGTTGTTGACTCTGGTGCTCTATCCTAAGGCTTGGAGCATTGGGGTCTAGCCGTTGCACTGGTCGTGTGCTCTATTCCTGCACTGGGTACTGGAATTAGACTGGTAGTGGTACCACAGTGTTTACGCTTTGCGTCACATTTGGCTGGAGTTGTGTACTGTTGAGTGCAGGATACATGGTCTGGTACAGACCATGTATGACCATGGTTGCCTTTATATTTAAATCCACCCCTCATTGGTGGTTTCCCTGCATCATGTTGATAGCCAAATGTTTGATGAGGTGGGCTTAGACTAGGTGCTTGGTACGTGCCCACACATCCCATCCACTGGGGACTTACATGACCTGGTGGTAGTCTACACTAAGAACTGGGAGGCAGATATCTGCCCACGACATCTGTAGGCACTGAGTGGTCTGTTTGGCCTTGGTTACCACCTACTACTCTTCCAATAGTATTCCACTTGATATGGTCTTGTGGCATGGTGGAAAAATCTGATTTCCTATTGCCTTTTCTTCCCTTGCCTGTTTTTCATTTGCAATAATATTGTTCTGTGGTTTGCCCATTAACATTGTATTTCTTCTTGGGTTCCAGTTGTATTATGCATGTTGCTGCTGGGACTGTGGATATGTTTGTCGCTGATACAATGGTAGTAAATTAGGGTTGTTGATTTTCTTTAAATCTATGGTGTTGGTTGCCTTGTTTGCCTCTCCAGAATTTCAAAATTCAGCAAACACCATATTTCAGCTTTTAGCAGTGTTCAAATGTTGACTTGATTTTGAATACTCCAGAAATCTTCTAAAACTAATGTCTTAAAAAGAGTATAAAACACTATTTTGTTGATTTTTTTTTTGGTGTATTAACAATTAATGTTAACTGACTACAAAAACATGTTTAATAATTTTTTATTATGTTACTGCATGAGCAATTTTTTTTTTTGTTTTCGTGAACACTGGTTCAGTTAATATGCAATAACTCAGAAACTACTTGCAGAAGAGTGTGTCACGATATTGGGTGCATTAGCTGTTCTAACATCTGGATGATACTCAAGGAGGTAAGGTTTTCTTTTAATGCTGGAGGGTTTTGAGTGGTGTCTCTACAAGAAAAAATTTTTTGGTTGCAATTTCTTAAAAACTAAATTTTTTTTGCATAAGTTATAAGTTTCCCATTATTATAGAAACACCTTCAGATAGCACTTTGAAATTTGTATTACTTATTCATTACATTATTATGGTAACGCGAATCTATAATGGCAGTGTAAGAATTATAATTTCACCATTAAAAAAATTAAAATTTATTAAAACTTATTAAAAAATTACACTAATTTTTTTAAAAATGATATCTTGATTTATACTAATTGTATTTCCATGAAAATAGATCAGTGAGTGTACAAAGTACGGATATACATCCTGTGACAATTGTATAACATTATCTTGAATAGTTCAAGAGAAAAGGGGATGTGAGTTTGTTAAATTAAGACATGTGGTATAGGAATTTCATATTCCCCTTAAATTCCTCAAAAGTAGTAATTTTGTTCCTGTTAACTTTCCACCAGAAAAACTCAGTGGCCTTAAGTGCTATCCCTAAGTACTTAAGTGTGTAAGTTTCACTCAATCTCAAAAATTGCATGTAGTCTTCAAACTGTGAGATAAAAGTGACAAGATTTTCAGTTGTCTTGCCACTGAAGGTGGTTACATCACAAGCCCAATGTCTGCACGGATGATGGATTACAGCTGCGGTTGCATTGGGTAGGCATTCACAGTGCTGTATCTGGGTTCTGTTGTAGGCAATGAAAATTTCTGCTTGTGTCTGAATCTGGATGTTTAAATGTTGTTGGTTGCATGGTTTCTGTTTGCAAATCTAGCCTTTCTAACCTTACTGACCAATTTTGTCAAGTTTATTATAGTTTCTCAAATCTCGCTTGTCTGAAAGTGTCTGGTTTCTACATGTGACAGACTTTCTACATCTTTTCTCCTCTCTATCTTTTCCTTTCCTAATGCTTCAGAAATCCCTCTGACTGAGTGTTATAATGCCTGAGTGTACTTTATTGTTTTAATCTGAAGATTTTCTACAGTCATCTGCAATGCATCAATATTTACCTGTATGATTTAAAATTTGTTTATGTGAGTGCTGTGTGTTGCCTCAACTTCAGTTAAACTGTATTCAAAATGTTTCACTTCAGAAGTGACTTGGATCACTTCTGCTTTACTGTGATAAAGTTTGCATTAAAACTGTTCCAGAGTTCTGAGCTAAATTTTTCCAGGTTAGTACTAAAATCTGATCTAAGCTGCTAGATGCTTACACATTGAGTGTCAATTTCTGTTCTACGTTGTTGAACCTCATTAATGACTTCAGTGCTGATTTGCCTATTAAAAAATTTTAATAAACTGAAAAATTCAAAATAAATATTGAAATTAAAAACTGCCTGGACTGTGTTACTTATAATAAATAGGTCTTTGAAATCAACTTAAATATTTGCCACACAAATAGAAATTACATAGTTCATAGATAAAAATTTTTTTTTAAAATATCCATTAGCTGATGTTTATAGTTCTTAAAAGAAAAAAATTATATATCTTTGAAAATTTACATAAATTAAAGTTGAATTTACATGTCTATCACATATGTGGCTTTTCCCATGAGTAATGAAAAATCAGAATGCAGTTACCTCATACAAGCTGGGAATGGATAGTGGGTCACTTTAATTATTCATACCATAAAGTGGGGTGAAACTGATCAGCAGGGGTGAGATTGATCACATAAGTTTAGGTACATAAGTGGAGTGAAAATGATTAGCAGGGGTGATATTGATAACATGAGTTTTCTTTGCGTGTTTAGGTCAGGTATCATACCTGGCATTAATATTTATCAAATGTTTTGATTTGACCAATCTCACCCCTGCTAATCAATTTCACCCCACTTGACTGTATTTAATTTCTTGCCATTTTGGACCTCTTGAATTTCTTAACCTGCACAATTAGGATGTTATGCACACTTCACGTGTCCTTTTATTTCACCCAATTCATAAAATTATAAAACTTAGTTAAAAGGTGGGAGTGCGGCCCACACATCTCCTCACCATGACTGATGAATACGCTCTCCTGGGACACTGACAGTACAAAGGATCCATTGCCATTAATCATCTCTAAATTTTTGAACTTATGCAATTAAACATTAAAATACCATGAAATTTTCACAGATTAAATGAAATTCAAAATAAACTATGTTTTAACTAACTTCTGCTACATTAAAAAAAAAAAAATAGACATACATTACAAGTTAAATGTCTCACTGTAACATTAATTTTCAAAACATACAACTTAAATTCAAATACAGTATTTTAGTACATGTAAAACATAGCTGGAAATTAATGTACCCAAATACTACATCATTTTACTTGTTTAAAACAATTCAGAAGTGTACAATATTAATATCATTATCATATGTTTAAATAACCATTCATCCAAAGCCTTTAATGCAAGGATGGCTTACCTGACACAATTATTCAAACTGCACGAAACACATGAAAATAATGCAATATGTTCTGAAATTCCATAAATACTAATAATTATTTTCTGACACTACCAAATGTGTCGATTCCAATAGTTTTATAATAAATTTTATAATGTTTTAAAAATAAAATACTGAAAGTTTTTTTTATTAAATTTTTTAATTGGAAAATTTTAATTACAGAAGTTTAAAAGGTCATACACTAAAACTAACATTTTATATCACGTAACAATTATACCAAAATTAATAAATAATTTAGTATCAGTATAATAAAAATTTACTTATTGAAAACATAATGGAAATTCCTTTAATTTTAGAATATGATCAAATTGTCAAATAGTTTCCTAACAAGTATAAAAATGTAGCTTGCCACTTTCTTCTCCTGGCTACCTCAATAAAAATAAAAATTATTGTGACAAGTATGCTTTTAAAGTAGAATAAAATATTCCATTAATTTTAAGGCAGATGCAAACACAGGGCATGTGATGATGAGGCACAACATTTAATACTCACGTTCACTACACCAGAATTACAACTACCACAAATAAAATACAGTCATGATACTAACTGCACCAATAATATACATGTTTACTAGACAACACAGCTGAAAATAGTGGAAAAGTAACTGGTACGGAGGTTATAAATTTCAACTATTATTGTACTCACAAGATAATACATACCTTTGCTTTCCATCTAACTGTGAAACAGCTTCCAGCAATGCAGTGTGTTTTGCAGTTGGTGTCTCACCATCTGAATCATTTTCATAATTCTCTGCCTCTGAATTTTCATTATATTCTGAACTTGCAAATTGAACCATTTTGGCTTCAAATTTGAAGATACCCTACAATAAAAAAGACATTAAACAATAATGCTGTTTCCCATTTAATTTCACAAAATTTCTGGTCAAGTTTACAAATTAAGGATGCAAAAATAATAGAAGTGATGTTTAAATACAAGAAAACACACTTGTGTCACTGTAAATTTTTTCCAAAATTTTGTGGTACATTATTTTCTAGAATTTACCTATTTTCATATATTTTGATATTTCTGTCTTAGTAATTGTGTTAGTATTTTGGGAAAGTTTAAGCCTGCCTACAGTGATTTATTCCAATTTTAGGGCAGTTGTGTTATTACAGAAATTTTATTTCGGTCAAGTATTCATGCATTGGAGTTAGTACAGAGTTAACTTCACTGCCAAGTCTCGCAGGAAGCCATTGCTTGCTGCAGAAAGAGTAGCTTGCAAACAGGATGTTAGTTGACACGCTTGCATTTCTGAGGTGTGGGATGCTTCGCGCTGTACCTTGTCCACACTACTTGCCAGAGGTGCAATGCACGTAACTTCTTGCTGTAGAACAATTGTGTATAGTTATGGAACATTTTTGGTACCCCGAGTGCTCTCTAGGAACGGCCTCTGAACTAAATTTTGTCACCTTTGTGCCCTCGTGCAATTTTTTATCCTTCCGCCGTTGGTAACCTTTTAGCCAGAACTCTCTGCACAGCCACGGTCGCGACATAACGTGTTCGTCGTGTGCTTTAGTGTTCTGGGAGGTTGATGCAGGCGGATGGTTCCCCTGCAGGCTTGTTTTTCTTTTAGAATCATAGTAGTGCGGAGATAGTTTAGTAAAAATGTAGGAAATTTATTCTGTGAAATATCTTTAATGATCGTACGCAGTTTCATCTCTTCCCTCCGAGATTGGTGAGTATAGCGTAGGTCTTTTTACTGACTCTGGAACAAGTAATTAATTTTTGCTATTATTTTTCTTTGTTGTTCCATAGGAGTAGTGTTCTGGATTATTCAAGTTTTCAATTATTCAAGTTTTCAAGTATTCATTTCATTTGAGAACTATTTGCCCGGCTTCTCTTTGTTTGCCATCCGGAGCAAGGTTTTATTTCCGGCTGCGCGACTTCACCTGGAGAAGTATCAGCTAAGTGCTAGCGTCATGGGACATATTTTACTAACCTGATTATCTTCTGGACCACATTATTACGTAACTACGTTGGTGATCAATAAACTTTTATTTTTATAACATTTGTAACGTAAAGTAAAATAATTGAATTTATGAATTTTTGAAATGTGAATCATGTACCAATTAAAAAGAAAGTACAAATTTTGTATTGCAAATTAAAGATAAAGTAGTTTGTATGGGGATGAACTGTAGGGGGAGAGATATAAGCATTTCACGAATTAATTTATTTTGTGCTGCTATATTCCTTGAATCTTTAACTTGTGTATTAATTGTTTTGTGTATAAATTCAAGTGGGTTAATTAAAAGAGTTATTTTTGAAACTGCAATTTTACATTATTTTCATTTGTTAAGATTTATGTCTACCTGTGGACAATTAATAACTAATTAAAAATATAATTGGTAAAATATTACTAGAATCAGTTTCCAGGTAAAATATGTACGTGGTGCCCATTTGCCAAGTAATGCTTCCAAAAAATTAATTAATTAAATAGTAATGGTGACTTAATAGTGGCTCGCATTATGGTGACAGAAGCATATAATAATTTTACGCAAATGTCCAAAGTATTATGTTTTGTTGTTCAGGTGATTATTGATTTTACAACATAATTTATGGCCACTGTGTTTGCGTATTTACCAGACACTGGGGTAATTTCTGCCACATTGAGTATGGTTGATTATCATGATTTAAATGATATTGTATATATTTCTGCAAAGCAATCATATAACTAACACCCATGCCACACACCACGGTACACACTGGCTTCACACCACTATTTATTTCTTACATTATTCAATACGTAGGTTACAAAATACTAACAACAAAATAAGTTTCTTGTTTCATGCATCTTATATTTTGTACAATTCATCAAGTTGTCACACTGATGAGAAATTACGGTAATTATTAAGTTTAGGGGCTTTTCTGAAAAACACAAAAAAATTTCAAAATTATGATATATTTCTACTCTACTAATAACGTAGAACATGAATATATTAGGGGCGCAGCTTTAAAATAAGTACAACATATTTTTAAAAAATTGAACAAAATTGCGAAACGAGCAGTATAGCCAGTTTGTTTACGTTTCAGAACGAAACATCCTAGACCAACAAAAGTTGCATTAATGGGTTCTGCGCAGCTTACGTTGTTCATATTCAAGAGGGCGTAGTGTTAAAATAAGTAGAACATATTTAAAAAACTTGCAAAATATGTTTGTTTACGTCTATTAACGTCAGAGGAATTATACCAGCCCCCTACCTAGGTGAGCCAATTTACATTCTTTTGGTGTGTTTTACGGTTCCTTTAAATCCCTACAATCCTACATTCGTAGTTTAGTGTAAAACCCAAATATCCTCGGTCAGTGTAAAACCCTACAAACCTAGGTTAGTGTAAAATTCAAAAATCCTAGGTTAGTGTAAAACCCAACAATCCTAGTTTAGTTTAAAAATGTAAAATAGTTATTCACTCATCGTGGGGTTAGGTTAGGTGGGCACATATTACGAAATTAGTCATACATTAACAATCCTAGTATAGTCGTGTTCTGCGTAATTAGTAGTGTGTAAATATACCACTTTTCGGGGGGTTTTTTTTTTTTTTTTTTTACAGAAAAGCCCCTAAACTGGATAATTACCCCCTAATCTTCATAGCCTTCCCCACAATCTCACTTCATACATAGGCCAAGTAGGTATATATTGCAAATATTGTGATGCATCAATTAAAGTGAGTGTTCAGTGTGATTAGTAATATAGAAGCAAAATNTAGGTATATATTGCAAATATTGTGATGCATCAATTAAAGTGAGTGTTCAGTGTGATTAGTAATATAGAAGCAAAATTTTTAGAGGGTTTTTTTTCCCTTAAGAAAAGCTACAATACTATAATAATCACCAAATGCAAAATTTACTGACTACCTAAAGTTAACTGTCTCATGCTTCCATTTGGAGCACGATAAGTGCTCAAGGAGACAAGAGTTTATACTAACCGATGTGCAATTACCTATAGTTTAAATAAATAAGTAGTCAAACCTAAAATAAAATAAAAATGTTAATAGCATAACCTAAATAATTAAAAAAAAAAACAGATATCACGTTATGATTTTGAACTTACCTAAATAATTAAAGATTTGTTAAACTATCCGATTAATTCTGAATCGCAGGTGTTCTAGAAACTCTACATTTTTTCATAGTACAATGCACAAAAACCCTTTTGTATTATTGTTTTATGATGCATTTAAAGGTTAGAATGGTGGATCTGTTTAGGATCACGTGGCTGTTCGAGTAGTATACTCTTTCTGATACATACTCTTGTGATATACACCTTTGAGTACGTGACACAATAACATTTTAAGAAAAATTCTTATTCAAAATGGAATTCATATTCCGTTTAGTTTCGCAACTAAACATTTTCACCACTAGCATGAACTGGTCTTGCACGTGTACAAGATTTTTCCTTTTTGTATACTCGTATAAATTCTTAGGATAATTGCAATTTGCAGAAAACAAGGCGTAATGTATTTCTCAACATCAACACTTTCATACGATCAAATTTATCTTCAAATTACCTTCAATTATATTGAATTACATTCTCTNTAGGTATATATTGCAAATATTGTGATGCATCAATTAAAGTGAGTGTTCAGTGTGATTAGTAATATAGAAGCAAAATCTTTAGAGGGTTTTTTTTCCCTTAAGAAAAGCCACAATACTATAATAATCACCAAATGCAAAATTTACTGACTACCTAAAGTTAACTGTCTCATGCTTCCATTTGGAGCACGATAAGTGCTCAAGGAGACAAGAGTTTATACTAACTGATGTGTAATTACCTATAGTTTAAATAAATAAGTAGCCAAACCTAAAATAAAATAAAAATGTTAATAGCATAACCTAAATAATTAAAAAAAAAAACAGATATCACGTTATGATTTTGAACTTACCTAAATAATTAAAGATTTGTTAAACTATTCGATTAATTCTGAATCGCAGGTGTTCTAGAAACTCTACATTTTTTCATAGTACAATGCACAAAAACCCTTTTGTATTATTGTTGTATGATGCATTTAAAGGTTAGAATGGTGGATCTGTTTAGGATCACGTGGCTGTTCGAGTAGTATACTCTTTCTGATACATACTCTTGTGATATACACTTTTGAGTACGTGACACAATAACATTTTAAGAAAAATTCTTATTCAAAATGGAATTCATATTCCGTTTAGTTTCGCAACTAAACATTTTCACCACTAGCATGAACTGGTCTTGCACGTGTACAAGATTTTTCCTTTTTGTATACTCGTATAAATTCTTTGGAAAATTGCAATTTGCAGAAAACAAGGCGTAATGTGTTTCTCAACATCAACACTTTCATACGATCAAATTTATCTTCAAATTACCTTCAATTATATTGAATTACATTCTCTNATTTCTCAACATCAACACTTTCATACGATCAAATTTATCTTCAAATTACCTTCAATTATATTGAATTACATTCTCTGAATGATATATGACATCATAGCAACGTTATAATCCCGGTCATTTTCACTTTCTATTTCTTGAAGATCTTGTTTTCTTTCAAAAATTTCATTTCGAACATGGTCTACGTTTTTTAACCGAAATTTCTTTCTCTTTATCGCAAAATTTCTGACAGTATTAATGGAATTAATTAAATAATAATAATAGAGTTTTAAGCGCATATTTAACATTTTTACCAAACAAGGAAGAATTTTTTTAAAAAAGAATGTACAATCAAAAATTAAAAATTAGTTGGTGTTTGACTAATTATAGCCGTGTCGTGCATGAGTCGTTGATAATTCTAAAAATTTACTTATATTATTTTAAGACTGGTTTCCATGGCTTTAGTAATAAAGGAATGAGCTAGACGCACCCATATAATATCTGTGTGATCACTTCGCGCACGGGGATAGGCTCTGTAGCCACACGGCCGAATGGTTCACAACCCTGAATAGGAAAAGACTCGTCGCACTTTTCCCAGTCTAAGGCTTTATACATATCAAGCTAGTTTACGACCTTACTAAACAATTCCCAACAACAACTCTCTCTCTCTATCTATCTCTCTCTNTATACATATCAAGCTAGTTTACGACCTTACTAAACAATTCCCAACAACAACTCTCTCTCTCTATCTATCTCTCTCTCTTTCTCTTTCTCTTTCTATGCCACCTGAGACACCCATGTGGAGATATTTAGTGCCCAATTTTGTGGCAATGGCATCTAGCATCNTTCTCTTTCTATGCCACCTGAGACACCCATGTGGAGATATTTAGTGCCCAATTTTGTGGCAATGGCATCTAGCATCAGCACCATGGCCGCATTCGACCAGCAGGGAATACAGAAGGACTCTACAATATGCCGAACAAAAAGCCACCATATGGTCGAAGTGCCAACTTTTGGTTAACATCCACAGCACATGTGGAGCGGCCATAGTGCGCACTGCATTCCAGAGATACTTTAGGATGAATTGCTACTCCTCCAGAGAGAATTGNTATACATATCAAGCTAGTTTACGACCTTACTAAACAATTCCCAACAACAACTCTCTCTCTCTATCTATCTCTCTCTATCTGTCTCTCTCTTTCTCTCTCTCTTTCTATGCCACCTGAGACACCCATGTGGAGATATTTAGTGCCCAATTTTGTGGCAATGGCATCTAGCATCAGCACCGTGGCCGCATTCGACCAGCAGGGAATACAGAAGGACTCTACAATATGCCGAACAAAAAGCCACCATATGGTCGAAGTGCCAACTTTTGGTTAACATCCACAGCACATGTGGAGCGGCCATAGTGCGCACTGCATTCCAGAGATACTTTAGGATGAATTGCTACTCCTCCAGAGAGAATTGCCACCCTTGTGAATCGAGGACGGATCATGCACACTACGGACAAGAACTGCCTATCCCCATGCAAGGAATGTGCAACAATGACATACAGAAAATGCTAGACCAAAAAATGCATACGAAAACATGAGCCACATGACAGCGTGGTCAGAGACTATTGTGGGTGTATTGTGTGGCGCAGGAGAAAATGGACACTGTGTTTCGGCAACGAAAGGCAGGGCATACTGATTAGAAATTTTCACATGCCCTGGAAGCACAGAATTATTCCATGCTGCAATGTGTGAACAGGATCTAGATTCCAGCAACCACATGCAACAGCAATTTAACAGTACCACAGATATCGGGCAACCATGCCACGAAATGGGCTACGAAACCCATGTATGTGAATGGGCCAGGGAGGCAGAGCTGGACACGATGTGGTTCCCAGAAGACACGGTACTCCGAACTGAGTTCCATCCCATGATGCCAAGAGCCAAGATGCCATTGCCACACATGATCATCGAGTCAGACTCCAAATATGAGTTGGTTGCTAGAAATGAGACTGCGCATGACATTCTGGTGGCGACAGAGTACACAGAAATGCCAGGAATCCGCTCCCCGAAAACCAGCACTGCGATGCCACCTCCAGATGCACCAGCCTAATTGGACTCCAAGCACAGATTTTCCAATGTTGCCACATAGGCACCAGAATAGACAGCCGAGTTCACCCGAGCCGAGATGCCAAGCATCCCTGCTGAGATACTACCTCCAGTCACCNGGCACCAGAATAGACAGCCGAGTTCACCCGAGCCGAGATGCCAAGCATCCCTGCTGAGATACTACCTCCAGTCACCCTCATCCGGCCCATGCTGCTTCTGTTAGGCATCCCTGCCGAAGAGTGGGTACAGCAGGGGGAAGAGGCCATGCAGTGGACATCACCATACCAACTACCTGCGATGGAGGCTCTGTCACACCTAAGGTGATGCTGCCAACAGAAGCCACCCCAATGTCCTGATACCAACTGTTCCTCAAAGTGAGCTCGGAAGCTAGAGAAACAAAGGAGATACAAGGCCCACACTTACCTTTGGGATGTCATCAGCAGCCTACTGGGACAAAACCACGACAGATACATGCGCACACCCCTGCATCATCACCCCGATGCCCACATCAAATACTGGTGCAGCCTGGCCCAGAGACACCATCAACTGCATACCTGTTCGATGGTGCGAGCTGATCACCTGTAAATGCAAATGGCACCAAGGCAGATCACCCCACATGTGAGACACCAATGCCACTAGAAGCCTCACTGGACTGCCCTCAAGAAGGACACAGCTCGTACCCCTGGGTAACGCCCACCTGCAGGGTGTCTGCCTAGCATCCAAGTATTGGTTGCTAGGCAGAACACCATGCGCAGCCTCTGCAAAGTCGACTCAATGNAGGGTGTCTGCCTAGCATCCAAGTATTGGTTGCTAGGCAGAACACCATGCGCAGCCTCTGCAAAGTCGACTCAATGTTGGTCTGAAATCATTGCTGATGTGAAGGCTTGACAACACACC
Organism: Clitarchus hookeri; assembly: GCA_002778355.1. NCBI lineage: Eukaryota > Metazoa > Arthropoda > Insecta > Phasmatodea > Phasmatidae > Clitarchus > Clitarchus hookeri. Next base: position 92,451 of record NQII01002501.1, on the reverse strand, counting down.
GCAGCTGATGACACCCCAGCCTATGACGACTCGACATATGCCTTCCAGCAGTATCTCTGNCGGCTTGACAACACACCGCAGCTGATGACACCCCAGCCTATGACGACTCGACATATGCCTTCCAGCAGTATCTCTGGGGTCACCGGGGATGCCTTTGCCATCCTGGGATCCTAGGTGTCCACCTGCACAGTCGGGTGCACACATCTGAGACTCTACATGCACATGACATTCTCGAACACCACCTGGGACCTTCACCTTTGATCATCACTACACAAGCTGATGCGGTCAGCTGGTGAGNCATGACATTCTCGAACACCACCTGGGACCTTCACCTTTGATCATCACTACACAAGCTGATGCGGTCAGCTGGTGAGGCAATTTGGGTCATCTTGGGTTACTGTTGGACCTACGAGCTCCCAGGACACCAATCACACAACCTCTGGTGTCCCGGTGCCATCCAACCCTCGCATACATCATTGCTGTTGGGTCGCCATCGTGCACCGTCCACAACCACATGCACAATGTGCCTAGTCCCACGGACACTATGCTGAAACTGGGTTCCTGCGGCAGTTCCGCTCTCCACAACATCTAGAGTCCCGACACCTCACCGAAACTGCAGTGCTGCCACCATCACCAGCTTCACATCGTGGAAGTACGTCCGTACGTCTAGAAGAGATGTTAGTACTGCACTGGGCCAGCTAAATTTTTAATATGTATGATAAAGACCACGAAAAATGAAAATTTTAAGCGTTTAGGAAATGTCAGCTAAAAAAAATATATATCACGCTTATATTAATTTTTGTATTTGTTCAAGTCAATATGGAGCAATTTGAGGCATCTTTCAGCAGAAAACCATCATATTAAGTAGACTAAAATAACTTGAAATTTGGGAGTTTCTACATTATTATGTAAAATTAAATCCTTATGTTTATCAAAAACGAAAATACTTTCTTGGAAAAGCGAGATTTTAACTATTTACCCACATATTTAATAAAATTCTGTTCAGCACAATACACAAGGAACATATCATACACTGTAAAATAATCCATAATATGATGGAATTATTTAATTCTACTTGAAATGTGAAATTGTCTCTGATTTGGGACCTAATCGCTAATTGATAATGTTTGTTTTATATACCAGGAAGTAATTTATTTAAAAGAAATGTAGATTTCTCTATGACAAAAAAAAGAAGTATTTGGCATTTAATGAAGTTTACGACAAGTGTTATTGCAATACCTATATAAAACTGAAGAGATAGAATAATAATGTAGGGATATTTTAGGCAACACATATAATCATATTACATTACAAATTTAAATATTACTGGCGAAAATAAGAGACATAAACATTGTTAATATAATCATCTTTAACATGCACCTACACAAAAAATGCAATATTATATAAGTCAAAACGTTTGTCAACTATTAACCCTGCATTGGTCGCGCCCCTCCATGAGACAAATTTGGTTGTGCGTGAGCATTTCCCTCACATCTCAGTTTTAGTCATTTCTATTAGTTATTATCTGCATTATTTGTGTTTTTTTTTTTTAAAGCAAATGCATTAATAAGTCATTTTCCCATTTAATGTATTTTATTCAGTAAAAGTTTGAAATTATTATTAATGTATTGGGGAAAAAAATGAATAAACACAACAAGAAAACTTTATTAACACAATAAAAGTAATTATTAACCAAAATTAATAATATATTATTTAGAGAACAGTAGGGATTACTCTTTTGTTTGTATATAAGCTTAAAAGTAAAAACAAAAATGCAAATTAAATCGTTAATTACAAGAAATGGTATAGATTATCTTATGTTAGTATTATAAAAAAAATTATCTTACATTCATAATCAAATAAAAATAGAAATGCGAATATTGTTAAAAATAATTTATTACTTCTTCTGATTCTAATTCGCTAACATTTCAAATGCAACCAGAGCAAGTAAATTCACAATGTTCATTACAAATAGGTATTTTGCAGATTCTACAATTTGTTTTTGTTTTTATATTGTTTCTTCTTGGGCAGACATCACAAATTCCTTCTGCTGAATCATCTCTCCACCGATATTGATGGGATTCATTTTTGCGTACCATTTTCGTAATTATTCTCTTCAGATCTGTTGGTAAGGTCACTATGGAGGCCCTTCTTGCTAAGTGCGGCCTTATCAGCTGAAGGGCTAATACCTTCAAATGCAACCACATCTCTAATTTCTCGTTTNTGCAGATTCTACAATTTGTTTTTGTTTTTATATTGTTTCTTCTTGGGCAGACATCACAAATTCCTTCTGCTGAATCTTCTCTCCACCGATATTGATGGGATTCATTTTTGCCTACCATTTTCGTAATTATTCTCTTCAGATCTGTTGGTAAGGTCACTATGGAGGCTGAAGAACGATTCACGCCCCTTATCAGCTGAAGGGCTAATACCTTCAAATGCAACCACATCTCTAATTTCTCGTTTGTATTAGCCTCGTAGATAATGTGGGAGTTAATTCCCCCTATGTCTAAAATTTAAAAAAAATCCAAAGAGGCCACCGTCTGCTGATCCTACTGACGGAATATAAAGTTTTCAGCACGTCAACAACATCTACTCCTCCTTTCGTCAAATTATAAAAGGAAATAACTTCTGGTTTTTGCCTATCTCCTGTTCCTTCATCAAAATTCCCTTCGGAGTGGAAGGTTGACAGCAAAAGCACAGTTTTGTTGACTTTTGGCTTATTACACTGTTCTTCGGGGTCCTTCTGGTAACCAAAAAGGCTACTGTTTACCGGCCTCTTCTTTGTATTTATGAACTAGGAAGGTATTTCACTCATATTTTTTCTTAGAGTCCCTACAATTGTTGTCCTCAATTCCAACAATTTATTTGCTATGGAGATTAACGTAAAGTACTTATCCATTGTAATATTATGCCCATTATTGGAAATCGGCTTAACTAGTCGTAACACAATGCTATTGGTGCTATTATTCAAGGCATATGGCCCAGAAGGTTGTTGGACACAAAACATTTCCAAATTAGCTGTATAAAATACCNGGTGCTATTATTCAAGGCATATGGCCCAGAAGGTTGTTGGACACAAAACATTTCCAAATTAGCTGTATAAAATACCCGCGCATGACCAAGACGTACGTTTTTATTCCATATTTGGCTGGTTTATTAGGTATGTACATGCAAAATTTGCAACGTCCCCTAAAACTTTCCAGCATTTCATCAATTGTAGCATATTGACCAATGCGGTAACTATTCTTACATTTGTCAACGAACCGGTCAAATAAATATCTTATTGGTGCTAGGTTATCCAATTGTTTGTGCTGCTCTCGGGTCTCGATGTCGAAAATCGGATAGCTCTAGCGAGAAGGTAAAATCTCCTTATGCACTTGGTAGCCCTAAAACATTCTGGAGCCGTGCCATCATCGAGCCAGAGCTCCTCTAAATTAAAGTGTTGAGATTTTTTTATTCCTGCCAAAAACAACAGACCAATAAAAGCTGAAATTTCCTGAAAGTTTATCTCAACACAATCCCGGTATCTATTGTATTTTTCTTGAAATATTTTTAGAACTTTATTAGTATTTATTGCAATATCATTTATTGTTTTCTGGTCCAAAAATAAGGACCAATAATCCAAAATTGTATGCCTGTCCTTAGCAACACTTTTCACACTAGGTAAGCGAGTAACGATATTCTTTTTAGGAGTTTTTTCTTTAGGAGAACTGGATTTTTGTACCATTTGATGACCCCATCTTTTCCTAATTAAAAACTATCGTAATTTCCATTTTCGTGGTCACTAGAATCTTAGAACTCTGATTGAGACTGATGATCCTCATTTTCACTAGGTCTATCAGATTCGTTTTCAAGGTCATGATGTGGAATTACTTCATTTTCTTCAATTGGAGCATTGGAAATTTGACCTCCAGTACTGCTTTGTCCAACCTCAAGTAGCCATCAATAACAATCTAAAACAGAAAAATCCCACTTTATTAAAAAATATGACCTAAACTTTACCTACGAACCCTAAAAGAAAAAATGTACTTACAATCTTTCCTTTCTTCAGGTAAATTCTTCAAAAGTTGTAAAATTTTCGCAGCACGACTCATTTTTCAGCAAAAAAAATTTAACTCGAACTTCACTCAAACAATCACAACGAAGGGTGAAAGAATACTGACAAATCTGGGAGACAACTAGGCAAAGGGAGGCAGGCCCGTACATGCCTTGTCCTGTCGGACGGCTGGCTGGCGCCAGTGACGCGAGTTGTCACGCCGGGAGCATTGCCCTCACACTCCCGCTTTTGTGTACAAAATAATTTTTATGTTAGTGGCATGGAAATTTTTTTTTTTCAAATAATAATTTATTAAATTTTATTTATACATAAAGAACAAATAGAAAAAATATCAGAGGGAAATTAAAAAAAGTACGTCCAATACCCACTTTTTTTTAGGGGAGTGTGAGGGAAATGCTCATGGCGCGACCAACGCTGGGTTAAAAGCACGAATATGGTCCCATAAAAATTAAAATACAAACTTTACATGAAATTCTCGTAATATAAACTTACTATTAGTGGTGAAATAAGAATAGGACATCGAAAGTTACAAAAGTACATACTGTACAATATAAATTACCAAAGATTACCAACATAAAATCAACATGTTCATAAATTTCTGAATATTTTAACATTTGTCATCCNAATATAAATTACCAAAGATTACCAACATAAAATCAACATGTTCATAAATTTCTGAATATTTTAACATTTGTCATCCGTCGAAATACAACTTACAACATTACCATATATGCAATGCACATGAAGTATTTCACACACAACGAATCATAAAAACAAATAAATAAAAATGTTAACCCAGGAGAAGTGGAGAGCAATTTATACCATACAAAAATTACTAGCCAATAAAATGTTTGCAATATGAATTTTCCGAACTATTGAAAAGTAGTCTGATATATCAGGAATTACTTATTGTTATTAAAAACTGAACTAAATAGTTTACATTGTAATATTGTTAGTGTGGAACATTTGCCACTCAAACTAATGTTTATCCGATGACTTAGCACAGATACCACTTATAAGCTCTCAACTGCATTCCGTTGTTCCCCNCACTCAAACTAATGTTTATCCGATGACTTAGCACAGATACCACTTATAAGCTCTCAACTGCATTCCGTTGTTCCCCTTTTTTTTGTGATACTGTAATATAAGAGGGATCACGCCCTATCTTGCCTCGGGGAAATTCACCCGTATGCTTTTTCCGGCAGCAGAAAATCAACATAAAACCTCTTCAATTTAGGCAACATAATATTTTTTTTCCCGGAAATGCTTATTACATGGTACACGTTCTATTGAAATCTTTCATTCTGCATACATGAATAAATCGCAATGATTGCGATTGCAAATGTTAATTTGCCCTTGCTTTCATAAATATATTGATGATCAATAAATTGTATTTCCTAACATTTAAAGGATCTGTCATTTAGTTACTTACTAAATAAATCTTATACCATAATGGTTTTTCTTTTGTGAAATTATATTCATCAGCAAAAACGTGTGCGTTTCATGCGTGATTTATTGTCGATGAAAACGAACGTGCTTACATAATATTAGATAGCAGCACAGTCTGCTTCACCAACGACGGCTGATATAGAGTGTATTTGAATATTCACCAGTGTCCCATGTAAACCGGACATTAGAATATTACTGTTTTGGTAAAGTCCTATTGAATCGATAAATCCATCAGTTAAACCGGCCTGAAAATTTGGGGGATGTGGTGAATATGCACTAAAACATCAGCCGATGAATTTACGAACGCTTACTATGAAAAATGAATGTAAAGACACCCACAACTCGTTATTTTCAAGCATTCCAAAATATACAAAAATTATATGCCTCAACTGGGTTTTCACTGGTGTATCAACCACTGTTATACCCATCCATGAGTTTTCGAAAACGCGAATTTTATCGCTCAATGAAGAATTGCTTCTTTTGGCCACCATCAACAACACTGTAAGTACCTTGCCAACAACTTTCGTCGAATGTGNCTCAATGAAGAATTGCTTCTTTTGGCCACCATCAACAACACTGTAAGTACCTTGCCAACAACTTTCGTCGAATGTGGCGTGTGGTCATGCATCGCTTTATTGTGCATAATGGTTTAAGATGTTTATACCCATTTTCGCAAATCTTTATGATGGAATGAGTGAAGGGCTACTTACATTCTCAGTGTAATGTAATGTTTTTGGGTTTTGTATCCCCTCAATTGCCTTAATTTTAATACAGTTTTTTTTAATGTTTGGCTGTAACTTTTAAGTAACTTTTATCATTTCTATTTTGAATTTTTTATTAACTGGATTGTATTGTTTCTGTTATGCGTTCTTTAAACATAATTACAAATAATGTTGTATTTAAGGTTAGTGCTTTTAGTAATTTGTTGTTTTAGGTATTAGTAGATGTTTCCTTTCTGCAAAGTAGATTAAAATAGCTTCGAGTATAATTTTTGTGGTACCAATTTTTTATGTATTTCACTGCTTCTAAAATGAAAAGTCTTGAGATTTTATGTTAGAAATGATTTGTAATAAAACGAAAATGCAAAAGAGGGAGGACTTACGAAAAAACAAATATATTTAAACCAAAAGCCAATAATTGGAAAACATTGAAAAACATCAGCTGGTAGTGTTGCTTTAAACTGTATGCAAAACTAAAATCATAGAAACAATTTACATAATTTACATTGCTCAAATTTCCTAACTTGGGCAATAGAGGCGTATATAAAGCNTAAAATCATAGAAACAATTTACATAATTTACATTGCTCAAATTTCCTAACTTGGGCAATAGAGGCGTATATAAAGCAGCAAATATAATTTTTTTTGGAAATACTTTTAAGGGTTAAAACTCCTGTGAAACGATATACTTTGATGTGCACAAATAATCACAGACAAGTAATTTAATTACTGACGATATACAATTTCAAAACAAAACATAACATGTTGGTGTTATTCGTTCTATTTGGTATGTCCGGTTTTGAACAACGAAATATTCAGTGAGATGGTGGCGAGTAGATGAGGGCCTTGAGGGAACAGGAAGGACTGGCACACACCAAGGTCACTTGTCGCTTCCATTTGGCGCCTTCGCGGAGAACATTTCCCTCGCCTTACTTACCCTACGCTGTTTAAAATGNGTCACTTGTCGCTTCCATTTGGCGCCTTCGCGGAGAACATTTCCCTCGCCTTACTTACCCTACGCTGTTTAAAATGCAGCATCAATGCGCAACGCTTTCAGCCAGGCTGTACTGAGCCTTTCGAAGTGGTGAGACGGAGCTGTCCAGACACCGCGGCGCCTGGAGTGCTGTGGGCTGCATCCGATATATATTGGAATTCCAGGTGCGCGTAAAACTAGCAATACTCGTGATGCACAAATCTCTGTTGATAAGGCAGATGTAGAAACGTTTTAAATTTTAATACAAATGTGAAAGTGTGATGCACTTCGTAACACTTGAGAAATTCATTTTAAAGAATACAAAATAGAATTAACTTGCTGTTGAAAAATAGCATAATTTGAGCCTGCAATTTTTTTTTCCTCTTAAATTTTTGAGAAATCGCAATTATGTCTAGCAATTTACTACAACATGGGCTCTTGCTATGCCAAATATGATAAATCAGTTTCGTATAGTTTCCTATACTTGTGTGTCAAAAAACTCGTAAAACTTAAACTTTGCATGCCACTGTTTCAAGTATCGCAAGTCCGATAAATATTAAATTTAGTATAACAGGTAAAACAAGTATTACAAATCCAGAGCCGAAAAAATCGCCAAAAACATTTTCCTCACCAACAGCTTTAAGGTTGGTGATAAAGGGGTTGTTGAAGCCCATTACTGTCGTTCTAAGGTGGCAAGTTTTAGCGCACATTTAGCCCCAAAATATGCTGAGCCTTTAATTATTCGGAGATTACTGTCTCCTGTAACTGTTATGTTGGAGGATGAACCTAATTCCAAAAGGATTAGAAAATCCCATGTGTCACAATTAAAATTTTTTACAAGTGTAAATATTGCTTGTTGCTAATGTTGTTTCTTTTAAACGATAATTTATGTTTATAAATTGTGGCAGGAGCCGATTCACCAGTTCATGCTCATTTCATTATCACATTATCATATTTAATATAGTTTGTAAGAATGTATTTTGTGTGTTCCTTGTATGGGATGTGATACCAGGGAAAGTGAACAAAATCTTGTAAGATGGAGAATGAAACCAAGCTAGGGAAGCAGAAATTTCAGAGTGGGGATAGAAGCTAAGGCGATGGGAGCCAGATTTACTTTCGTCAATACTGCTGAAGAGGTGCAGCTATCGAGCGAGTTTTATTGTGCCAACCTGTGTTATCAGCTTCAGGGGCGGAGGATGATACACCCGGTCGTCCCATTTGGCACCAACGGATACCTGCAACGAAACAATTATGGTTTTANCAGGGGCGGAGGATGATACACCCGGTCGTCCCATTTGGCACCAACGGATACCTGCAACGAAACAATTATGGTTTTAACCACGTATATCAAAATGTATACAAGACGATTTTACCTACCTTGAAAATCAAACTGCATGCTGTACTGCTGCGCCGGCTGGCCAGGTAAAGAACGTGGATTGCCCAGCTTAGGTGTTTTTCCCTCGGTAGCGACATCGAGGTCCGATGAGGAACCGACCCGGANAAAGAACGTGGATTGCCCAGCTTAGGTGTTTTTCCCTCGGTAGCGACATCGAGGTCCGATGAGGAACCGACCCGGATTGTGCGACAGCAGCATGACCACACTCCCACACTTCATACTGAAGACTGACTCCTACTCCTATAACGCTTGCAGCCACTTGCATAGTGATGTCATTTTGCCATCATTGGTTCCAGCATCTGGCCAACAAGATTTTCGTAGACAACGTGCCCGTAAAACAAAAAGAACATGTCGATTATGTTTAATGTCTTTGTAATTTTAAAAAATTCTGGAGAAATCTANCGTGCCCGTAAAACAAAAAGAACATGTCGATTATGTTTAATGTCTTTGTAATTTTAAAAAATTCTGGAGAAATCTATATCCTTTTGGAAATGTTCCACATGTGTGGAAGGTTCTTAATTTGGGGGGAGCAGGGATTATTGTATTGCTTATAAACCCTGACAGGGGTCGAGTTCAGTAGGATATAAGTGAATCTTTAGCTCAGACCAAACAAAGTTTTAAATGTCGCATTGCTTGTTCCATTTTTTGTCAGTAATATAAAAATGATCGGAAGTGCTATAACTTGAGTAATGCAATATTGGTGCTTATTGTGGAGCGAAACAATGATGGACGGAGGTTCAAAGAATGAGGTGACTGTCACCACCTTACCTTAATTTTAATTAAGGGATCGTAAGAGAATATTGCCCGGTGGCATAAATCAGTGGATGAGTTAATTGATGGTCATTCGGCCGACAGCCCATGGGTCCCTGGAGTCCTCGTCAGTTTTAGTGGTGCTTGTAGATGTAAAAGGGGCATGTAATCAACCAATTCCTACCTGACCGTAAAAGTAAATGTTGGCGAGATTGTTAGTCATGTGACACTCTCTAATTCGAATACTTACTTTGCTGCAAATGAGTGCACACCCTAAAACAAAGTTGGTTTGTGAGAGGAAAGAAATACAAGTATGGGCTAAACACGTTTATGTGTTCTCTTTATGCACATATATATATATATATCCTTGCAATGTAAAATACGTTTTAAGTGGACTCGGCATCACGTTGATCTGCGGATAACCGTAACAGAATTAAGAGGCGTAAGCCATGTGCAATAGAACTTTGATGCACGACATGCTACACCCAGGAAAGAATCGCAAGGTAAAGAAAAGATGGTCCACTCCCCAGCACTAGTAATACAACATTTTCTGCTATACTTCATGTCTACTTCAGCTAAAATGGTTTACAGCCTAAATTGAAGGTGCTGTGAGTTCTCATGCAAAGCGACACTCCCGCGCCGTTAACGGTCCAAATACTGGAGTCTGACTGTTGGAATGGTGTCAGCTTCCATAGGCCTTGCCAAAAGTTGGGGCCAAAATGCGTGAAAATTACACAGAGCCTCCTTNAGAGCGACACTCCCGCGCCGTTATCGGTCCAAATACTGGAGTCTGACTGTTGGAATGGTGTCAGCTTCCATAGGCCTTGCCAAAAGTTGGGGCCAAAATGCGTGAAAATTACACAGAACCTCCTTATAATTAAATAATATTCCACTAAAAACTCTTACACTTGAAAGGTTGCATAGGTGCTTACCTGCCTCTAATTATGTGTCAATTATATTGAACCATATGACATCAGTGGGTATGTCACTATCCAAAAATAATTTATTAATAAAAGTAAGACCAGTTTAGGAAGTCTGCTTTGAAGGGATAAATACATAAATACACTCTGACATTAATTTAAACAAATACAAATCTTTGAAGAAACTTAACAAAGTACTGCTATTCCTTCTTTTGAGAATTTCGCCGATGGACGAGTCCAATTATCCGAACTCCAGGAGTTGGATTTGTTCATCTTCTCAAAATGGCGTGGGTAGCCATGCTCGATTTGCACTTTAATAAAGGAAACCACTCTAAATATTCTATATGGGGTTCGAAGCCCTTTCCAACTATTCTGGATTTTATTCCACATATTGTTCACTTTTTTGGGATACAGTAGCCCTTGGTCCTAGGCTAGAAATCCAGAAGAGGTTTTGTAATCGGGAGAGATGCTAGACATCGTGGCATGAGTTGGCCCAACTTCCCTCCATTGGATGGTGCACCTGATGACTATGGCATCCGGTGGGACATTGTGCTCGGCCTCTTGTTATTCAATCCCATTAGTTACCTCTAGAGGGGAATAAAACAAGACTGTCACTTGAGTCGCATAGTTCATGACGATGAGGCAGGTGTATTTTTTCCTTCGCTGGTACTTCCTGTCGTGCTCTTAGTTGACTGTTTGACTTGGCACAGTGTCGGCCAAGTTGAGTTTAACAACTGCAGAAGTACAAATGATCACAAGAGCACTCGTGAATGTGTGGTTCATGCCAAATGTCCTCCCCTTTGGTGACCGCTTGTCCCTGCAGTCTCTCGTGTGTCCCTTCACGCCTTCAGCCGCAACAGGTTGGCAGCAGGTGCAGATACTGGTGCATCCTCAGCTGGTAGGGTCTGCATGAGACCTGCATGGTGCTCACTGGTGCTGACCTAGGGTCAAGGATCTGGTGGCGCTAATGAGCCGTGACATGTGCATGAGGGAGGGGAAGCCCCTATACAGGCCATGCATGCCTAGTAATGTATGTTACTTAGCTGCTTGGAGCAGCAAGGAGGGGTTGGGTCCCACTACACTGCCATCTCGTTTCTGCTGCTGGATTATGGGTGCCAACAAGTCTGCTGTGACCGTGAGGGGTGAGGAAAGTACCATGTAGTCAGGCTGTCAAGGGCTGACATACTCTCCTAGTCGCTGTATTGATCTGCCCACGACTCGGAACCAGCTGCTGAGTATCCCTCGAAGGAATTTCAGCATAGTTAGGCATGGCTTACCTGGGGGAGATCTCACTCACAGGTGTCCCTGGTGGCTCACCATCGGTGACGTCTTCGGAGAAGGTTTCGGGATGCTGCAGGCTGGCCTAGTCGTGGTTGCAGTGACTGCTGTTGATGTGTTGAAGTTGTCTGCAGTGACTGCTGTTGATGTATTGATGTTGTCTGCAGTGACTGCTGTTGATGTGTTGATTTTGTCTGCAGTGACTGCTGTTGATGTGTTGATGTTGTCTGACAGCAGCTGTTCTTCTTGGCAGATTTTTGGCTGTGCTTTCTCCCATATGGGCGTCGAGACACCAGGCATCGCAGATGGAAACAGGTTCCCGAGAGTGCTCCCATCAGTCTCGGACTTGAGGCTCTTCATTCGTCGCTTGGGGCAGTTGTTGACGCCTCTCCTTCGGCTTGCCATAAACCCTCCTTTTTGGGCGTCGTGGTACTGGGTGTTAGACGTTGGCCTCATCAACTGCCAGGTGTAGGTTGTCTCTGTGGATGGCTATTTTCCTTCGGCTGCTTACCTTGATGCGATTTGTTGTATAGCCGAGCATTTCTTTAACTCTGTGCAGTCTGCTGCACTTCAGTGCAAAGCCTGTGCAGTAATCGTTCGCACTACCAGAGAGTTTGTGTCCACGTAATTAAACCAGTTGTTGGAGCTTTAATCTGCAGGGTGGGCACATGGTAGTGGAACACACCTCACAATGTAGCACATCTGATTCTCTTGTGTGAACTGCATTGTAGTTTCGTGGTGCTGTCGGTGGGCTGTGCTGTCCTCTTGCTTCGCCCATGCTCTCTGCCCACGAACAAGTGAACTCACCGAGCAGTAGCATATCACTGCTCTGCAGTAAGTCAGAGGATGGCTCGCCTGTGGCGAGTTTGGCACTCCTTCTGATGATGAATAGTACCACTGGCAAATGTTCAGTCAATGTTGTATGGTTTTTACAAACCTGCAGTCGCAACTGCATCTTGAGATCTTGATTACGATGCTCAGTCGGGTTAGCCCATTAGTGTTAGATGGCTCTTGTGTTGTGTACCACTCCCCACTTCGTACACAGTTCACAGCACTGCCTGCTCATGAAATGCGCACTGTCTATAAATAGAACTCTAGGACACCCCCAGAAGGGATATAACTCGGTCTCCAGTACACTGTATATATTGCATGTTCATGTATTGTAGAATGGCCTCTGTTCACCTTGAGAATGAGTCTCTTGCTACAAGTATGATATGTTTGTGGGCTGTTATGCATGGATAGGGCCCCATCAGATCAAGCGAGATTGCCTCATACAACTCAGTTGGAACTCGTGGCTGTTGCTGTGTCATGTCATCGATATGCTGGCTTTTGAAGTGGCTAGGGTGTACACTCACGCACATACCGACAAACATCATAGGTGGCTCCTGGCCAGTCGAAGGGTGTCTGCATGTTCCTAGCTGTCTGCAGTGCTCCAGGGTGGCCTACAAACTGGCTAGCATGCGCATGATGTAATACCAGCGACCACATGTCCTTTGGTAGGTACAGGTGCCACGGTGAATCAGGTTGGCAGAGATGGGTGTCTGGAAATGTAGCTTCCACTCGCCACCATTCCCCAATGTTGTGTTCGTGTTCCATCAGCCGGTGTTGTGTTTTAGGGCACTGGTGTTGTGGCACCTCTACCTGCGCTCTGAGTTCGTCCAGCCTGAGTTATATTCCCGTTTGCACCTCTATCGCGTTGATGGGTGTTGTACCCTCGCCATGTGTTCGGTGGTCAGCTGATGTAGGGGGAAGTAAGTCATCGCACTCATCCTCGTCCACTGCTACAATATCGCCTAGAGAGCATGACAGTTCTTTGGCTAGCTGGTTTAAAGTACCAGGGATGTGTTTGACTTCAAAATTGTACTATTAGAGTAACAACACCAATAGTGCTAGCTTGCTGCATGCCTCCCTCATCGAGTGGAGCCACACGTGGCAGGGATTGTTGTTCCAGAGTGTAAAGCACTGGCACTCTAAGTATGCTCGGTACCTTTTAACAGCCCACACTACGACCAGACACTCGCGCTCAGTCACACTATACCTATGCTCCGTTGGTCATAATTTCGCACTGCTAATTTTTATTATTTGCTGCTCCTTGTAGTCTCCGAGTTGAAACAAGAAGGCACCAAGCCCTTTTCGCTCGCGTCTCTCTGCAAACAAAGATATTTCCTCTTGTTGTGGCATGCTAGTGTGGTGCATTCATGGAAACAGTTCTTAAGTTATGTAAAGCAACATCATGGTCCACTGTCCACTGGTATTTCAAGTTGGGGAAAGCATATCTGTCAGTGGTGCTGTGGCAACTGCAAGGTCGCGGATGTATTCTCTCAGCCAGTTTACCAAGCCGAAAACTTCCTCAGTTTATTGTGTGTGCATGGCACAGTTTAATCGTCAATGAGTGTCAGTTGTTCAAGTGTGAATCGACTGCAGTACTCGTTGAATAGGTGGCCGAGAATTGGATACAAATTTTGCCAATATGGTCGTTTCAGTTTACCCTTGTCAGCTTGTTGATAGCTAGAATTTCCAGTACCAGCGACAGGGGTTAGATGTGGTCCTCCCTTATTTCTGACCAGACCACAACATCGTCCAATTATGTGGGAGTGAAGTAGCCTATGTATCCACGAGTACCCAGACCATTATGGCTTGGAACTTCGATGGCGCGCACTTGAGCTCGAAGGGCATAGAGAAGAACTGAAATCTGAGTCCATCCAGTGCAGTGAAAGCCATTGTTACCCTGTCCACCAGCTTGATGGGAACCTGCCAATACCTGCTGCGGAGGTCCAGTGACATCATTATATTGANAGTGCAGTGAAAGCCATTGTTACCCTGTCCATCAGCTTGATGGGAACCTGCCAATACCTGCTGCGGAGGTCCAGTGACATCATTATATTGGCTTGACCGAGCATGTGAAATGTATCCCAGATACTAATCTGCCGTAGTGGCACGTGTTTGGTNGAAATGTATCCCAGATACTAATCTGCCGTAGTGGCACGTGTTTGGTAGTTAAATTTATTGGCCTAAAGTCCATGCAGAAGCGCCACATACCGTCTTTCTTTGGAGATAATGAGACAGAACTTTTATAGTGGTTCTGGGTGAGTTCAATCACACCCTCAGTGAGCATTTCCTGAATTTGTTCCTTAATGATTACTGACTGGTGTGGTTGGTAGCAGCGTGGAGGAGCANACCCTCAGTGAGCATTTCCTGAATTTGTTCCTTAATGATTACTGACTGGTGTGGTTGGTAGCAGCGTGGAGGAGCATACATGGGTCTCTCAAGTTCTAATGACATTTTGTGCTCTGCTGCTGTCGTGCAGCATAATGTGTATGCGGCCGCAAAATAATCGCGCCACTTGTGAAGTAGTCATTGCACTGCATCACAAAACTCCGGCAGCATCACATCATGAAACTCACCCAGCTGTACATCTGCTGTGTAAACAGTGGGTTATGGTTCGAGATTCTACACATTGTTCCATTATTTTTGTCCAAAATGGATTCGGCATGCAGCTGGCTCAACGATCATGTTCTGCTCTGTGAGCCAGGGAATAACTAGGTTGGCATCTTCGTGCAGGTCAACTGACACGAAGGCCAAGGTTGGTGGTCGCCACATTACATATCCAGATGGTTATTATTGTCTCACCCACTGACTCCCTAGTGTTCCGCCACATTTGAAGCTGCAGTACCTGAGGTGACTGTTGTAAGTGGCATACGTCTACATACACGATGCACATGAAGTTGCGTGAAGCTGTAGTATCGACCAATGCCTGGCATGGTTGGCTATTTAAGTTTGCTGGTATGCGGATCACCTGATGACTGCACTTTGTGTGGTGTTAAAGCAGTAATTGTGTGAGTGTCTTTTTTGGTCTGCTGCCAGTTACCCGGAGGCAGTGATCATCAGACTATCTTACCCTGCCGGACTGTTTCCTGCGATGGTGCATGACCTGTTGATAAATCTGGGCCCTGTGTGTTGCGTTTTCGACACTCGCTTTGTCAGTGGAACTGCTGTCCTTTGCAGTTCCGACATGCATATGCTGGTGGAGGGATCCCCTTCTAGTTTGACCCTTCGCACTTGCCTCTCCCTGTTCAGTTTTACTCGGAGGTGTTTCTGCACGTGCGCAAGTGGATTCAGGGTCCTTATGAACTGGTGGGGTTGATAACCTGATCACACAGCATTAAGTTGGTGGTTGTGTGAGTCTGCTACTCTGGTTCGTGTCCCATTCATGGCATGAAAAGTACCCTTCCTAAATAACTGTGCATCTAACTGCATTAAAATCTCAATGCAGGTGTGTATTAGTGTAACTAAAACAATTCTATTTTTTACCAAACAGTGGTGGCCACTACTTCTAATACCTGAGTCTCTGTAATTTGTGGGTGAACATGCTTAATAATTTTTATTTTCCATTTTGCAAATGTGGTTAAAGTTTCTCCTGCATGCTGGTCTCTAACACTACAGTGACGAAAAAAGTTTTTGCAAAACAGCATTAGAAACCTTTCCAAAACTGTCCCCACTGCATACCATATTGGTTAACTGTGCGTCACCATAATCACACATCTCCCATTAATTGACTCCACGTGCAATTAGGCCACTNATACCATATTGGTTAACTGTGCGTCACCATAATCACACATCTCCCATTAATTGACTCCACGTGCAATTAGGCCACTATTTCTCATACACCATACCTGGTTAACTATCCTGTTAACTATCCCTTAGAGAAGTGTTTCTTAACCTGGGGTCCGCGGAACCCTGGTTAGTATATGTATGGGGGTTTGCAGTCTCATCTCTGGACCATTTAGCAATAGTAAATAAATGCCACCAAAAGTCTCGTAATCGCTACGAACGTTTGCCAGCGGGCGGTGTGCGAGACTGACTGAAGTGAGTGAAATAAGAGAGTGCGGGCCGTGACTGAACAGATTAGAAATGGAATCCGATTTTAGATTACAACTTAGTAGTAACATCAACCCACTAAAGGTGTCTCTAAGGAAGCTGTTGTTCCTCGATTGGCGGCCTCCAGAATGTGGGCAACGACTGGTAAATCGCTGGAGTGTTGCTCTGGTCAGATGTGGTTGGCTGTGATGCAGGTGTTGGCTGGTTGGCAGGCCAGCGGATTGACTTCAACCCAGAAATTGCGGCTGTTGCGGTTGTGTGAGGTTGTGATCACACGAAGCTAGTTGGTGCCATTGGTGTCTGAGGTGACACCTATGGTGTTGTTTGTTGTGGAAGTTCCGGGGAATTCGATAACCGGTGGTAGGGGGGTGTAGTATCTGATCGTCCCTGCACGTGTGGTTGATGTGTGTGACACTCTCAGCTATTCTGCCGAGATGCACTGCATGCAGCGATATTTGCCAGCTTTGACTTTTAGAATGTCCCGCACGGTCGCGCACTGACAGCATGTGATGCGTCAACAGTTATCGTACGCCATGGTATCTGCACTCCCTTGCCTACACTGGTTTTTATCGCAGTAGCTAGGGGCTTCGCTTCGCAAGTGCGATCTGCAGGTGGCTGATTCCCCATAAGGCACTCACTGTGATAAATTTTAATGCAACTTGCAAACTGAATTTTCCACAGACTGGCACCTTCACAGTGGTGCTGTTTCGCACACCATAATTACTGAAAATTTTGCGGCATTGTTTCGAGAAAAAATTATGTTTGAGTTTGGTGGTAACACTTGCACACACAGCTGCCGGTTACATGGCCGACAGGGCCCAGGACAGCTCGCGGTCTAGTGCAGTCGGTGCACAAAGGTGTCTTCTTGCCGGCAGAGATGCACATCCACACATGTCCGACATATTCACGGTTGGCCCAGCGGATATAGTCCTCGAAATGTGTAGCATTCTTGGGCTCGCAGCATGGGTACTGAATGTTGCGGAATGGGTTGGACACGAGGAGTGGCCGCATGCACTTTAGGTAGAGTGTTTTTGATTGTCCATTTTACGTTGCACCAGTTCAAATTGAACTTGCCCCTGTCCTCCTGGGCCATGTGGTTCGGCGCACGGAATGTCATCATGAAAGCTGTTTACACCACAGTTGTTGATCTGCCACCCTTCGCGCCCACAAGAGGTGGAGGGGAGGAGAGAGTGAGTGAAGAGATTTGGGTGGCTCTTAACAGCGAGGTCTTGAGAGCCGATGAAGGTGGTAATGTGGTAAAGGGGGGCATATTACACAGATGCTCTGAAACATTGTGGGACATTAAACACAAATATATTGATTCTATTCAATACACTTGATATACACAAAAGGTTTTTGCACCGTTATTTACCCTGCTTTTGAACAAAAAATATCTTCACAAGATGTTTCAGCCAATTTGATGAGGCAACTTGGGTTTTAAATATCACCACAATTTAGGCAAGACAATTTGATGGTACGAAATAATTTATAAATAGCCCTACAAGTTGGGCACACCAATTTGATGCGAGGGGGTACCAGTGATGATGTGTTTGTTCCCTTCTTACCTTGATTTTAATTAAGGGGGTCGTATGAGAATATAGCCTGTGACCATAACTCAGAGCTTGAGTTAATTGAGGGTCGTTCGGCCGATGACCGATGTATCCCTGGAGTCATCAACTCTAGTGGTGCTTGTAGACTTAGAAGGAGCAGGTAATCCACAAATGCCTACCTGATTCTTAAAGTATATGTCGGCGAGATTCTTAGCCATCTCACACGCTCTGATTAGAATACTTACTGTGATGCAGGTGTTTGCATCGCCCTAAAGACCCTGAAAGGGTTTAGCGAGAAAAGAAACCCTAGTATGGGCTAGACTCGTTAACTTGTTCTCTTTAGGTAAATACACATGCCCTTGCAAAGTACAACACATTTTGACTTAGACCAGGCACTCTGTCTGCCGATAAATGAAGAGGAGTAAAAGGCCTGAGCTATTAACAATGGAACTTTGGTGCGCGACTTACTATACCCTGCATAGAATCATAGAGGACAGACAGACCACACCTCGGTAGTAGCAATGCAAAATGTTCTAGTATACTACATGTCTATTTCAGTTTAAATTATTTACAGTGTAAACTGAACGTGCCGAGGGGGTCGCTCTAAACGGCACTGGTAAGCTGCCTGTTGGTCTAAATGAAGAAGTCTGACTGCCGGAATGGCATCGGCTTCTGCAAGGCCTTGTATGATATCCAGCATCAAAATCGGGGAAAATTACATGGAACTCTCTTAAGACTAAACAAAATTGCACAAAACACTCTTACACTGAAAAGGTTGAAATTGGTGACATACTTGTCCCCAATTAAGTGTTAATTACATTGAANGGTTGAAATTGGTGACATACTCGTCCCCAATTAAGTGTTAATTACATTGAACATTATTACATCAGCTGGTATGTCACTACAGTAAATGATTTGATTAATACATTAATGCCTTTTTAGGCAGTCCCTGTGAAAGGATAAAAACATAAATACACTCAGATATTGACTCAAACAAATTCTATTTTATTACAGAAACTTAATAAAGGTCGGCTATTCCACCTTTTGAAAATCTCGCCAATGGGCGATTCCAAGTGTCCTAACTCCAGGTGTTAGATGATTCCATCCTCCCAAAAGGGCGTGGGTAGCCATGCTCGATTTGCACTTTTATAAAGGAAAACCCCTCCAATTATTCCATACAGGCTTTGAAGCCCTTTCCAACTATACTGGGATTTTATTTCACTTTTTTTTTCACTTGTCTGGGGTACTCTAGCTCTTGGTCCAAGGCAAATGTTCCAGGCGAGGTAGTACCATCGGGAGATATGCCGGACATTGCAGCGCGAGCTGGCCCAACCTCCCTCCAATTGATGGTGTGCCTAATGGCTATGGCATTCAGGGGGACTGTGTCCTCTTGTTATTCAACCCCAAGAGTTACCTCTTGAGAGGAATAAAACAAGACTGTCCCTTGAGTCTCGTAGTCCATGACGACGAGGCGGGACTGTTCCATCCTCGTTGGCACTTCCTGTCGCGCTTTTGGGTGAGTGTTCAACTTGGCATGGTGTCGGCTAGGTTGAGATGTCGACTGCAGTTGCACAAACAGTCACCAGAACACTCGTGAATACGTGGGTCACTTCAACCTTTAGATAAAAGCTTGGTTCGATCGAATCTTTATGTGGGTTCAGATGAAATATAATTTTTTTCTGTTTACATTTTTTGTACAATTTTTAAGTCAAGTGTAAGTAAAGATAATATTTTATGCTCGCTGCAGAGCAGGGTTTCGTTATATTGAGAAAATCATTATATAATAGTTGGTTATTATCTAGAATAGAGGCTTTTCCGAAAATAAAATATTCTTGTAGAACAGAATAAATTAACATTACTTTTCACACGGAACACGAATTTACTAGAGGCATCGCGATATTCGCAGTGCTTACTTCAAAATGCGATAGTGGAATGGGCTATGAAGATCAGAGAAATGGTGTAGAAAACATGTAAAATGATTGTAAATTGTATGTAATTTGGGTCCCTGAACCACATTAAGTCAAAATTGCTAACCACGCTGAACACTAATTTATTAGGGACATCACGATATTAGCAGTACATACTACCAAACGCCTGTGTGTGCATTAGGGTTTTCGTTTGGGTTTGCCGACCTCTTAGCAGGAGGAGGGGGTATGGCTATAAATATCAGGGAAATTGTGGGGTAAAACACATAAAATGTATGTAATTTACATGTCATCTGGGTTCCTTAACCACATTAAATGCAAGAAGATCTATCCTAATACAATCAAACTTCACGATATGTGATTGCAGGGGGAGAGTGTGCCGACACTAAATAGTGTGTTAATAAAAGTATTNATACAATCAAACTTCACGATATGTGATTGCAGGGGGAGAGTGTGCCGACACTAAATAGTGTGTTAATAAAAGTATTATCCATTTCATGTAAGTAGGGTAAATGTTGACAGTTCCAGAAAAGTAGCACAACAATGTACCCTTCTGCTACAGCTGTTGTATCAGTGAAGATAACTACATTTGTAAACATATATTATAAATCCAGTCAGCACTTCAATTTCTCTCTGCACTGAAAGACTGGTGTTAGCTAACTCGCATCCAGTAATCAATGTAGGATATGGTGACGCCAGTGGTCGTTGCGCTAGAAGTCTTAAGTANATACAATCAAACTTCACGATATGTGATTGCAGGGGGAGAGTGTGCCGACACTAAATAGTGTGTTAATAAAAGTATTGTCCATTTCATGTAAGTAGGGTAAATGTTGACAGTTCCAGAAAAGTAGCACAACAATGTACCCTTCTGCTACAGCTGTTGTATCAGTGAAGATAACTACATTTGTAAACATATATTATAAATCCAGTCAGCACTTCAATTTCTCTCTGCACTGAAAGACTGGCGTTAGCTAACTCGCATCCAGTAATCAATGTAGGATATGGTGACGCCAGTGGTCGTTGCGCTAGAAGTCTTAAGTACTCTCAGCTCGGCTCCCTCCATTTTCCTCCCCTGTTCGCCCTCTTCGCCCTCTTCGTTGCCTGCGAAGCTGATGAGGTTGAGCAACATTTAACAGTGAGTCGTGGTCGCAGGCATTCTATT
Source organism: Clitarchus hookeri (assembly GCA_002778355.1). Taxonomy (NCBI): domain Eukaryota; kingdom Metazoa; phylum Arthropoda; class Insecta; order Phasmatodea; family Phasmatidae; genus Clitarchus; species Clitarchus hookeri. The sequence goes on along the minus strand of NQII01002501.1, from coordinate 71,392 downwards.
AGTTGTGTCAATTTGAATGTTATAATATTGTATGGCATAGTTTGTGTTTGTCTTGGGCATGCAGTCAGTTGGTGTTTTTTCTAAATTGTGGTTTCGGTCGCCAGCTCAAATTTGGTTTCGTTTTAATCTCAAACTCTAGGTTTGTTGTGCGTTCCAGTTTTTTAATGTGTCATGTCATTTTTCCAGTTTATTCAATATGCCTTGCATTCACGACTTATGAATTGGGCATACTTAATCAATTCATTTTAAATGTATTAGTTATTTTTCTGTTTGAATCTCTAGAGCCTTGATGGGTCATTTAACTGTCTCCACAGAATATTATATTTTTTATGTAAATTTTATAAAAGGTTTTAATGTGTTTGTTTTACAAAAGAGTGTTTACTGCGTTTTCGTCTCACCTGCGTTTTTGCTAATTGCTCAAAGTTAATACTCTAGTCAACATACTTTGTATTTTGCAAGTTTTTTGGTTTTTCAATTTATTGTATTCAAATATAATTGCTGATCACATTTTAATGATATTCAATACATCTGAGCAATTTTATGAATTATCTCTTACGTTTGTAATTTCTTCGTCAAACTTTTATTATAGTAAAATTTTTTATTTTGAAAATATGTGAGAAAGTCAGCTTTAATGAATTGTAAGAGGTTGAAATCCCTATATTTGGTGCTACCAGTAATTGTAAACATATTCTATCAAAATCCAAGTTTTTAAAAACTGCTGTTCGTTTTAAATTATTTGTGTACTGGCACAAATAATATCTGTACAACTCTGCTAATTGTTTCTCTCATATCTGCATTTCATAATTGTTGCATGTAATGGCCGAGGTTGGATTCATCTAATCTTTGAAGAAATATGAATTCGTCAATTATTTTGCAGGACTTCCAGTACGACATGGATGAAGCCTTGACTTTAGCAGAGCTGCGTCGAGCTGCGGTGGGCGTTTGGCATAAACAACTCCGAATAGCACATTCCTCTGAGCGAGTGGTCCCGGTGAGTGTCGCCAACATAGATAAATTATTTATTTTCTCATTCAAAATCTTTCCCTTTTAACATCCTTAGACCTGGTTAATATTAGCAATTATTTATTGATGTAAATAAAATAGCCAGTCTGTGTCTGAGTTCTGAGGATAGTATCCTAAAAGTCATTGCGATCAAATGTGAAGGGTTTATTTTACAGTTACTTCGTGAGGAAAGTATGTTGTTAGGAGATGGTACTTTTATGGGCTTTAAACACAGTATGTTCCAGGCTTTGTTTCCCCTTGGCATTAAGCGCCAATGTGAATGTGACTTTATTTTTAGATTTCAAAGGCCGGGTGAGCCTATGTATGAGTATGTTTATTCCATTCGTGCGCATTTCATGAAGCCTTATGTTTACAAATGAGTGAAACCGAACTAGTCAGTGTCATAATGGCAATTTTGCCACCTTATGTACATTCGCAATGCACATTGGTATCTGTTCCAGGTAACATTCGTGAGCTATGCCAGCTGGTTGTAGAGGTACAAGGTTGCCTTGTGGCCTCTAGTGAATACTGTGCTTGTTTTCCACCTGCCGTACGAGCCAACCGTGACTGCAACTCTGAGGTGTCCATTTGACTGTCCAATATACAGAATGTCGAGCAATGCAGTTCTTTTCTGCATTCCAATTTCAGTATTCAAGCTTTGTCACTTGTGTTAGATAATGTTCTGTCTGAATTTAAATTCAAATATGTTTTCAACTACATTGATGACGACATTGTTTACAGTGATGATAACGAGTCTCATTTCTCCCGTTTGCATAAGTTGTTCCTCAAAATGTGCGAAGTTGGTCTGACCATAAATCCATATAAAGTCGCCTTGGTATCGAACAAGGCGAAATTTCTAGGGTATTTGCTCTGTGAGGGTCATCTGATGATTGATCGTAACCGTGTGGCCCCTATATTGAATTTTCCTTGCCTTAAATTCTTTAAGGGCGTTCAGACGTTTTTGGGAATATTAGGTTATTACTCTTGTTTCATTGATCATTTTTTTTCTGAACTAGCAGTGTCATTTGATTTCTTGAAAAAGAAGGAAGTAGAATTTAATTGGGGTCAGGAGCAGGAGTCGGCTTTCTCTCAGCTTAATGAAAAGCTTGTCTTTCCTCCAGTGCTTCATCTCCCGGACTATGCCCCCCAATTTGTCGTTTAAGTTGATGCCTCGTCACTGGCATTAGACGCTGTCCTAAGCCAGCGTACAGATTTGGGTTTGGAGCCTGTCACCTTCGCGAGTCGCAGTCTTTCTGAGACAGAACGAAGGCCAGGAATCTACGAGAAGGAGACTTTAGCATGCATTTTTCGGCTTGAGAAATTCGCATCTTATATTGAGCATGACGAATTCGATCTTTATACTGATAATCAGGCCTTGAGTTGGGTCCTTAACCACCCCCAACGCTAGGCAAATTGGATTTGCTTGGTGCTTCGCCTATCCCATTTCCATTTCGAGGTTTATCATGTCCGAGGCTCCAAAAACCTGGTGGTTGATGCCTTATCTATAATATACGATCTTGCGGATTTTGAAACAGATGAAGTTGCGGCTCCAGAGGCATCTCTCAACATTATATAGGATTTTCCCGATTTTTTTTGTCAAGTTGCGTCAGCCTCAGGCAAATTACGGTTTTTGTGTTCAGGTTGAAAGTGACCTGACTAATTGTGTTGTACTTCCTTATGTGTTAGACAATGGTATACTTTATTTCATAGATAAGAACGGACGTGCTCGTAAGATCGTAGTGCCTGAGTCTCTGAGACCTATGGTGTAGTCCTTTCACGATTCCGTGTTTGGCAGACATTTAGGTGTCAGCACGACTTTTAATAAAATTGCAGTTCATGTTGTCTGGCCTAGTCTTAAAGGCTACATATGTGTTTTCGTGTGTTCGTGTGATCTGTGTCAGAGGTGTAAGCAGGCACGGCATGCTAATGTTGGGCAGACTGTGATGGAGATTCTCCAGGTTCCCTGGAGCACGATTCATTTGGATATATTTGGTACTTTAGTTAGATCTAAAAAGGGTAATATTTGTATTTTAATTTTGCGGGATACCTTCACAAAATTTGTTACTTTGTTGCCATTGAGAAACATGAAAGCATCATCTGTTGTTAAAGCCCTTACTGATCAGATGTGGAAGGTGTTTAGTGCTCCTGTTGAAATAGTTACAGATAATGCTAAGTNGTTGTTAAAGCCCTTACTGATCAGATGTGGAAGGTGTTTAGTGCTCCTGTTGAAATAGTTACAGATAATGCTAAGTATTTAACCCCTAATGCTTTTAAGAACATGTGTTTTCACTGGGCTATTAAGAACTTCACTTCCAGTCTGTACTACACGAAAAGTAATGAAGTGGAAAGATTCAACAAGAATATTAAGTTCTGTTTAAATATTTTTCATAATCAAGAACATGCTTTGTGGGATCAGGATTTGGATAAATGTGGGATTGAATAGTGCTTTACATGATTTCATGGCAGTTCCTCTCTGAGTCCCTTTTTTTGGCCATATACTTAGTCACCCGTTACTCAACATTTGGAATATCCCCCATTTTCCTTCTCCCCTTGGTGGCGCTGACCGAGATCGCTTGCTTGAGGAAGTTCACCACAGTATCAGGGCAGCGAAGCTGCAGTTCACGCAAAAGATAGATCAGGGCAGGTTACCTGTTAGTATTAAGTTAGGGCACCTGTTACTTTGTGAGAAGTATATGCTGGCAGATATGGAAATGGATTCAACGGGGAAGCTGATGCCAAAGTTTGTTGGTCCATTTGAAATTAATAAATTTCTAGGTCCTAATACTGTTAGTATTGTGTCGCCCAGATCTAACAGATTGTTCAGAAAGACACATGTTTCATAGTTGAAACTTTATTTGGAACGAAAGTAATTGTCTAAGTAATCCTGCAAGTGCCTGTAGTTTGGTTGCTTGTTTAATTTATATTTGCACATTGTTTCCTTGACCTCTTTTACCATGTTATTTTGGTGTTTTGTTTGTATTCCATGTTTTAATCCATGGTTAATTTCCATTATTCCCATCTTCTCACCGAGTCGAGCTGAGCCCAGCTAACATCGACATCGTCGTACTGCCGAGATATGGTAGGAGTCATCTGCTGGAAGAGGCAGAGGTCCACTTGGTTTCTCCATTCATGACCCCCCGTGCTACAGTTGGCAACTGTACCTTGTGCTCGAGAATATACTGCTCTGATAGTGCTGAGTGGTGTTCCACCTGGCTGCCCACCATCTCCAGGGACTTCACCGACATCAATGTAATTATTACTTCAAGATGGAGCTGACCACTCTGAATGTTCCGTAAATTTAGCCTTAACTGTTTTATGTAAATTGCTGTGTGTAATCTGGAAGTCTATATTTTCGGAACTCTTCTACTTATCGTCGACCTTTATTTCTGTGTCTACGAATCTTCATTCTTCTGCATCAGTATACTGTTTGGATGTTTTGTGTCAACTAATTCAGAGAATGGTAGTCAGAGCACNAATCTTCATTCTTCTGCATCAGTATACTGTTTGGATGTTTTGTGTCAACTAATTCAGAGAATGGTAGTCAGAGCACAGGTTTGGGGGGGGGGGATACGACGCCAGCGCACGTTACGCTAGACGTCTTAGGTACTCTTGACTCTGCGAAGTGGCTTGCTCAATGCCCGGCTTGGCTACCCTCCTTTTTCCTCCCGTTCTCTCTCTCTCTGATTTCCCTCCTTCTCTGCATCCCCCCNGCTTTTTGTCTTTTGTGATTACAGTTTCTTTCTAATGTGCTTAACGTGTTGTTATTTCTACAAACCTTCAATATTAGGTACTCTTGACTCTGCGAAGTGGCTTGCTCTATGCCCGGCTTGGCTACCCTCCTTTTTCCTCCCGTTCTCTCTCTCTCTGATTTCCCTCCTTCTCTGCATCCCCCCNTATGCCCGGCTTGGCTACCCTCCTTTTTCCTCCCGTTCTCTCTCTCTCTGATTTCCCTCCTTCTCTGCATCCCCCCTTTTTTGTTAATGGGGCAAGTTAATATATGTGGTTGCACTATTGCCCGTTCTCACCTGTAGGAGTGTCTGAGGAGCAGTATCATGTTTTAAAATTGTAATTTAGCCAGCTGTGGGATATTGGCAATGATGAAACACTTTTTTATTTACTTCGTTGCCTGAGAAGCTGATGCGGTTGAGCAAAATTAAACAGTGAGTCGTGGTCGCAGGCATTATATTATTTGCGGCAATTTGATTGTTATAATATTGTATGGCGTAGTTTGTGTTTGTATTGGGTATGCAGTGAGTTGGTGTTTTTTCTAAATTGTGGTATCGGTCGTCAGCCCAAATTTGGTTTCGTTTTAATCTCAAACTCTAGGTTGGTTAACTGTGTGTTCCAGTTTTTTAACATGTCGTGTTTAGTGTGAGGTGGTCGAGGTTACCCAGTGCTGGTAAGTGTTGGATTGCCCGGCGCCATAACCCAATGAAGAGTTAATGATGAGAGTCGTTCGGTCGATGGCCCAAGGGGCCCTGGATATCTCCTTCAGTTTGTTGATGATGTCCACACGTACTTACTGTTGCACTATTTATAATTTATGACGAGATTGTAGGCCATCTCGTGTGTCTGATGTATACTATTAAATTGTGGGTTATGCTACAAAGGGTGTAGTGACCTTAATACATACANGCCATCTCGTGTGTCTGATGTATACTATTAAATTGTGGGTTATGCTACAAAGGGTGTAGTGACCTTAATACATACATGTTTAACTTTGAAAGTGGTTTATTCACTGAGCTTGCTTACAGGTGAATAATGCATGAAAATGGACCCTGCACTTATGGCCTGCCGGTGACATTAGCGTAAAATAAACGTGGTATTATGTTGATACACTATAGCGTGAAGCTCTCGGATGAGAGGGTGGGTGGCTCTCCCCTCGTTACCTAGAAAAAATAAAAGAAATGTTCCAGTTAGTTAATTTAATATTACAGTGAAGTGATTTCAGCCTAAATGATGGTACCAAGGGGGCTCGCGGAGCAGGCGACCAATGCAGCCCGTCTGGTCCAAGTGCTGAGACGAACTGGCCGAGTGACCTCGGTTTCCGTCACGAGTCAACTGCGAATGATGAAACATAACATGAACACTATGTGATATGATTGCAATGGTGAAAAATTGTATAAATTGGATGAACACATTGGTGACACCCGCGTTTATTAAAAAATGTCTATTAAGATTGAAGTTATGACGTTGAAGGGGCATGTTACCACACTAAATGACACGTTACAACGATGGATGCCTTTATAGGCAATATCCCTTTGTGAAAACATAATAGACCTTTTATAAATACACATTAAATTCAATATTAAATTTTCGTAAAAAGCATTTGCATTTCACTTCCTATGAGATGTTAGAATTTCATTGACTACAGACTACAGTGTTTCCAGGTGGCTGTCTCCTGAAGAGATAGATGAGTTTTCCCCGTGGCAAAGGGGTGTGAAATGCCATGTGTGATTGCTCCTGATACAATAAAACACACCCCTGACTGTAGCTGTTAATGCGGTGAATATGTTTAATGTGTTTGCAAAAATGCTGCACACTACTGGATGACACTTCGGGGCACTTATCACTTCAGTTTCGGCCTACAGCCAGTTCAATGCCACTTGGTGGTACGTCACGTCTTAGGTCGCTGCATGAGCTGCTACGATACAACAACCAATTGCCAGTGCACCTTGGGGTAAAAACAGTTTTGGATCACCTACCTATTTATTAAAAGTGTTACCTCTTGTAATATATGAGTAGGGTGGTCTCTTGAGTTACGTAATCCTTGTCGGCAAGTAGGTGCAAGTTTCGTTCTTATCGACCTGCACAACGCACTCTTGGCCTGACATGGTTGGTGCGGCCCGGTGTAGCTGGTGTAGTTGTTGTGAATGCGGCTGTCAGAGTGGACACATGGAGCTCATGAACGTGTGGTTCACGTCAAGTGTTTGCTGCTTAAGAATTTTTCCAGCTTTTTCAATATACTCTGTGCCCACAACATACGCATTGGGCGATATTAATCAATTATATTAAATGCATTTGTTATTTTTCTATTTTAATCGCCGGAGCCTTGATGGGTTAATTGACTGCCTCCACCGAAATTTTATTTTTATGTAAATTTTATTAAAGGTTGTAATGTGTTTGTTTTATGAAAGGAGGCATTACTGGGCTTTTNTGGATCACCTACCTATTTATTAAAAGTGTTACCTCTTGTAATATATGAGTAGGGTGGTCTCTTGAGTTACGTAATCTTTGTCGGCAAGTAGGTGCAAGTTTCGTTCTTATCGACCTGCACAACACACTCTTGGCCTGACATGGTTGGTGCGGCCCGGTGTAGCTGGTGTAGTTGTTGTGAATGCGGCTGTCAGAGTGGACACATGGAGCTCATGAACGTGTGGTTCACGTCAAGTGTTTGCTGCTAAAGAATTTTTCCAGCTTTTTCAATATACTCTGTGCCCACAACATACGCATTGGGCGATATTAATCAATTATATTAAATGCATTTGTTATTTTTCTATTTTAATCGCCGGAGCCTTGATGGGTTAATTGACTGCCTCCGCCGATAATTTTATTTTTATGTAAATTTTATTAAAGGTTGTAATGTGTTTGTTTTATGAAAGGAGGCATTACTGGGCTTTTTNAATTTTATTTTTATGTAAATTTTATTAAAGGTTGTAATGTGTTTGTTTTATGAAAGGAGGCATTACTGGGCTTTTTAGACTCGCCTGCCTTTTTTGCTAATTGCTCAAAGTCGATACTCAAGTCAAAGTATTTTGTATTTTGCAAATCTTAACACTTTTCAATTAATCATATTTAAGTATAATTGCTGATCATGTTTTAATTATCATAAATTCACCTGATCAATATTATGAATGATCTCTTATATTTGTAATTTATTGGTCAAACATTAATTATTTTTAAATTTTGAATTTTGAAAATATGTGACAAAGTCAGCTTCAATGAATTGTAAGATGTTTAAATCCCCATATTTGGTGCTACCAGAAATTGTAAACATATTGTATCTAAATACAAGCTTTAAAAATTGTTGTTCGTTTTAAATTATTATTAGGTTGGCATTGCAGCCAGTTTGATTTTTTTAGTTGCCAAATTTGTTTGACCCTTTTTTTTATTTTATTTTGAAGGTACACAGGAAAGTTGTCACGATGTTTGGAGTCGAGGAAGGGGGCTTTAGTTTAACATCTTTCTTGAGACTGTATTGTTATGAGGTTGTTCTTACGAATGTGTGTCATTTTGAATTGTATATTGTTTTGATGGAGCAGAGAAAATTTTTGCTTAACGGAAATAACATTGGAATTATTATAACTTCGAAAGTTTTAACTTCAATAAAAAAACTAAATGCGATACATACATAGCTTTTCGTACAGATGCACAAAAAAGTTAACCTTCCACTCANACTTCAATAAAAAAACTAAATGCGATACATACATAGCTTTTCGTACAGATGCACAAAAAAGTTAACCTTCCACTCAAGTTAACTTCAATAAAAAAGCTAAATGCGATACATACATAGCTTTTCGTACAGATGCACAAAAAAGTTAACCTTCCACTCATTGGATTTGCGATATAAATAACGTGACCATTAAAAAATATTTTTTAAAATACAACACCTGTTTATAATATAGTTAATGTTTATTGTTAAAAAATTAAAATAAGAACTAATTTTGTGCAGTCTGGTGGGTTGGCTTCTTATATTTTTCGGATGAGCAAATTTGCTTTAACATATCAGGCTTAGTTTTTAAGTAAGAATGGAACTGTTGATGACTTGTTTATGTTAGCCTTTATTATCAGAATGGCTTTTAACACTGGGACTCCTAATTGTTTTTTTTCACTCGTCCATATTTTATTCATATGGGAAAACACCCTTTCGACTGGAGCGTTACTGCCAGGCAGTCATCAAATGTACTCTATTATTATACGAAAATTCGCATAATTGAGATTATTTGTTTTGAAAGTGTTTGAATATTTCAACCCAACGATCTTCAGCAGTAATATTCTCAGTGTTCCATTCTGTTTCTTTCTCAGCTGTAATACAATTGGAAATCAACGAAAACTCGTCAAACACTCCTGTATCTTGACGGCTACTGAGAAATCCCTTCTCTATAAGCAAATCCATCACACTTTGAATCTGCTCCCACGTGGGGACCGTGGTCATGTTCGCCCATTCAAACACTTCTAATTCTGTGTTGAACTGACACCACTGCTACAAGAATTCTTTACTTGTCTTGTAAAATTCTGCTGCCGTTGTTTTCACATCTTCCTCAGTGACAACACCAGTTTCTTGTAATTTCAATAATATACTTCGGGCAGCGTGGGGAAGAAAGAATGAATTTTTTTTCAGTGTCAAATTGTCTTTGAGCCGATTAATTTCCTTCGCGGTCTCTATTGCAGACACGGTTTGTCCCTCGATCTTTAACACAGCTTGATGAAAAGTAGCTGCCCGTGCATGCATAAAAAATAACCACAATTCAAAGCTTTCATTCTGGAAAAATGCTTTTAATATATTTAGGCAATTATCGATGATGAGAAAATAGTTTTTTAGAGACTGAAACATTTTTAAAACTATCTCCAGGGCAGGCATTAACGCAATCCATCTAGTTTTACTGTAGCCTAGAAGTTTCTGATATTCTGTCTCAGCTGCATTACAGAATTCTTTAAGAGCTTCAAAGCGAACACTATAAATGCAAACAAATGAATAAATTTTTACAATAATACATTCAAAATCAACAGGAAGACAATCTGCAGCTGTTTTAATAGCATTGTGGATTATGTGANACAATAATACATTCAAAATCAACAGGAAGACAATCTGCAGCTGTTTTAATAGCATTGTGGATTATGTGAGCTCCACATCCATTTCCTATGAGTTTCCTTCCAAGAAACTGGTTCAATTTGGCGTGAACATTATTCACTCCTTTTCTATTTTGTCCTCCCAAATTACAGTTTGTGTTGTCTCCACAAAATGCCACAATTTTTTGTTTTAGTTAATTTTTTTGTTATTAATTGCGTCAAATAATCTACAATAATATCCGATGATTCTCCTGGTTGCTCTTCAAATTCTAAAATCTTGACTTGTACTCCTTCGTGTGGTAAAAAATTGTGGACTAAGATCGGAAATAATTTCGTGGAGCCATGATTTGAAGCATCTGTTAATAAAGTTATACAATTAGCTTCATGNGGACTAAGATCGGAAATAATTTCGTGGAGCCATGATTTGAAGCATCTGTTAATAAAGTTATACAATTAGCTTCATGCAGGTGCTCGTTTAACTCACGTGTTGCCATAGGTGCCAACACATTCACATCAATAGCCTCAGATTTCTATGGAGCGAACCTGAATTTTTGTTCGAAACGTGTCTGTATTAGGTTAGAAGCACAATCATTCGATCGAAAGCTATGATTTTCTAGTACAGCGTGAAAAGCCCAAACACCTTCTGCCGCTGCAACTTCAAGATCTTTGGAAGACGGTGAATCGGTCTTCTTTAAGATATTAAGCATCTATGAGCTTGAAGCGGCAGCGTAATAGGATAATCTATGTTTTTCTAAACGTAAATGTTTCTCAATATCACTAGCACCACCATGTGCAACACTAAAATCTGTACGACACTTTTCACATGTGAAATCTACAGGAATACTTTTTTTGTTTTATANAGATCTACAGGAATACTTTTTTTGTTTTATAAATGAATACCTGGTTTGCAAATTAATATTAAAAGTGCACTTGCGTTTAGGCATTTTAAAACTGCTATAATCATATAAAATGCAAAGATGTCTCGTGGCGATTGCGTAATTATAAGTCAAATAGTAATCAGTTACTCACTGACAGTTGAAACGTTCANTCAAAGATGTCTCGTGGCGATTGCGTAATTATAAGTCAAATAGTAATCAGTTACTCACTGACAGTTGAAACGTTCACTGATTGTCTAATAAGAATGTATCACAAAGCAGAAGAATCCCAGCCATCATTTTTGAAAAGTTAGTTTACGAATTTAACTAATCGGTTTGACGTGAACCAGGCGTTCACTGGTACCTTTGTGCCCACTGTGACTGCCGCAGTAGTGTCCTCCACTCCAGANGGACTAAGATCGGAAATAATTTCGTGGAGCCATGATTTGAAGCATCTGTTAATAAAGTTATACAATTAGCTTCATGTAGGTGCTCGTTTAACTCACGTGTTGCCATAGGTGCCAACACATTCACATCAATAGCCTCAGATTTCTATGGAGCGAACCTGAATTTTTGTTCGAAACGTGTCTGTATTAGGTTAGAAGCACAATCATTCGATCGAAAGCTATGATTTTCTAGTACAGCGTGAAAAGCCCAAACACCTTCTGCCGCTGCAACTTCAAGATCTTTGGAAGACGGTGAATCGGTCTTCTTTAAGATATTAAGCATCTATGAGCTTGAAGCGGCAGCGTAATAGGATAATCTATGTTTTTCTAAACGTAAATGTTTCTCAATATCACTAGCACCACCATGTGCAACACTAAAATCTGTACGACACTTTTCACATGTGAAATCTACAGGAATACTTTTTTTGTTTTATAAATGAATACCTGGTTTGCAAATTAATATTAAAAGTGCACTTGCGTTTAGGCATTTTAAAACTGCTATAATCATATAAAATTCAAAGATGTCTCGTGGCGATTGCGTAATTATAAGTCAAATAGTAATCAGTTACTCACTGACAGTTGAAACGTTCACTGATTGTCTAATAAGAATGTATCACAAAGCAGAAGAATCCCAGCCATCATTTTTGAAAAGTTAGTTTACGAATTTAACTAATCGGTTTGACGTGAACCAGGCGTTCACTGGTACCTTTGTGCCCACTGTGACTGCCGCAGTAGTGTCCTCCACTCCAGATGCACCACACCAGCAAGAATGTGGGCAAGAGTGATAATGTATTCAGTGTTATGTAATCAATCAGCGTTCGTCAATATCGTTTATTCAGTGCTATGTAATTAATCAGAGTTCACCAATATAATTACATCAGTGCGACATAATTGATCGGAGTGCATCAGTATAGTTTATTCAGGGTTATTTGTATTTATTCAGTGTCATAATTATCACGTGTATTGGTTTCATGTGTGTAAATTGCACCAGCTTAATAATTTAATAATTATTATTTATTGGTTCAGTGTAGCGGGAGCCGGCGCAGTTCTCAGTCTAGTACGCTTCATTACTTCAACGCGGGTGGACGTGGTAAGTCTCTCGCTTCACAAGAACCTCGGTGCCAGCCCCTGAGGCTGCAACCTCACTCAGTAATCGAATCATCACATCATCCACGAAATAATTTGTATTTTATGATACATTTCACCGAAGGGAGAGCAGCATCACGCGCCTTAATTAATGGTAATCCATTAGTGTGTTATATTGTACGACCACGCGGTCACCACATGTCTGTTCGGTTAAGTGTTCAATAAAATAATCATTTTTCATATAACCAATAGTGCGTTCATTAATCTGGGTGTGCGCAGCGGCCATACAGCTCGCATTTTCCTATTATCTGATGGTGTGTTACCTCGAGTCCCCTAGGGTGATTACCCACGACCCGGTCTCATTGCTCAACACTGAGCTGGCGCCCGGCACTTTCACAGCTCGAGGGACACCGCGCGCCCAACTGTCTCCCTTCGACAAGGGAGGTACCGAGCGCACGTCACGGTGTATGGCATAAAGTATAATGATCGTCCACTAATTTAATATTTAACAGCAGTAAATTTTAAAGTAGTTCAATATTTATAGATCCTCCAATAACAGTACGGAATGTCGACCTCACCCGTAGAATTCAAAAAGCCCCGGATAGAAATAATGGGAAGTTTATTTGCAATTTTATGTGTGTGAAGGCGGTGGAATTTGGCATTTGCTAAAACGTTTCAATTAACTGCCACCGTTCCGACATTGGAAGTCTCGTGGCTATTTTTACTGGTGATACAAATTAACTTTGCTTCAGATATACAATTATTAAGTTAATTTGTTGTCAAAACTGTTCATAATCTTGCCACCACCGCTATTAGAACTGGCTTCTGAATATAAAAGAAAACGTAACTAAAATTTTGGCACATAGTAAAAATTGTGGATCTGAACCTATTAATTTCAAATGTCACAAAGTTCAAATTTTGCAAACCTATTGGGTGGTGGCTAATTGTGGTGGAAGTATATAATTATCTATAACATGTGTTTTTAACGTTCAGTACAAGGTATATTTGATGTATTTGTCTTTGGATCGACTACTGCGAACACACCAAATTAAAATCATTTTATAATAGCAATGGGAAGCAATGTATGGAAGTTGGAAGTAGCAGTACTTGTGTATGTCAAACATAGGATTAGTGATGCTACGCTCTCTCTAGCATGGAGGGGCTACATGTCAGCTGTTAATAGCCCCTGAGTGAACTGACGTATTCCGTCATCAGTTGATGTCGCTGCCTGGTGGAAAGTGCATCCTAGTACGCAGGTTGCATGGTGTCTCGGATCACGAAGTGGGTAAACATTCTGATAGCTCTCTGTGAGACAAGGGTTATTGTGTGTTGCAGTGAATTCAAGTTATACGATAGATTTACACAACAAAAAGCACCCCTGTTCTACACCTAGAGCAGGAGACAGACTGATTCTGCATTTTTCGTACATGGCGAATGTGGTAGATGTGGCATTTTTTACAGTGCTCCTATTCTTCAAGAGCAGTCGTCCTACCTGCTTCTCACAGCGTGGACATGGTGCTTCAATGATATTTATCGAGGACGTCATTTGTTTAGTGCCACCTTGATCTGTCGAACAAATCTACCTTCTCTTGTCCAGCATCCAGCACTTCCAAATCTTAAAGGCTTATTGGTAGTAACCAAAGAGCACGTTTTCGTGATTCCAGAGTCGGTGACATCAGGCGACAGTTGATTTTATGCGGGTTACAACGAGAGAACCGGAAATTGCGCGGATTGACTTGGAAGCAAACTAAACTCCACAGTCTTTTGTGTTATCGAAATCCAGTTAACTGTACATTGAGTTTTGCTACAGTTTAAACAGTGAGTATCTAGTATGTGATTTGGTCTTTTTTTTCCTCGCAGGTACGATGTTGGTTGAAACTCGTCATTAGGTGTGCTTAACAAATCATGGTCCAATAGAGGAGGAAATGCATCTGTACAATTAGAATTTTAACTTGTCCTCAAGTGAATTCGCCAAATATCCAGATCTCTAGTTATGATCGATGATAACAATTCGCTAAGCATTTAGATCATCTCTTTCGTAGCCGACTTTCAGTGCGGAACATACTCTTAAAAATCTTCTTTGCTGTCCAGCTCTAGCTGTTGTCACTCCCAGACGGCAATCTGGATAGAGAGCTGCTCCTTGGACCTTCCCAGACATGCGTGAGACAGCTCCAGCTCCAGCTGCTCCTTCTCACATGTCACCGCCTCAAGCTCGGCACGCACAGCCACCATCTTCGCGTCGCCCTCCTGGAAGGACCTTGTCATCTCCGCCAGCATGAGGCCCTTCTGCAAGCAGAGGTACTCCACCTCTTCCGGGGTCATGCGCAGCTCCTCCTCTAGTTCGCCTATCGTGTCCTTGAGGTTTATGACATCTTGGAATTGTTATTGCCGCACTTCTGCGAATTTCTTTTACGCTCGGGCCAACATGTTCCACAAGTGGGAGTTCTCATGCTCCAAGTTCCAGGTCGCTCCTTGTACGACCTGCAACAGCCATACACTTAGGTAGAGGCAATACTTGTTCGTCTCACTTGACTATACCCCCATGGTCACCAGAGGCAGTTTGGCCAAACGCTAACCTCTTACATGGGATTTAAAAAGTATAACATCTAAATAAATGTAAAATATCATATTTTTTAATTTATACCAAAAAACTAAATAAAAGATATATGTTTAAAATAATGCATTTCATACTGAAAATGTTTTATTGGTAATTATTTCGTATTAAGTATCCAAATCACCCAAAAAACACTATATTATGTATCCAATGATACATAAAACCCAGCCATAAAGTCGTCGATTTCTTATCCAATGTAAGTCCCGAGAAGGCCAAAACAAATGCAAAATTTCTCCCTGTGTATCCAACCTGCCTGTCATTACCTGGTTTTTACCAAAAGTTTCTTTGTGCCTATCCATGTGAAAAACGAACTGAATTGAAAACTGGTGGGTTTGCATATCCAAACCAACAAGTGGAAATTGCCACCATTCTTCATTTGTTTCGATTCACGTATTCATTTTCCTATTAAAAACATTTCGATAAACACCTAATTGTTTCCGATGGCGTACCCAAACTGAAAATGTAACAATTGGTCACTTTACCAAAAGTTTCTTTGTGCATATCCACATGAAAAACAACCTGAATATAAATGTGTTGGGTTTGCATGTCCAAACCGACAGGTGGAAATTGCCACCATGCCTCACTTGTTCCGATTCACGTATCCATTCCCATTTTAAAATTTATTTCGAAAAACGTCAAATTGTTTCTGGTGGTGTACCCAAACTGAAAACAGAACAATCGGTCAGTTTGCCATTTTTTTCCCTGGGTGTATCCCCGTGCAGAAATGACTTGTTGCTAAAATTTTCCTTTTGTGCACCCAACAACGACTCATTTACATTTTAAATCCAAAACCAATAACCAGCTAGTAAAATCTGTTGTGTAAATAATAATGAGTTCAAAAAAAAAAATCAAGACATGGAAACTCTAAAAACTTCACTGGCTTAGAATGAGTGGTTATAGTTAATGCATTTCATGTATCAATGGCTCGGAATCACATGTATGTGCAGGGATCTTTCGTTTTGTTCGTTTTTATGAAAGTTGTAGAATTTATAGAACCTCCAAGGCTTCCATAAGCTTAACCCCTTCCTTTATTTTTAACATGAAAACCACCTACTGTTATTCTAACTTTAAATTGACCCAAACAGCTACTCATTGTCATTTTAAACAAGCATCGCACACCACCAGTAAATCACATTTTAAATTTAAATGAGCCATTGTCATTTTAATGCTTTGTTTGTTCTAATGATAATTCTCTAAACTAAACCAGTTGTGAGATTCCTAGTCAGGCACGAAAAAAGTTATCAAGAGTTGTGAGACAGCATTTTCGTGTTGTTATGGAGACAATATATATTGGCAAGGGAGGACCGATTTGGACCTCCCTCTTACTACCAAACACAAGATCGAAGGTCATAAACAGAGGCAAACAGCAAGCCTACTTTAAACACTTTAATAATGTTTACTGGAAATTGGTAATTTTTTGCCCGCTAGTTTCTCGGGGCCGATCCCACTGCGGAGAGTGATTTGCTAAACATTTCGGTGATTATTTCGTATTGTGTATCCAACAACGATTCATTTACATTAAAAACCCAAAACCAATAACCAGCCAGTGAAATGAGTTGTTTAACTAATAATGAGTGCAAAAAAAAATCAAGATATGGAAACTCTAAAAACTTCACTGGCTTACAGTGAGGGATTATAATTACTGCATTTCATGTATCAATGCCTCGGAATCACGAGTTTGTGCAGGGATATTTCGTTTTGTTCGTTTTAATGAACATTGTGCAACTCCAAGGTGTCCACAAATGTTAGTATGTCACGAGGAAGGCTGGAAATACTGCTGTGTAACTCACCTCTCTTTGCACTCGCGAGGCTGTTTAGTTTTGTTCGTTTTATTTGAAAGTTGTGTAGATTTTATAGCCCCTCCATGGCCTTCACACTTCCGTACTCGAGATTTAAGTAGGTTGGTGATGCCAACAGGAAATCACAGGCTTATTAAAATGCACAGGCTTGAGGCTCGTTCGTATTGTTCGCTTTATTTGAAAGTTGTGTAACACTTTGTGAATATTGGCTCGGTATTGCAATTGCAAGTTTGCAAGTTTGCACTCAGCCATACTAGTTTTACAGATTAAAACAACTGCTCATTTAAACTTTAAACTGGCACAAATAACTACTCATTATCATTTTAAGCAGACACCGCACACCACAAGTCAATCACACTTTAATTTTAAATGAGTCATTGTGATTTTAAAGTAAACGTTCTGATGTTAATTCTCTAAACTAAACCAGTTGTGAGATCCCTAGTTAGGTACAAAAAGTTGAATATATACCAAACAGCAAGCTATTCAAACAATTTAAAACATGAAAACTAAACCAACTAATTCATTTTAATGTTATTAATTTTTCCCAATAGTTCCTCGAGGCCTATCCCATTGCGGAGAGTGACTTGTTAAAATTTTCCTATTATGTATTCGATCCTAAACAAACTAATTCATTTTAAATTTTAAACAATTAATTCATTTTAAAATCTAAACAATTAGTAATCACGACTACTGCCATTCTCACTTTAAATTGACACACACAGCAAGCCATTGTCATTTTCAAATTTCCTATTACATATTCGATTCTAAATTCAAACACTTTAAAACTAAACCAACTAATTCGTTTTAAAAATGAAAACCAACTAATTCATTTTAAACTTTACTTTAAATTGACACACACAGCAAGCCATTCAAACACTTTGAACTGATGCAAATATCAAGTCATTTCAAACTCTACACAAAGACCTCCCTCTTACTACACATAGCAAGCCAATCTCACTTTAATTTAAAATGAGCTATTGTCACAGACACCCCACACACTTTTAAATAGACATCACACAAAACAATTAAACAATTCATTCGCATTTTACATGGAGGCAAATATCTACTTGTGTATATTTTTATTTTCACTCATCCTTGCTTGTATCTGAAAATGATAAAAAAAATATATTTTTTTTTTGTTTTATCTATTAATTTTTTGACGACTTGCTTATAAGCTTCGGCATGGACGTCGGTGCACCATAGTTGTACTGACTGTATCAAGCCGATATGTCAACCTCTAGCAAGTGCACCATGTGCTTTGGAGGGTATGAACCATGCCAACGCCGTAATTGGGACGAAATCGAACCGAGGTTTCCTCGTCAGCATCACCCAAGAGTATGGTGTGATATGATGAGAGC
>NQII01002501.1:25496-53338 GCA_002778355.1 Clitarchus hookeri | reverse complement strand
AAAAAAAAAAAGAATGTTATTGCCAAAGGAGAGCGATACAGTGATGGGTTGCAAGGCTTGTAGACCAATGAACGAATTTTTTTTTAAGACGCTCTGGCCTACAGTGAAGAAATAAACCTAACCTAACATTGTACGTTTAATTTTAAAGAAAAATTATACTTGGATACGTTAAACGGAACAATTGCCTCGAACTTGAATACTCCAAACGGAACTCGGCGAGATGGGTACTCTTCCAGGGCTTCTAGACATCACCCTTTCGTGGCTTGGGATTCGACAACATAACTGAAGATTACCTACTGCTGGATGTAGGCAGTGTACCGCAGCTGAAAAATGGAATTGGCTCGAACTTGGATACTCTAAACGGAACTCGGCGAGATGGGTACTCTTCCAGGGCTTCTAGACATCACCCTTTCGTGGCTTGGGATTCGACAACATAGCTGAAGATTACCTACTGCTGGATGTAGGCAGTGTACCGCAGCTGAAAAATGGAATTGGCTCGAACTTGGATACTCTAAACAGAACTCGGCGAGATGGGTACTCTTCCAGGGCTTCTAGACATCACCCTTTCGCCGCTCGGGATGAGACAACATAACTGAAGATTACCTACTACTGGACGTAGGTAGTGTACCGCAGCTAAAAAATGGACAGCCAGCTAATCTATCCTAGAGTCTCCAACTTTATTAAACATGTATATAAATGTAAAAATTTGATTTTGTGTGTGGTTTTTGAATAAATATTTTTTAAATTCTGTGTGTGTTTAGTGATTTATTTTTTCTCCATTTATAAAACGTAAGTAAATTCTTTCTTTTGAATATATTTATTGTTCTTGCTTTTTCCTTGGAGAAGGAACAAACACATGTAATATTTATTTCCTCTCTCTCGTGCAAAACTGCAAGCCATTGCAGGTTATTTTAATTTTAACTCGTTTACACTTTAAACTAACTAAAACATAACAAGTCATTTTATACACAAGCAATTTAACCAACTTTAAACTGATATAAATAGCTACTAATTTTCAATTTAAACAGACATCGCAAACAGCGAGTAATTTACACTTTAATTTTAAATAAGTCACCTAACTTTAAACTGATACAAACAGCAAGCCATTCAAACACTTAAAAAATGATTACTGGAAGTTGGTAATTTATTGGCCATTAGCTTCCTGGGGGCCTCTCCTATTGCGGAGAAGTGACTTGCTAAAAATGTCCTATTGCGTATTCTCACTTTAAATTGACACAAACAGCTACTCAGGTACACTTTTTTCTTTCACTAGCCATTATTGCCTGTATCTGAAAATGAAAAAATTAAGTACTTTTCGTTAATCCGTTTATATTTTTCTACAAATGCAAAGAGTTAGTTTTACCTTTTGAGAGAACTGCCTTCATCACCGTTGTCTCCTTCCTGACGAGTCTCCTCGTGCATTGCAGCTGCGTGTATTAGAAAAGAGTGCAGTCGTTGCCCGTATGGGTGGTTCTTTTTCCAAATGTATTCTGCCAAGTAGCCGGTCCACGACTTTTCCCGTCTACCAAAACACGGAATGCTATACCTCACCGAACACCAACTCCGTTCGATGTTTTGTGTGTGCACTCTTAAAGATTCACCTTGCCTCAACTTTAGTTTGTTTCGGGTGTTAACTATTCCACTCTTTTCACTACACACAAATTCCTTCCTGTGATTTACTTGCAGGTGACGATAGCCGTGCATGTCCAAGTTACTGTAACCTCGCCAACAGTCTGAAATTATCGTCGTGCCCGGCACGATCCATTCACGAATACATTTGACTAAAGTCGCGGCGTTCCTCTTTTCCACCGGCACCAGGAAGAAATTAGTAGGATCGCCTCTCTCCACACCGCCGAAAACCCACTGGCCGTGAACTTTTCGTCCCTTGCGGTTTTTACGCTTACCCAACTTTGATTCGTCTATCTCGACTATTTTGCCAGGCCCGCCGATTCGTTTCCTGTAAGTTAACACCCAGTCTATGCACACTTGGCGGCAGAAATTCGACCAGACGACGACTGTCTTGCCCGAGCACTTATGTTCTTTTACTATAGTCTGGTGTCGGCAGTGGCGGATTTACACATTTGCCGCCAGAAGGCTATTCAAATTTTGCCGCCCCTACCGACCTCTACAATTGGATACCCTAGTTCACAATCACATTAATTACAATTTTTTTGTCAATAAAATTGTAACTTTTTGATTTGTGCACTATCGTCCTAATTACACCACTTTTTCCCGTAATTAGTATGATTGTGAACTAGGGGATCGATGTGTCAGTTTCTAGGTTATTTTTACAACCCAGCGATTTAGTTAAGATTACACAAGAAATAGTTTTTGGGTATGTTTCTGAGCTAATAAAAGCTCAATCATCTACTACTAATAAGGAGGAGTAAGGTATGCCTCAATACTACTTACACAATAATGTACATTCGGTAAACGTAATTAAATAATTTTTACTGCACTTACTTACAGTTTAAAAACAACATACTCAATTATCTGGTAACAATCCGGCTGATGATGTCCACGAAATTCAATTAATTAAGTTATGAAAGTTTTACAATACCTTTTTGCGCGATTTTCTATTGGCAAAATCATCAACTATATCGTCATATGAAATCTTGTTCATTAGTTCTGACTATGAACAAAAGAGCTAAGGCGTTTAGTTTTTCTTGACTTAAGGTAGATCTTAGATCATTTTTCACCCGTTTTAAGCAAGAAAAGCTTCTCTCACCCAAACAATTTGTCACTGGTGTACATAGAGCCATGCGAACTGCTATATCCAAGTTTGAATAAACGTTTTGCAAATTCTGTTTTCGCAGAAACGAAGATAGACTTTTCAATGATCCAGAATCTGGTTTTACCAAAATTCTTTCAGAAGAAAGGTGGCATTGAACATGTATGCATTCTTGAACTAAGTCAGTACCCAAATTATTAGGATACATTTCTTCCAAGAAAAGGGCTTTTTCCGTAAGGGTTGATGATGACAATTCACTTATTTTGGTCAGAAATGAAAACTTTTCATTTAACCTGTTGTAGGCCTCCTGCGTTTTTCTAATTCGGATACGAGTCTATCAATGAGGACGAGAAATATGTTAACCCTGAAAGTATCACTCGCAGTCATTCTCATTTCTTCATCGGGTGTTTCATCATATTTTTTTTTCCTTTTCGGTTGTCTTTTTCCCATGTCTTTTGTACACTGCTTCTACACGCTTAATTCCATCGCCTTTTGTTAGAAATACTTAAACTTTTCTCGTTCAGCTACGAAAAACTTGCAAAGAGGTTCGTAAAGATCGGCAACAGTGATCAAATCTACGGTAGAAGTCTGAATTTGAACATTCACTTTGTTTATTCTTTTCAAAAAAACATTCCACACAACAACCATTACCGCCGTTTCCAGTTTTTCTAAATTCAAAAGTATTCCCGTCGCTTCGTTTCGCGTTACAGGCTTTTCGGTACAATAATCCTTGATTGATTCCAAAGTTTTAAGGACTTCGTGCCAACAATATCTCAAACTTCTACAAGCGTCCTCTCTAGCTGACCAACGTGTCAGATTTACTCTCTTTAGCGTTTTCCCTTTCCCGATTTCAGTCATTAATTTTTGCCAGCGCTGTGTCGAACTTACAAAAAAAACACAGATTTCTTGAGCAACATGAAGAAGCGACAAGCTTCTGTGCAAGATTCAGCAGCCGCAGTTGCCACTAAATTTAAAGAGTGGGCAGAGCAAGGAACGAAAAAAGCAAAAGGTGCTTGGCTTTGAATTTGAGCCTGTAAGCCATTGTACACACCAGACATGTTCGCGGCATTATCATATGATTGTCCACGACAGTCTTCAATATTTATGCCCAGTGTTTTGAGTTCCGAAATAATGGCAGAAAACATTTCTTCAGCTTTATGTCCCACTGAGGGCAAAAACTTGAGAAATCTTTCACACGGTTCGCCTGTTTCCAAAACGTATCTAATGACGAGGGTAAGTTGGTCCACATGTGCTATATCTGGTGTTGAATCGATGATTAAGGAAAAATATTTCGCCCTTCTTATCTCGTCTCCAATGTGTTTTAAGACTTTATGACCCATCAAGAGAATAAACTCATCGCAAACGGTCTTTGATAAGTAACTGGTACTTCCAGATCCTTGATTCCCAAATCGTTCAATATGACTGGCTAAAAAAGGATCGAATTCAGCTAGCAGTTCCAAAATCATACAATAATTTCCGTTGTGCGGATCACCGAACTTTTCATTTTTTCCTCTGAAAGCGAGGCCTCTTGAACACAGTCGCTTCACTACGGCAACAACCCTCTTCAGAACGTTTCTCCAATAAGTAATTTCTTCATCAATCTGGACATGCAGTAAATTATCGAGTCGGCCATCAATCTCACTTCTAACTTTCAAACTAAGGATACTAGATTTATGACGCGCAGAGTTTTCATGCTGAGCTACTCGGTGTTTTGCATTTTTCCAGTCATTAAATCCTTCGTTCTCAAACTGAGTCTTATTCTCCAATGGACCGAATGCCAAACAGGGCCCACAATATACAGATCTTTTACTCTTCAGAATAAATCAGCCAATTTCGGTCATTCACTTCCTTATTTTTCATTATTCTTTGGAAGATACTTACTGGCAAGAAACGACGCTGATCAGCATATATTTTTTTCACTTTTGCTTTGTTTTTTTCGTCAGACATTTGTAAAAACGGGCCGAGTGCCAGCCAGTAGTAGTGAACCATTGAACAGTTACCAACCTAGAATATAAGAGTGTTTTTTCTTTCTTTGGACGACCTGTGGAAGTCGTACGTAACATAAAAAAATTAATTAATTCCTGTCACCAAAACGTAAAACAATTGCCAGTTGGGCAATAATTACAGGCCATCAGCCCACTGTTTGTTTGCATCATCAAGAAGGTATTCCGATTTACGAGGAAACCGAAGCCAGAAGAACCAATAAGGTAGGAGGTAATTGTGAAGGTCATGTGTAACGATGACATTTGTACCATGTAAATTGGTAAGTAACTATGTAAGAAAGTGAAGGTATAATGTACTGAGAGTCCGAGGTANATGACATTTGTACCATGTAAATTGGTAAGTAACTATGTAAGAAAGTGAAGGTATAATGTACTGAGAGTCCGAGGTACTAGAAAAGTTTAAATTAGTCCAGAATTGTATCGCCCTAGGTATTTAGCGAGTCAAATAGTTAGCCAGCAGTTAGAAATGTACAGTAGCAAGCGGTCGTCCGCAGGAGTAGAACCCAGAAGAAATGCGTCGGTTTTTGTGAATAGAAAACTTTGTGTATGATAAACCCCGCAAAGCCGGAGTGTTAGGCCCTTGTTACGCGCAGAACCACGCCTGTCAACACAGAGCTCGCGCCGGGAGGTGAGACAGCGGGCAGCCTGATAAGCGAGAGCCCGGGCCGATAGCCGCCCCGGAGAAAAATACGTAGCGCAAGGCACAAAGAACACAGCATAGCTTAGTCTTCAGAAGCAAAACTTCGCAGAAACCCGCGATTTTTGATACAGAGTGAGCCAAAGTCGAAGAGATAAGGGGTAAATTGTCGCATGCAGGTTTAGGGATTAGGGAACGCCGTTGGCTCACATCCATCACCCCCTCACACCACCCCCGCCTCGCGCACTTCGCTAGGCGCCTTCTAGACGGCACGTGGTACCACAGGCAGGTGGAAAATTCCGGTACACGTGGAGCTGAAGCGTAGGCCTTCCCCCTTCACCCCCTTCACCCCGGACACCTCTCGCCCACCGCGAGATCTGTGGAGTGCAGGGCTTTTTCGAGTTATCAGCAAATTATCACGTGTAGTTCGCCTGAACGCAGAAAATACGCACCACGGAAGAAATACTGACGAGCTGTATTGGTGCCGAGGTATTACCCCCGCCCCTCCCCTCCTTCCCACCCCTACAAGGCGCCACGTGCCGACAATTAAGCGAGGACACGTGTGGTGGAAGGCTTTGTTCGGAGCTATTCCACTTCACCCCTCCCCTCCTTCCCACCCCTACAAGGCGCCACGTGCCGACAATTAAGACTGGGGGGCTTGCAAGCATAAAAACCCCGTTTCGAGAGTAGAGGGGGGACAGTTGATCATCACCGAGCCAAGGGAAGAGTTGCGGGAAGAAATCGCGAGAAGACGTGAGTACGAGTCCGAACAGCAGCCCAGGGAGAATCAGCACCGGCGGGCCGGCTTCCACGGCCTACCACTTCGCTGGAACTCATTCCCAGATGACAGCCTACCCACACTCACCGCTGAGTTAAGTATAGAATTCGTCGTCCAAAGAAGCCCCACTCAACCACGAATTCGCCCCGTGAATACGAGTAAACAAACTATGACAGTACCGCACCTCCAAAGTTTTGATGTTGTGTAGTTGTGAATATATACGAGACAATATATTCGTACTTCAAAATACAACAGTGATAGTCTACCTCATTATAATACCCGCAACCTCCAAGCACTTTTTAGTCGGTGCCTGGAGGACATTAACTCTGACCAGATAAGCCACCATGTCCTCGACAGTGGCGGTACCTGCGTCATGGTTTACCCTGCTGGGGATGGACACTTCCAGCAGGACAATGCTCCCTGCCATAAAGCTGGCAATGTTCGCAGATGGTTCGAAGAGCATGACAGAGACATTACCTTGCTTAGTTAGCCTGCACAATCACCGGAAATCAATCCAATTTAGAATATGTGGGATGAGATCGAACGGGGCATCAGGCAGCTGGATCCAGTACCAACAAATCTTAAGGAATTGGGATGTGCAGTTTATCGGATATGGTCTCAAATTCCTCATACCACCTACCAACATCTCATAGATTCCATGCCAAGAAGAATCCATGCAGTATTAAGGGCAAAAGGTGGTCCAACATTGTATTGAGGGGCTGGCCATAATAATTTGGCCACCTAGTTTATATATGTTTATATATAGTGAGAAAGATCTTTGATTTTAGTTTTGTGTATCATTTATAGGTTTAAAGTGATTTTAAAATCTGGAAATTTTTGCAGAATATTATTGCATATTTGAAGTCTTTAAGAAGCATTTTAAAAGCAATTAATTGTAAGTTTTTTGATAATTGAAGAAATTCACGAGTCTTACATCCATAGGTGGGAAATAACTTGCCTGCAAAGTACAGTTAGGGTTAGTTAATTATAACAGCCAGTGCTACGATCATTTGGTATCGGTTAAATTCGCGTATATTTCACTCGTCAGAGTTTATGTTATTGTTTAAAGAACCAGACATTTCCGGAACAGCATTATGAAGGATAGATTAAATTATTTCAAATCAAAAAAATTTCTGAGTGCTTCCAGGAGTAGCCAGGATTTTACCTGTTGGTTTGTTACAGATTGGCATTTTGCCATGTAGGTGCGGAAGTGTGCCATAATGACTGAGAAGTTACATTCCGACAAGAACCGCATTAGCGAGTTCATGTCTTGGAGTGTCTCTTTAAGTCCTCTCTTGGCACACTCTGGGGTGTGGAAGGATTGGTTTTGAAGCTTGCTGGGCCCTGTGTAGGGGTTTCCTGCGCGTCTAGGGGTAGAGTGGGGACTGTAGCTAGCCTTTGAACGTCTATCGATGCCTGTGCGTACGATATGTTTCAAGACAGGTTTTGTGCGTCATTAATTTTTTTATACTTCGCCAGGTTTATAGCCGGCGCTGAAACTGGCTTGGTGAGTTATTGCTGTTGAGCCTTCAGCTTTTCGGCCTGAACTTTGGCGTTTTTGTATCTCCTCCAAACGTTTGGGCAGAGTTTTGAGTTCGATTGGTGTGGTCCTTGACAGTTACAACAAACCGGGGTTTGTGCGAGGTTGGGACAGATGCCTATGTTGTGTGGCCCCGCGCATTGTGGTCAGACAGTTTTCACGCTACAGTAATTGTGGGTGTGACCTATTACCGAGCAGCTGCTGCATCTGGAAATGTCTTGCGGCCTTTTCCTGTGGATACGGGGATGCACCACAGTCATATTTAGTCTAGTTATTGAGACTAGAGGCGGGAGATTCTTGTTTTGCGCGGACATCACGCAGAAGTAGTTTTGCGGCTGCAGCATGTGCTTGTTCGTGTGAGTGGGATCGCTGGAATCTGGAATATTTTTACAAGATTGGGTTATGGTTTTTATTTCATAGCTGTGGTTGGAGAGCTCGGTGTGTAACCCTAGTGCACTACTGCTTGACGGAATGTAAAATAACACTTGTGGTTGGTCTGAAGCAGCACAGAATGTATAAAAATGAATGGAAT
Organism: Clitarchus hookeri; assembly: GCA_002778355.1. Lineage (NCBI taxonomy): Eukaryota > Metazoa > Arthropoda > Insecta > Phasmatodea > Phasmatidae > Clitarchus > Clitarchus hookeri. The sequence goes on along the minus strand of NQII01002501.1, from coordinate 45,117 downwards.
TGGCTTTCAGTAAATTATGCGCTTTCATGAAATGTTGGTGATTGGATGTAAAAATGTGTATTTTTCGCCAGTCACGGGTTATGATAGAGTGAAACCGGTTTTAAAGATTGCCCTATCAGTTGCATGACTGATCTGTGGCTTTTGATGTCGGGAACTACAATCCTGTATTTTTGTTTAATTTCGTTTGTTTTCAACGACACGCGGCTGTGTGCTGGTTGGTGGAGCGCCTGAGGGGCCTGGCGTTAGTGAGGAAATCTCGTCTGGGATTTCCAGCAGTGGGCTGAAACGGTTTGAAACCGGGATTGGTTGTAGCGCCATGACGGCGTTTGGCTGGGGCGCTTGTTGTCACCATGGGTATCTTCTGCCTTGGTTGGTGTCTTTGTTCATACAGTTCTGAGTTTTCTGTTTCCATTTCTGTTTGCCTGTTGTTTTCCAGAACTTTTTGGTTAATTTCGTTTATCATTTGAGGTGATATATATTCCGATGATGCAGCCGCAGGTAATGCAGTACTGTCCCCATGAGTTAGTGTAACGCCGGGCAGAAGTGTAGAGCGGCCAGCATTCATCGCGACACCGACCAGCTCCTTGCCACAGGTGTGTTTATAAGGGGGGTGGGGGAGAATAATTTCCGGAAATACCTGGGGTGTGTGTATTATTACTCAACAGTGTCCCTAATAATTATATTCGGTGCAGTGCACTGTGGCCGCTAACCCACTAGGGGTATACTCAAGATGACCGGTTTCCTGGCAGACCACAGTGCCCATGGTGTGTGCCGCGAGCAGCACAGCTAAGCTAAGTCGTGTCTAAGGAGAGGCAGTGCCGCTGCTCCACGTCTGTTGCTGTCGACTCACAAGCCAAGAGTCGTCAGGGAAAGATGGCAAAGTGCGGAAACTTTGTCACTATACTGTTCTGTCCTACCCTTCTCCTGCGTCAATTAGTTTTCGCGCGGTGACGAAAATCTCAGACATGCGATCAAGGGGATTGGCTTCCCTTCCCCTGCGGTGCCGTACAGCTATCGCCTGCCGCATAGGCATGCTGACTTATGCTATTTGACAACATGTAGATTTGAAAAACGACGTGGAAGCACGTACATATGCACGTGTGTAGTTACTTGACACCATGCAGATGCAGGCTTGTGTAATTGCTAACACAGTTTTTGCCATGCAAGCACAGATTTTTTAAAACTTTGTCAGGGTTCACAGCCCTTCCTGTCCATGCTGCTTGCAAACTTAAGTCCAGTAACATGAATGAATAAAAAATCTAATACAAATGTATTTTATTTCTAAGCTACACCTTTTCAGAATATATAGAAAAAGTAAATAATTATATATATACTTAAAAATTAATATTAATATATATATTCTTAAAAAATCTTTTTTCACTGTATGAAATAATTATTATTTATGGTTTATATAAGTCTGGGATACTAAACAGAAACTTATATAAAAATTATTACTGTGCATTAGAATAATGACAAAATATTTAGTCGCGCCCCACACAAACGCTATAACATCTTTTAAACCCTAATCTCAGTACATGTCCACATAGCCGAGTGGACTGAGGCGTCTGAAAGCCGTCTCAAAGGTCGGCAGTTCATGGGCTAACTCTTGAACTAACTAGGTAGCCTATCGAGAGCGATACCAGCACCCCTAGGAGGCAATGAATGAACTTCTGGAAATTAGATGATGGGGTCGAACGAAGGGGAGTAACAAGGTGGCTGTGATGCCTACCAAGTTGGTCGACTGCACCGACCAATAGCTGCCGGCTGCACATACCAATATGTTGGATGGAATCTGTGACATCATCCAAGATGGTGGAAGGAAACGAGATGGAGATGTACTGGCTACCAAGATGACAGACAACGGTCTAAGTCACAATATAGTGGCTGTGATATTATCCAAGATTTAATAAAAAAAAACCAAAAAGGTTAAATTTGGGTAAGTTTTTAAAATGTTTGATTTAAAAAGTGTGAAAATACCGTGAAATTGAGTTTGCATTAAACTTTGTTCAAAAGTAGTGTGCAGGTCCTAGCATTTAAGACACTGATTTGAGGAAACGCGGTGGTGTAGTGGTCAGACTACTCGCCTTCCACCTAAAACCAGCTTCGATTCCCGGCGGCATCGTCCCTCGATTTTCGAACGTGGGAATCGTGCCAGACGATGCCACTTGTCAGCGGGTTTTCTCAGAGATCTCCCGTTGCCCCCGCCTTTGCATTCCGGCGCTGCTCACTACTCACCACGTTTCACCCTCAAGACCTCGCTGTTAAGAGCATCCCAAATCTCTCCACTCCCTATTATAAATTGGTACTAACATTTCTATGGGGAGAAAAGCAGACCAGGGTTGTGAATCAAGATGGCTCCTGCGCAACTTGCATGCGTACTCCAATACTTATTATTTCTGCGTTTCAGCGCCTACGTCAACTTAAAACACGCTTTTAAATTGTTACAAGTTCTAATACTACACAATATTTATTTTGATTACAGAGAATTTACTTCGTAACAAAAAATATTTGGCTTTAAATTGTTATGTTAACAAATTTCAAATGAATATTTTAATCAAGCAGATTAAATAAAAATTATAGTATTAAAATATACATTAATTCCCACAGATTTAACATCATTTTGTTACTGCTTAGCACAGAGCAGGGAGGTTGGTTTAGCATGCATGTCGGCAATTGTTTTTATTTTTTCAATGAAGGAGTTTTGTTTCTGTTACCACAGCTAAACATATTAGTATTATTTGTGGCCTCAGTATAAATTTACAAGTTTCCTCCGATTATTTTATTTTCTGGCATTAGTGGAAATTTATAAGTTTCATCCGAATATTAAATACCGGTAAGTACTTAAATATTACACATGTTGCGTNTTTAAATTATTTTATTTTCTGGCATTAGTGGAAATTTATAAGTTTCATCCGAATATTAAATACCGGTAAGTACTTAAATATTACACATGTTGCGTGTTGTGTCTTTCTGCATGTTTGATATTATACATGCATAAATCATAATGTTGTGTGGGTTTAAGATTATAATCAGAGTGCTAGAAAAGGTTACTGGTACTATATAAACGCTAACGTGAAAAACGTCTGAATCAAAATTCCAAAAGATTGTGTTTATTCACGTGATACCAGGCCTTGGGAAAGAGGAAAATTGAATATGTCACTAACTTGGTTCGGTTTACACAGAATTTATATTGCAGAATTGGTCAGCACCTTACAAATACACACTTACTCTCATACTCTAACCCTGTGTTGTCTCTCACCAACCAGGCTGATGCTTTACGGCGTTATCTAATAACACTACTTTATATGCAACAGCAAAGGCTGCCTTTCGAGAGAACGTACCTAACTTCAAGTACATCATACTGGAAGTTACACATCTCGTTTATCTACAGAATGGCAAATATGGTTTCTTTTCTCGTGAGACCAAAAATATCCACTAGATATAGACACCGTGACAACATATTTACTTTCTGCTCTCAATACACTGAGAAGCGAAATGTACATGTAATTAATTGATCCACAAAAATGTAGGAAATATACATTTGTTTATTGTTATGAAGACCTACAGAAATTGTCACGATGGTTCATGAAATAATGATTTATGATCACGTGATTTCTGCCACAATCAACATTTGAAAATTAAAAATAAAAATAAGTTTAGACGTGGCAGTATACATTTTCTTCCAATTACTTACAAACTTATATTTTCAAGGGTACAGCCAATAATTTGCATATTTTAACCGTGAAGCCGTTTGCTTATGTTTGCTTATTTTTTTCGTATTTTGCTGATTGCGTTTTGTCTTGGGTTACCTTGTCTGGCTCGCGTATTGGAGGTCGTAAGTTCGACTTCGGTAAGTTGCACTGGAAGCGGTTATTCTCAACTGGTTTTCCATTCCTCTTGCAAGCATGTTAATGCTGATGTAGTTTATTGCAATCGCTTTCATATATCAAGATTGTTGGAAGCCCTGAATAGCAAAATACAGATATTATTAAGTATCCAATTTTATTAACCTAACTGAGGTTGCTGTAATCGCATAATTCAAATAGAGACCGCAGTGACGCGATGTAGCGGCCATGGCTCTGGCCTCCATCCAAGGCAAACCGGGTTCGCTACACGGCCGGGTCACTCCCGGGTTTCACACGTGGGAAAGGTGCCGGACGAGGCTGCTGGTCGGCGGGTTTTCTCGGTGATCTCACGTTTCCCCCGCTCTTGCATTCCGGAGCTGCCCCATTCTTGTTAAGAGCCGCCCAAACCTCTCTACTGCACTTTGAGGTTATATTTATGTCTACATACTTCAATAGCAAAAATTTTGCACCCAACTATAACGTAAAAATTTACGACGACAAAAATATTTTTTACTCTCAGAATCACCGCATTTATAGAAATATTATTTTGCAATATTATTTCCTTGTACCTACTTGTTTTACAAACCTGCTCTAGACTTAGGTCAAATTGTTTGATGTTTAATATATGTCTCAGGTGTTCTTTAGGGCGTTCCAGTGCAGAAAATCAGTTCCTATTTTTTTTGCGCAGTAGTTTACTTTGACGAAAGTATCATGTAAGGGTGTTGAGGGAGGAAACTTGTAAAATTATTTCACAAAAATTAACCCTCCAAATTACGAGAATATTTTACTTATATGTTTGTTGATAATAAATTGGAAAATTTAGCATAATTAGCATTTGTTGATACTAATTATATCATTTTTTGATCTCATTAGGATAATAAAAAGATATTTAAGTGAAATTCTTTCTTTGTGTGCCCAAAATTTTAAATTTTGTGTTGGTTGCAGGTAAAGTGCGATATCTACGTAAGAAAAATGTACAGTGGCTTGAATGGACAAGGCAGCTTCAAGAGTGGCAGAGGGCGGTCTCTACCCAGGGACACGAGACTGCTGACGAGCGACCAACCACGAGATGCAGTCTATCAGCGACGTCAGAATGCGGAGCTGGTGCCCGCCAGTGCGGACGTAAGTGCGACATTTAGTGCCGACTCACACTCCACGTTATATGGGGCTCGTTATGCCAACTTTGCGGTAACTCTAACTTTATGAAATCGTAGCTGTGTTCACATTTAAGTTAGGAGAGTCAAATTGGATTATTAGCAACAGTGTGGTAAAACGAAAAAAAAAAAAAATGCTTCAGTAGAAGTTCTGTTTCTTCTCACCCACTATTGCTAATCACCAAATTTTACAGTTATCTATATTTAATGTACATTTATGCGATTAAACCTACATATGAGCAGTTGTAACAATATGTATAACATTGCTTGTAATGTGCTGACAAGAGCGTGGAACGAGTTAGATTATCGCGTAGATGTCGTTCGGGACGCTCATAGCGATCACATTGAACACTTATAAATTTATGGTAAACAAACTTCATGGTTTCATGGTTCATTTAATTGTTCAATCAAGGTTGTAGGGTGTTTGGTTTTGATATTATAGACCTTCAAAGTTGTGGTATTCTTTTATACTCAACCTGCACATTTATATTTAATATTAGGATAGTGAGAAATGTCGACGTTTGTCGTAAAAAACAGCTTTTCGGGTGCATACATGGATTGCGCTGACTTANAACAGCTTTTCGGGTGCATACATGGCTTGCGGTGACTTACCTATAAGAAATACATAAAATTAATGTGCTTTCGGATTGTAGCTCTCAATAAGTTATACTGAAAAGTTCGCGATAGCATATAATTATCTTTTAAGTATGACCCACAGTAACCATTTTTGTTTTTCAAAGTTTGATCAAAAATAATGGTTCACTTGTGAAGTCGTATTGACCGACATATTATTAATCATTATCCAAATTACATGTGTTAGTTATCTTAAGCACTTAGTTAGGTTCGAATTTGTCCTATACTACATATCATTACAATGAATGTCTTAAGAATATCGCAGGTTTTCCTATTATACCAGGGTAAAGCCGGGCAGTTCTGCTAGTTAACAATAAGTAAGGGTTAATTTTTACAAAAAAAAGATACTGTTACAACAAAACAAGTATAAAACGCTTAAGGTACGCCATATTTATGAAACAACAAAACACATAACACACGAGTGTAAAGTATGAAGATACCGTGAGCAGACTATACACCGGAGTGGTGCATATGTTCGGTCTTCTTAGGGAACTCACTTAGTGTTTGCAAATGTTCGGTTCCTTGGATGGCAACACAATGTCGCCTTAGTTATCACATTCAATTATACAGCTATCCTCATTCGGCCTAAGAAATACATTTCAAAATTTTAATGAAAATTTCTTAAATTAACGTAATGTTTGCAGTGTTTGGTGCATTTACTACTAGGACCAAACTAGAAATTCCCTTCAAAAGCATGGATTACCGGTTTGTGCAAGAGATAATCTGGAAACTAGGATTATTTAATATTTAAAAGATGTTTGGAATATCAGCAGATACACTATAATATAACTGCCATAAATTATACGGTACAAAAAAGGATAACCGTCTATGCAATACAAGTATTCACTAGTTTAATATTGTTTTCAATAATAGAGGCTGAAAAAAAAATTCAGTTCGCTGGATATCCTCAATGCATATTTTTTTTTACGACGTAAAGTACCTTCTAAAATCATATTTTTCCAAAAACACTCTACAATGACATTACCACACTAAAAAGGTATGCTTCTGGCTATATGTGTTTAGCTAGTTAGATACCTAGAAGCATAGATTCCTTAAGGATCACTCAGGCACGCACTTCACATGCCGCATTGTCTCTTACCTAAAACCACTCAACTGGCCTTCGGTTTTTTTCTTCGAGTTTCGCATGGACTCTTCATGGCAACTATAACATTTCCTGGTGCAATGATATAGATTAAAAAATTTGAGTAATATACTATACTGCCTAACAAATATTCTTTACTGCATTTTTCAAAGTAAAAATGATGGCAAGAACGTCTCTTTTAGCAATTTATGCCTCGAAAAAACTTCAGAGAATGATATAAACTTGTATAAATGTGTGTACTATTTCTTAGAGTCTTCACAAGCAGACTCCACTTAAGTGTACTGTCTGGCTGGAAGTATTAAGCTTGCTCGAGGAGTCCGCGGTGGTGTAGTGGATAGACTACTCGTCTTCCACCTAGGCGAAACGAGTTAGATTACCGGCAGTTTCGCTCCCGGATTTTCACTTGTGGGAATCGTTCAGGAACGATACCGCTGGTCGGCGTGTTTTCTCGGGGATTCTCGCTTTCCCCGCCCTTGCATTCCATCGCTGCTCCATACTCACCTAACTTCACTCTGATCAGCTCTCAAGACCTCGATGTTAAAATCCGCCCAGACTTCTCCTCTCCTCTCGACTTGCACGAGGCCTGGAAGCGTTAGAGCGGTAAGGGCGAGCTGGGTACACTTATAGAATGTCTGACCGCATTTACATGCATGGCACAGAACTATCGTGCAGATAATGGTCACCATATTAGTTTATGGTGTCATATTAAAGGAAAAGGTAGTCCGTATGCCATGTTAAGTAGAGTGTACCGGAAGTTTCATACTTAAAAATGACTGCGATAAACTCGTATTAGAGTATAATCCCGGTTTTATTACATATTTTGAATCTAATATTTGAAAAATAACGCCAAATATAGCGTGTTTGGTTGCATTTAATATAAAAATTGTTATGCTTTTGTCAGCTAAAAGGTAACTTTTTTGATTAAATTGAAATTTCAATTATATTTTATCTTTTAATAATATTTCATTTATAATTAGAATGAATGAATGCAGACAGAATATAGGTGTTGGTAATTCCTAGAAGGAAATAATTATCAAGAAAAATATAATTAAACTATGTGGAGAGATTTGGGTGACTCTTAACATCGAGCGTCTGAGAGCCGATGAGGGAGAATGATGTGGATATGGAGCAGCGCCGGAACGAGGGGGCGGGAGAAACGGGAGATCCCCGAGAAAACTCGCCGACTAGCGACATCGTCCGCCACGATTCCCACATGCTAAAATCCGGGAGTGAGTCTTCCGGGAATCGAACCCGGTTCGCCTAGGTGGGAGAAGTAGTCAGACCACTACACCACCGTGGCCCCTTATAAGTGAGTGCGCACGAATGCCGTGCGTTCCCTTTGGTGTAATTTCCTAAACTTGTTTACGCTTTGTCTGCATGAAACGAAGGAATAACCTGAAAGTGGAACTTAGCAGGACTTCAAAAAACTTGGTAACCGTGGCTGGACTATTGTATATCCCCATTACACTTAAAAAGAAAAAAGCACTTAACGCAGAAATAGTAAAGGAAAATATTATTCGGATGTAAAAAATGTCTATGACGGTATTAGTAACAACAGTCATCGCTTAACGAAAAACTAAACAATTCTTAAATAAAAGCTATATAATTGGAGATCTGCGCTTAATTTGTGTTTCTGGGCAGACCGAACACTTAAAAATATGGAGCAGTTTTAAATCAAGCATTTATATCTGAAGCACTGCACAGCGATTGGCTGCCTGGGCTGATAAACTCTTAAAGAAAAAGGATGTTCTTTTGTGCTTTTCAGTAGTTACTGGCATTGTATCTTGAATTTAAATAATTATGAGAACATATTAACCTGACATAATTAATAAAAAAAAATATAAAGATAGTTAATTTTCTTAATAAGTTGTAATAATATATATATATATATAGGAAATCTGAAATATCACATGTTCATTGATTGCGGAGACCTGAAGATTCCTTGTTTTATCATTTTAGTTCTAAAGAGTTATAGAGTAATGAGAAACAAATTAAATCTTTTGGAATTGCTGTGGTCGGGAAATTCGTAATATTTTATTAAATTTCCGTGTTCCTCAAACCTACCAGCGGAAGTCTCTTGTTGTGCCCATTGATGATTATCTTTCGATGACTCGAATAAACCTTGAACTCGCTAATTGAAACATGAAAGTTTAAATCGCGATGAAATGTTTTCGTTAATAATGGTTACAAGGCGTTATATCGAAGTTCAGATCAGAGACTGTTTTTCAGATCGTGCTTACTTAATTCATTTATTTATTCTAGCTGCGGATTTAGTAGCTTCATATATTTTATATTAATTATAGAAAGGATAAATAGTTATACTTGAAGGTGTCAGAGTTCTTTAATTTATTTGTATGATTTATGTAATTTTCTACTATATTCAAGTCTTTCGTTTAAGATAAAATGAAATTAATTTATTGATGAATAGTAAAACTTCTTGGCAGTAGGATATCATCGACCCAATCAAACTTTAGAAGAGTTACAATATAGATTAAGATGAGTAGAAGAACAGTGTTGTAAGAAAACCCATCTCCTACAAATTATTAAATATTCTACGTCAAAAAAAGGTGCTTACGACGAAACACTATGAAATTCATTTCTCTTTATTAAAGTTGACGCATTCTGCGTCCCTATATTTTATTCGTCAGAACACACGCTCTGGCGAAGCTCGCAGGCGGACGACCGACAATAAAGATTAAGGGTTAGCGGATGTGCCAGCGGAAGAGTGACGCTAGGAGGGCGCGACCGCGCCTCGCACCTACAAAGACGTGCTACCAAAGGTTTCTGCACGTGCAACTGTTCCTGCACGTGCAGACGACATCGGGAGACAACGGAAGGCACCAGGNAAAAAAAAAGCACTTGACGCAGAAATAGTAAAGGAAAATATTATTCGGATGTAAAAAATGTCTATGACGGTATTAGTAACAACAGTCATCTCTTAACAAAAAACTAAACAATTCTTAAATAAAAGCTATATAATTGGAGATCTGCGCTTTGTTTGTGTTTCTGGGCAGACGGAACACTTAAAAATATGGAGCAGTTTTAAATCAAGCATTTTTATCTGAAGCACTGCACAGCGATTGGCTGCCTGGGCTGATAAACTCTTAAAGAAAAAGGATGTTTTTTTGTGCTTTTCAGTAGTTACTGGCATTGTATCTTGAATTTAAATAATTATGAGAACATATTAACCAGACATAATTAATAATAAAAAAATATATATAGCAAATTTTTTTAATAAGTTGTAATAATATATATAGAAAATCTGAAATATCACATGTTAATTGATTGCGGAGACCTGAAGATTCCTTGTTTTATCATTTTAGTTCTAAAGAGTTATAAAGTAATGAGAAACAAATTATATCTATTGGAATTGCTGTGGTCGGGAAATTCGTAATATTTTATTAAATTTCCGTGTTCCTCAAACCTACCAGCAGAAGTCTCTTGTTGTGCCCATTGATGATTCTCTTTCGATGACTCGAATAAACCTTGAACTCGCTAATTGAAACATGAAAGTTTAAATCGCGATGAAATATTTTCGTTAATAATGGTTACAAGGCGTTATATCGAAGTTCAGATCAGAGACTGTTTTTCAGATCGTGCTTACTTAATTCATTTATTTATTGTAGCTGCGGATCTAGTAGCTTCATATATTTCATATTAATTATAGAAAGGGCAAATAGTTTTACTTGAAAGTGTCAGAGTTCTTTAATTTATTTGTATGATTTATGTAATTTTCTACTATATACAAGTATTTCGTTTAAGATAAAATGAAATTTATTTACTGACGAATAGTAAAACTTCTTAGCAGTAGGATATCATCGACCCAATCAAACTTTAGAAGAGTTACGATATAGATTAAGATGAGTAGAATAACAGTGTTGTAAGAAAACCCATCTCCTACAAATTATTAAATATTCTACGTCAAAAAAAGGTGCTTACGACGAAGCACTATGAAATTCTTTTATTTTTATTAAAGTTAACACATTCTTCGCAAGAAGAAGTCTTGAAAGTTAAATGTTCCCAGCTACAAATTGTCTCATCAGGACAATATAAACAAAGTATTGCAATTTCTTTCTCTTGGAAAGTTATTAATTTTCTTATTTCAAATGAAAAATCAAGTCCAGGTGTAAAGCTTTAACTCATAATCTGTAAGCACAGTTATATATATATATCTATATACATGCATTGAAAATAAAATAGTATATCTGTAAGTTTTCTTGTTACTTTCTTTTACCGTTCCTTCACCTTCATATAAAACATACAGTTTCAGATTCAAAGTTCGTTCCAGCCAGACATTGCAAATACTACCACCACAATGTGCGCACATCGAGTTCTTACTTTGCAGAATGGCACCAGCGTTAATTATACAATTTCAAGAGAAAATAAATCATTGCTTTGAAAAAGCAGAATATGAAACAATGTCTTAGGCAGGTGAATTTTGCAAAGGTTTTATGTGCCTGTAAAGGACATAAAATTTAATCAATCGGTTCGTTTAAATTTATTCTCCAAAATAATGTTTCGGTAGGATTATATCGTATTCCGGGATGACAGCTTAAGCCATGGATAACAAACACTCCTCTAACATTCCTCGAGATAAAATGCATAGGATGCAGTGAAGTGGAACTACAGAGAGCGATGATATTTCACGCAACAGTAAACAAATTTTTTTTCGAGTGGATATGTTACCGTTTCTACTTTTATTCCAGCTGCTAATCGAGCCGTGGATTTAAAGCAAAACTAGTCCAGTTTTATATCTAAATGTGGCACACTGTTCTCTTGCATATACGGAATGTGACTCAGAACTTCGAGGTATGAAAGTTAGCAACATCAGAATTGTGTTCATCTGTATGTAAACAGAAGATCATTTCTTGTGGAGTATGTCCACCAACCAAGTAAGAAAGAAGAGCAAGTTATTAAATAATGAGTCTACTTTGATTCGTTATATCCTTACGGTTTCTATGTAGCCCTAAACATTAAATGTTACTACAACTTTAAATTTACTCTTCTGTAACTACTTACATAATTCCATGTTCAGGGGTAGGTTAAACATCAAATCGATGTTTACTGGTTAATAATGTACACGTTGCGTGCCAGCTTNTATACAGAAGATCATTTTTTGTGGAGTACGTCCAGTAACCCAGTAAGAAAGAAGAGCAAGTTATAAAATAATGAGTCTACTTTGATTCGTTATATCCTTACGGTTTCTATGTAGCCCTAAACATTAAAGGATACTACAGCTTTAAAATTTCCTCTTTTGTAACTACTTAGATCATTCCATGTTCAGGGGTAGGTTAAACATCAAATCGATGTTTACTGGTTAATAATGTACACGTTGCGTGCCAGCTTGNATTCCATGTTCAGGGGTAGGTTAAACATCAAATCGATGTTTACTGGTTAATAATGTACACGTTGCGTGCCAGCTTGCATGCTTAAATTTTTAAATAATATTAAACATTTTTTTTAATGGCCTACTTTGAATTGTATTTATGCCGTCTTCTTTTTTCCCTTTATGACTTCTTGTTATTATCTTAATGAGGATATTTTAACGAAAGGTTTTAAATAAATGCCAGCGTATAATTTTGAAGTCAGACAATTTACCTCTACTATCATATTTTTTTTTACTTAAATGCTTGAAGAAGGTCGCATAAAATTATTACATTCTAAATTTAGAATCGTATGTTTTTAATATTAGGTTAGGAAAACATTAGAAATTCGCGGCATCAACGCCAACGGTTTATAATAACGAAAAATTTTTCGCAATCTCTTTTAACTCTTTACACCATTAAAGAGTTGTCAAATTTGCATTAATATGCCTCTATTTTATTTAGTCTATGTGTAAGAGAACTCTTCTTATTTTGCGTATCGATGTTAAGTAAAATATATAACACATCTAATTAAAGACAGCTGGCATGTTGCACCTCCCCGCTAGAGAGAGCGTAGCATCACAAATCGTATGACTGACATACACAAGTACTGCTACTTCCAACTTCCATAAATTACTTTCCTTTGCTATTATAAAATACTTTTAATTTGGTGTGTTTGCAGTAGTCGATCCAAAGACAAATACGTCATATATGCCTTGTACTGAACGTTAAAAACATATGTTATAGATAGTTATATACTTCCACCACAATTAGCCACCACCCAAAAGGTTTGAAAAATATGAACTTCGTGACATTTGAAATTAATAGTTTCAGATCCAAAATTTTTACTCTGTGCCAAAATTTTAGTTACGCTTTCTTTTATATTCAGAAGCCAGTTCTAATAGCGNCAGATCCAAAATTTTTACTCTGTGCCAAAATTTTAGTTACGCTTTCTTTTATATTCAGAAGCCAGTTCTAATAGCGTTGGTGGGAGAATTATTAACAGTTTTGACAACAAATTAACTTAATAATTGTATATCTCAAGCAAAGTTAATTTGTATCACCAGTAAAAATAGCCAATAGACTTCCAATGTCGGAACGGTGGCAGTTAATTGAAACGTTTTAGCAAATGCCAAATTCCACCGCCTTCACACACATAAAATTGCAAATAAACTTCCCATTATTTCTATTCGGGGCTTTTTGAATTCTACGGGTGAGGTCGACATTCCGTACTGTTATTGGAGGATCTATAAATATTGAACTACTTTAAAATTTACTGCTGTTAAATATTAAATTAGTGGACGATCATTATACTTTATGCCATACACCGTGACGTGCGCTCGGTACCTCCCTTGTCGAAGGGAGACAGTTGGGCGCGCGGTGTCCCTCGAGCTGTGAAAGTGCCGGGCGCCAGCTCAGTGTTGAGCAATGAGACCGGGTCGTGGGTAATCACCCTAGGGGACTCGAGGTAACACACCATCAGATAATAGGAAAATGCGAGCTGTATGGCCGCTGCGTACACCCAGATTAATGAACGCACTATTGGTTATATGAAAGATTATTATTTTATTGAACACTTAACCGAACAGACATGTGGTGANCAGATCCAAAATTTTTACTCTGTGCCAAAATTTTAGTTACGCTTTCTTTTATATTCAGAAGCCAGTTCTAATAGCGGTGGTGGGAGGATTATGAACAGTTTTGACAACAAATTAACTTAATAATTGTATATCTCAAGCAAAGTTAATTTGTATCACCAGTAAAAATAGCCAATAGACTTCCAAAGTGGGAACGATGGCAGTTTATTGAAAGGTTTTAGCAAATGCCAAATTCTACCGCCTTTACACACGTAAAATTGCAAATAAACTTCCCATTTTTCTATTCGGGGCTTTTTACATTCTACGGGCGAGGTCGACGTTACGTACTGTTATTGGAGGATCCATAAATATTGAACTACTTTAAAAATTACTGCTATTAAATACTGAATTAGCGGACTATCTTTATACTTTACGCATTACAACGAATAGTTAAATTCGTAAACTAACTATTCAAAAGTGGTGGCGTGTATCCTTGTCTTTGTGAAACTCGCTGAAAACAATCTTATTAGACCACCAACAACGCCCGGAATTTATATTTGCATTTATATATGATCGCAGTAAACTATGTAGTCTTATAATATTCTACGAGGAAGTATTTTAAATAGGAATTTACTGCTTTCGTATTTTAATTCAATAATATTATCTGACACATAGATTCAATAATTGTAATAAATGAACAGGGACATGAAGTATTTGTGTTAGAGACTTGGGTTTTACGTTACACCGGTATGCACAGAAAGGATCGAGACTTCATGAAGTGGTTCTAGCAGGCACCCAGCCACTTTACTGCTGACTCCGTTCTTTTACTTTAAGACATTCTTGAGTATGAGATTTAAACATTAGTGACCAGCCTATTAGTCATGCCTCTATATTAATATATAACTAAATATAAATATGGAGAGAGAGAAAGTGCAAGGGATGGAGGGAGAGAGGTTTGTGTCAGATAAATGATTGAAGACAGCGTGTAAACATTATACACGCAGTAAGAGCGTCTGCTCGCCGCAATGTAGTGGCGCCTTCTCGACAAGAACACTGTGTTTGCCAGTGACGGTGGTGTGGTGTCCTCATGTCACCTAAGTTAATTTTGTGTGACTGTAGAGCGAGAAACAATGGCTGCTCCATTTGTGATCTGCACGAGAAGAGAGCCGAGTTCAGTGAAACTTTCTATTTTTAGTTGCTCAATGCACACGGTGCCTTTTAACGAAGAATTTGTGCACAATATGGAGAAAGTGTTCATTCAAGAGAGATGTGCTCTTTCTTGACAATGAACGTCCGCACACCAGTGTTCATACTGTGGACGCACTACTGTGTTAGAGCGTTCTGCTTATAGTCCTTAACTTGTTCCGTCGGACCGTCACCTGTTTGGTCCCCTGAAAGCAGCCTTGCGAGATCAAGACTCGCCTCTGATGAAGATAGCGGTAACTGAGTGAGTGAAGATATTTGGGGGGCTCTTAACATCGAGATGTTGAGAGCCGATGGGGATGAACCGAGGTGAGTATGGAGCAGTGCAAGAATGCAAGGGCGCGGTAAACTGGAAATCTCCGAGAAAACACTCTCGCCAGCAGTATCGACCGGCACGATTACCACTTGTGAATATCCGGAACCAACCCCCCGGAAATCGAACACGATTCGCCTTGGTGGAAGGCGAGTAGTCTAATCACTACACCATCTCGGCCCCCATGAGGATAGAGATGCATTCGTAGCTCGCACCGCAGTCTAGATAATTTTATAATGAGGTAATAAGAAAGCATGTTGACGTTACTGTGTGAATTGAAAAGCTAGGAAGTTAATGTGTAAAAATGAATTTTTTGTCTTTTCCACATTTATTAAAATACATTGTAAATATATATTACGGAAATTTTCTTTCTTACCTATGTTGTTAGTGACGACGTAATGCAGGTTCGTAAGGTAACACATTTGCTAAAGTATAAGTGTCTAATTTTTACATTAAAAATATAAAGTTGCGTATGTATAATTTTTATTTGTTTACGTAAACCACAAAAATAAAGTTTTTCTCGTGAATTAACGTTTTACTTCTAGTTTTACCCAAAAAATACCATTTAACCAGGAGGACAGAAAGACGTTTTTACAGCTTCTAAAGACACCTTTCTAAAACGTTTGCACATTATTATCAAATCATCAACGCCACACATATTTCAAGAAATAGGTAAGATATTTTCCCATTTCCATTTTTATCTAGTATGATGAAAATTTATGTAGGCATCGTGGAATGTGCCCACGTGTGTTTTTCTTATTGGAGTAACAAAATCTTTACATTGTCTACCTGAGTATCTATGACCGAGAATTTATAAACAAATATTTGCATCGGAAGTAAATGGCACTATGTATATTTTACAAAACAGAGGTTTTGACATTGTCTTATTGTGTTTTTTCCGCACTAATTCCGGTTGCAAAACACAATACACTATAGGGAATAATCAGTGATTTAGCCAGTAGGAAAAGGGACTATGTGCTATCATGATATCGAGGTAAACTGAACTCGTGAATATGTTCTTTAATTATACTGGATTGAGCGGAACCCGGCTGGCGACTATCGTAAGGCGACATCTTATGCAAATTCAAGCAGATAATATAAATAAGAGTTTATACATAAACTGAATACCAAGGAGATATGATCCCTTGAAAAGTTTTGTTTTTAACAGTCTTTTGCAAAATATCGGAAAAGAAGTAAAATAAAATACCAATTCTCGAACTCTTGTTTAATATCTTAGGGATCATCAACCTAAAAGCCAAATCTCCAAAGAATATAACAGGAGTGGCCACTGTCTTATTGCAGACAACTTTTATACCGCCAGGAATTATGAACGTTTGGTGGTAGTGAATTAAGCAGTATTTCCTAATTTATTTTAAGAAATGGACATCTTGTTTCAACTGCCCAATACACACCGTTTCCATGTAATAAGCACACAAATATTCGGCTGCAGGGGTGCAGTGCCAAGTGCCTAGCACATAGGCAATACTTAGTTCATGCGTGTACATTGGGCTGCTGTGTTCACTGTTCAGGCCATGTTGCCTTTTTAACACTCACTGTAAACAGCATGTAATAAGCTTATAGTACTGAAGCTGCCTAACTGTTTCTGGCGACGACCAATATGTATTCCTTGCAAGTGTTGGTATTTCCTACGCACCTCAAACTGTGAGGGTAATATGTGTTTTCGAGGAGTCTTGAAACCTGACTAGATATCGTTAAGCCGTTAGCTTCTTAACTTATCCTTTACAAACACGTAAAAAATAAATTTCAGAATTTTTAAAATCAAATTATTAAGAGTGTTAAAGTAGGTTTTTTTTATTGAAGGCTATTTAGTAGCGCTTTAATGCAATAAGATATTATTCTCTTAGCTATAAAAAGTTAACTGTAGAAATATATAAATACCAATTTCAGGAATTTTTCACTATAATTTTTAATAAGAAGGCATAAAGGGTTGAATGTGTTTCCGATGATGTGTCATATACATTACTTACCAACATTATTAAAACACTATTTCAAACGAAAGGAATGTATGAATATAAATGTAACCTTTATCTTACTGAGAAAAGAAAAGTTTCATTTTATGTAGAGTCGTAAACATATTTGTAAGAACTGAGCAGGATAAAACAATAAAATTACTTATTTTTGTAGACTTCGCGGTCAGTGACATAATTAGCGCAGTTATTTTCCTTGTGAGGTTGTATGAACGTGTTTCATTCAACTTTTATACCGTACTTTATAATTTAATTAGCCTTTTTCGATGAAGATTGAATTGGAATATAGTGCCCATTACAGCTGCACAGGAACAATCCTTGCGTTAGATTTTTTTTTTTTGCCAACAGTATTGTTACAACTGTAAACTTATAAATCACCTGGTGTACTTCCAAAATCACAAGTTATACTAATTGTGATGTCGGTAGTTTATATTTCTCTTTTGCAATGAAACTAAATTTTTATCACTGCAATGATGTTATACGTAACTTAAATATATTCAATAACAATAGCAATTCACTGAAGGAAATAATCATTCCAAATAACTGAGAATCTGTAATCCCTAAAAAGAATTTACAAATTGTTTAAAAAAATTTCATAGAAGATGTAACGAGGCTTGAGCAACGTTAGTGATTCCACAATAATAAAATCATTAGCATTCTTTGCTATAGTTAATCGAAGGTATAGAAATCGGGTACAAATGTGTACACACTGTTGTAAAAATCGATAATGATGTTTATTACCCAGAGGAATTTATCAAGAGCACCTACCATCCTGGCCTATCACCACACTACCTTCTCCTCAAGTTTGGTGCTCCATTAATATGGTCATCAAAACGCTGCAATAGCGCCAGGTCCAAGTGAAATATCGGCAAATAGCTGTAATATAGGCTACAGTGTACTCCGGATATGCACGGGTGGGAATGGAGGCAAGTTTCCAAAATTCCTATACCTCTCACTTCATCCAAACACCCTTTAGAATTTAAGAGACTGCAATCAATGTCTCTCTTGCTCCGACCATAAATAAGGCCCAGGGACAACCTCTAAAGGCGGCAGGGAGAGATTTGAGGGAGGAATACTTCTCGCACGGGCAGCTCTACGTGGGCTGGTCCAGGGTCATCTCATCTAGCAACTTGATAATCCTAGCAGCTGATGGTACAATCACATGTGTTGTACAAACACGTTCTTTGGTAAAGGACATTGACAGCTGCTTCGTGTGTTACCCGTGGACGAAGCCGCGGACAGAAAACTAGTATAATATACTTAATTAACTGAGAAGGGAAACTATGTTAGTATCGTAACTTGTACGAAGTGTCACAAGTAAGTTGCTTACAGACAGTTATGTAAGCGTATCATAGGTATGCGTAAACTCCGTGTAAATAATATTCATGTAAGTCTCTAGTAACTTATCGATTTTAACATACTCAGAAAAACTATCGGGACCTCCGGTGATTTGTATTATAATTAATTTTGGATCACTAGGAACAATATGTTATTCTTTTATTTTAAACTAAATATTGCTTAAATATTTTTACGGTTATATTGTTATAATTTTAGCTAAATAGTGCTTAAAAATTTTAAGGATTTGGTGAAACGTTATTTATTTTTGTAAATACAGTATATTGTTAACAAAAATGCATATTTAAACTCATATTCAAGGAAAACTTGTAATGCGTAGCACTTAAAGAATACGTAATCAAGAGTAAGCTATTTATTTGTAATAAAGTAACAGATATGTTGATACCTGTCAATGCTGAAGTTTGGAAGTAGGTATTGAATCTGCTCTGCGGCGTGAGGCGCCAGCACTTGATGCTAGCCCTCAGTGATAGGGCGTAGGAATACGTCGACACTGTTGTCTCTAGGTCCAATTTACTAATAAATTACACTTTATTTGCGAGTTCACATAATCGAGTTTTATTGTTGCTTGAACAGGTTAACTGGTGCATGAACTCACGAGACAACTTCCCTCCCCTTTTGCTATGTAGGCTACGTATGGTTTGACGCCACGATTGTCGTCGATGGGGGAGGGGGGCAGGATTCTTCACACCTGGTGTAGAACTACTTATCTGACACTCCAGCGCTGTCTTCCCTCGGCTGGCGACTTGGAACTGCTTCGGCGCTTGGTGGGGCTTCCCGACGCCTGCTCTCGGAACTCCTCCTCCCGGGTCCACTCAGCACTCTTCGTTTGACGATGGCCGGCTGCCGTTTTCTCGGATTCTTCCTGCTGTACGTCCCGTTTGACGGCCTCCGACTGAGGTCCACGTTTTGATGCATTCTCGATCCGGACGCCTCACTCCAGGTCCTCAACTGACTGCCTGACTGCTCGATCCTGGACTGACTGCGACTGACTGACTCGTTGACGTCTCTCAACTGACTGCCCGATCCTCGCACTGGTTTCGTCCGGCTCCGACCCGGACGCCTCGCTTCAGGTCCCCCGACTGACTGC
>NQII01002501.1:14511-25085 GCA_002778355.1 Clitarchus hookeri | reverse complement strand
GTGCAGGAACATTTGGTAGCCCGCCTTTGCATCTGCGAGGCGCGGTTGCGCCTTCCTGGCGGTATTCTTTTGGCATGTCCACAAAACCCTTAATCCTTATTGCGGTCATCCGCCTGCGAGCTTCGCCAGAGCGTGTGTTCTGACGAATAAAATATAGGGACGCAGAATGCGTCAATGTAATCACATTTTAAGTCATAAAATATTTTCTAATACAAACTATGCATTTTCTAAACAATGTGACATCCCTTTGGACAATCTCTAAAAAAAAGTGTCTGAAATATAAACTGTTAAGTTTGACTGAAATGTAGTTAATTTCTGCAATTTTTTTTAAATTTTTATCAGGAAACCCTAATGACAGAAGAAAATAAATTGAAGGAGGATAAGAAAGTTGCAATACATAAGATAGACATGTCAAAGAAAGAAGCACAAGAATATGTAAAAAAATGTTAGTAAGCTTCGAGATGAAGATGAAAAACATGAATACATCAAATTGGAGAGAGATTTGAAAAATGTTAGACAATACATAAAAAACATTAAAAGTGGTGTTGAAGGACTGAGTATAACGTTAGACACAATTGGAAAATCAGAAATTGAGAATGAACTACTGTGGTCTCAAATATATGACATATCTGAACAACTCTCATGGACAGACATGCAGAATTTGTTGGAGCAGAAGGATGAGGAAATATCAAGCTCAAGAAGGATGACGCAACATTGACATCCGCCCAAGATTCGCTGAATGCAGACAAACAGGAACTCATAAAAGAAAACCAAGGAGTTCAAGAGGTCAACAATAAGGCATTACAGGGTAAAAACACTATATTATCAGCTTTTAACATATGCCAGCTTTAAGTTATTTATATGCTGACCTGTAGTTCAGTTGAAAAAGTAACAATATTTTTACTACTTATTTAAAATATATAGATATTTGGCCAAGTGACATTTAATCTTTACTTATGTGAAAAAGATTATTTTAACCATGGCTACAGTTGGATAAACGTTAAATTTTAAATATAATAATCATATATTTCCACAGCAGATATTACTGGCGAAGACAAAACCAAGCTCATGCTGAAAATGTGTTTAAAACGCATTTTGAAATATAGGTAATGAAGCGTGCCACCTGTCTGTTGAGATGTCTTTATGGTTTATACGTGGTTCCCATACACTACTTCACAACCTTCAGACGTGGTTCTCAGAGAATCACGGGCTCTTGCACTAACATCTGTCTACTCTGGGAATTAATTATTTCAACTATACACATCCACCTGCTATATTTATATATTGCCGAATGGAAAGCAGAATTTCTAAAGACCAAATTTTGGTGGTCAAGTAGGCTACGATACTATTTCTCTTTGACTAATAAATTATGTGGTTTTTAATTAAAAATTTGCTACAATATAATACGGCCAATATATGAGCATACATTCGTTTCCAGAAACATTTTTGAAGATAATGTTGGATTTTATGCGATTTATCATTATTATTCAAAAACTTTCAATGTAAAAATTGCGAAGTAACTGTATAATTGCAAAAAAATGTTTAACGAATTACTAATAGCATTTTTATGTTTGGAGTATCAAATAGAAAACGTTATTTATAGTGCCCCGCGATAAAATGGAACGATATGGTATTGCACTTCATCAAATTACTTAATAATTGCAATACAAGAAGTAGAACACAAAGCCGATTATTTATTTGTCGTAGGTACAGTCTGTTCGTGGTAAAGTGTGCACTTCTGAAACCATGTAAAATATATATTTGTATGCACATAGGGTATTGTCCATTTCAAGTAAGTGGGATAAATTATGATATTTCTAGAAAAGTAGCGCTGCTACAATGTATCCTTCTGCCACTGCTGTTCTGTCAGCCAAGAAAACTACGTTTGTAAACGAATGTTATGAGCCCAGTGCACACTTGCATTTTCCTCATGTTTCCTGTCATGGCTGGCACTGAAAGACTGTCGTTAGCTAACTTCCATTGAATTACAAATGAAGAATATTATAGTGAGGTTGGCATTCCAAACTGTTATATGTTTGTAATTTTCAAGTTTCTTGGATACGGGGCCTGTTCATTTAATTTGTAGGTAAAAATGAAACCGTTGGTTTTGGTGAGGGAGGGGTTTTAGGTTAACATATTTCTTGTGACGGCATTGTTTTGAAGTTCTTACGTGTGTGTGTCATTTTGAGTTGCATTTTGTTTTGATAGAGCAGTGGAAAATATTACTAGTACGGAAATAACATTAAAATTATTGATACCCTGAATGTTTTGAATTCAATGAAAAAACAAAACGCTTAAAATACGTCGAGTTCGTACAGATGCAGCAATAAACAATCACTTTGACCGAAGTTAACCGTCCTTTCGTTGGATTTACGACGTATCTTAGGCCAAATCAACAAATATTATTTACACACCTCAAGAGAGTTGAAAGTGTGGCTTTTTTTTAGAGCACGTGCATTTCAAACATTATAGTAACAGTTTATATTTTTTACAAAACACGCTAGCATACTGTTCGTAATTCGCAACATCATGAACTCGTGTTTTTCTAAGGAAATCCTTGCACGATTATATCAATAAAATCTCGTTTGTTCGTCAGTGATATTTTATTTGCATAATCATTCATTAAAATCAACACTTCGGCGCATTTCCTGAAACCAACAAACTTAAACTAAGAAACGTAATTTATATTTGTGTCGCTTGATTGCTGACGGCGTTTAAGGAAAATGGCGGAACGAGCAGTTATACGAAGCGGTAAACACGTGCCGATAATATTATAGTTCACTCAAGAAAACGCATAAAAGGGTACCTACAATTAACTATTCTAAATAAAAGCAAATAAAAACATATCTAACTAGCGATAAAATATTCCGACAACACCAACGAATTACGTGTATAAACACGATGAGAATAAAGCAGATGCACAAAGGAGACAGGCGTTCACCGGGCTGAAAACGTTTCACTGCTCGTAAGTGTTCACAGGCTCCGCCGTAATTGCTAAAAATGTTTTAAAAGTCAATTCACTATAAGTCAACAAAATTGAATATTGCTTAAAAAATATAATTTAAACCACAAATATTGTAAGTATAATTATAGTTCACTGGGGCAAAAATTTTCTGGAGTTCAATCACAATGTTCGTTAAGGTCCTGGGTTGGTTGGTTTTGGCTTCACGTTTCGTTGACTGCGAGGTCCTTAGGTACGGACCGAGTGGCTCAGACGTCAGGACGAGGAAGAAATCCGCCATTTCTTGAAGCGAGGAACCAATTTCACGTTGATTTATATTTTGATATGCTCACTCAGTAGATTATTAGTGTAGAATTATGTTTTAACGTAACCAATATTTTTATGAATTTACAACCAGACATACAGCCACACTTACAACCACACATACAACCACTACACAACCATACAGTAGTTTAAACAAAATTTATATTTATAAGTCCTACTTTCGTTAGTTAAAAAGGATTCAGTTATTTTAAAAAAATTTTGTTAGTTTAGAAAATTTAATTATCTTGTATTTGCCATTCTATTTTTAAGTGAACAGTATATTTTGTAATATGTTTTCTTGCAATTGTTTTGAAGGAAAAACTTAATTAAAGCATTTTTTTTCTTTATAAATATCTTGCTGCAAATTTTGCTATTCTTAGTAATTGAAAGACAATATAAAACCACGTCCACAATTTTTGCGAAGCACAATAGAAACGCACATATCAAGACTAAATTGAGCCCAACTTCTTCTGGAGTAACGAAAAATCAAAATAGTCAATATATGAAAGGGATATATTATAATGAAGTATATTCGCACAAAGTTCGTACATGTATGTAAAAGTACGTATCCATAAAAAAAAACGGGATCAACCAAATCTGGATAAGGTTGGTTTTGCCATAGTCAGTGAATAGCTAGATGTTGCAGAAGTACGCGTCGTTCGTCCTTAGATAGTTTATTCTAAACTGAAGAATATAGAGGATCATATGTTGTTTGTCCTAAAGTCATTTGACCTAAAGTCGTTTTTGCTAAAAGTAATTTGTCCTAATGTGGTTGGTCCCAACATCATTTGTCCTAGTTTTCAGGGTAATAATGTTTAACACAAACGACGAGGACACAGTTTAAGACAAACTAAATAAAGACAAATGCCGCACCTCCTGTTGCAGTGATCGAACTGGAGGCTGAGCTATCGCTGCGGCAGCAGCAGATGTCGCTGCTGCAGGTCCAGCTCCAGAAGAACGCATACAGGATCTGGCAGTTGGACAAAAATCATCGCATTGGAGCTGGCACCGCCCCCTGCTCCCTTAACACACTTCTACTTGTAGGTGACACTGCATCCCATCTCACACTATCATGCACGGAAATTCCCGTATACACGATCACCGGTTTAACTACACAACTCCAGGAACGTATCCACTATCCATGTTTAGAGAGAAGGGGTCGAAACAAAGAACCGCTGCATAGTCCCGCACAATTACCAGTAAGTGTTTTTACCTTGTAATGCCTTATTGTTGACCTCTAGAACTCCTTGGTTTTCTTTTATGAGTTCCTGTTTGTCTGCATTCAGCGAATCTTGGGCGGATGTCAATGTTGCGTCATCCTTCTTGAGCTTGATATTTCCTCATCCTTCTGCTCCAACAAATTCTGCATGTCTGTCCATGAGAGTTGTTCAGATATATCATATATTTGAGACCACAGTAGTTCATTCTCAATTTCTGATTTTCCAATTGTGTCTAACGTTATACTCAGTCCTTCAACACCACTTTTAATGTTTTTTATGTATTGTCTAACATTTTTCAAATCTCTCTCCAATTTGATGTATTCATGTTTTTCATCTTCATCTCGAAGCTTACTAACATTTTTTTACATATTCTTGTGCTTCTTTCTTTGACATGTCTATCTTATTTATTGCAACTTCCGTATCCTCCTTCAATTTATTTTCTTCTGTCATTAGAGTTTCCTGATAAAAGTTAAAATACAATTAACAGAAATTCACTATATTTCAGCCAAACTTAACAATTTATATTTTAGAAACTTTTTTTTAGAGATTGTCCAAACGGAAGGTACATTGTTTAGAAAATGCATAGTTTGTATTAGAAAATATGTTATGGCTAAAAATATGATTACATATATGTTACTTTATTACAAATAAATTGCTTACTATTGATTAAGAATTCTTTAAGTGCTACGCATTACAAGTTTTACTTGAATATGAGTTTAAATATACATTATGTTAACAATATACAGTATTTAAAAAATAAAAACCGTTACACTAAAACCTTACAAATGTTAAAGAAAAATTTAAATAAAACTAAAACAATAACATATGGTTCCTAGTGATCACGCATTAATTATAATACAAATCTCTGGAGGTCCCGATAGTTTTTCTGAGTATGTTAAAATCGATAAGTTAATAGAGACATACATTAATATTATTTACACAGAGCTTACGCATACCTACGCTACGCTTACATAATTGTCTGTAAGCAACTTACTTGTGACACTTCGTACAAGTTACGATACTGACATAGTTTCCCTTCTCAGTTAATTAAATATTTTATACTAGTTTTCTGTCCTCGGCTTCGTCCACGGGTAATACACGAATCAGTTGTCAATGTCCTTTACCAAAGAACGTGTATGTACAACACATGTGATTGTACCATCAGCCGCTAGGATTATCAAGTTGCTAGATAAGATGACCCTGGACCAGCCCACGTAGAACTGCCCGTGTGAGAAGCATTCCTCCCTCAAATCTCTCCCTGCCGCCTTTAGAGGTTGTCCCTGGGCCTTATTTGTTGTCGGATCAAGACAGACATTGATTGCAGTATCTTTATTCTAAAGGGTGATTGGATGAAGTGAGAGGTATGGGTATTTTGGAATCTTACCTCCATTCCCCTCCGTGCATATCCGGAGTACACTGTAGGCTAGATTACAGCTATTTGCCGAGATTTCACTTGGACCTGGCGCTATTGCAGCGTTTTGGTAGCAACATTAATGGAGCGCCAAACTTGAGGAGAAGGTAGTGTGGTGATAGGCCAGGATGGTAGGTGATCTTGATAAACTCCACTGGGTAATAAACATCATTATCGATTTTTACAATGTGTATACATATTTGTATCCGATTTCTATACCTACGAAACCTTAGCAAAGAATGCTAATGATTTTATTATTGTGGAATCACTTACGTTGCACAAGCCTCGTTACATCTTCTATGAAATTTTTTTAAACAATTTGTAAATTCTTTTTAGGGATTACAGATTCTCAGTTATTTGGAATGATTATTTCCTTCAGTGAATTGCTATTGTTATTGAATATATTTAAGTTACGTATAACATCATTGTAGTGATAAAAATTTAGTTTCATTGCAAAAGAGAAATATAAACTACCGACATCACAATTAGTATAACTTGTGATTTTGGCAGTACACCAGGTGATTCATAAGTTTAAAGTTGTAACAATACTGTTGGCAAAAAAAAAATCCAACACAAGGATTGTTCCTGTGCAGCTGTAACGGGCAATATATTCCAATTCAATCTTCATCGAAAAAGGCTAATTAAATTATAAAGTGCGGTATAAAAGGTGATTGAAACACGTTCATACAACCTCACAAGGAAAATAACTGCGTGACTTATATCACTGAGCGCGAAATCTAAAAAAATTAGTAATTTTATTGTTTTATTCTGCTCAGTTCTTACAAATATGTTTGCGACTCTACATAAAATGAAACTTTTCTTTTCTCAGTAAGATAAAGGTTACATTTATATTCATGCATTTCTTTCGTTTGAAATATTGTTTTAATAATGTTGGTAAGTAATGTATATGACACATCATCGGAAACACATTCGACCCTTTATGCCTTCTTATTAAAAATTATAAAGAAAAATTCCTGAAATTGGTATTTATATATTTCTACATTTAACTTTTTATAGCTAAGAGAATAATATCTTATTGCATTAAACCGCTACTAAATAGCCTTCAATAAAAAAAATCTACTTTAACACTCTTAATAATTTGATTTAAAAAATTCTGAAATTTATTTTTTACGTGTTTGTAAAGGATAAATTATGAAGCTAAGGGCTTAACGATATCTGGTCGGGTTTCAGGACTCCTCGAAAACACATATTACCCTCACAGTTTGAGGCGCGTAGGAAATACCAACACTTGCAAGGAATATATATTGGCCGTCGCCAGAAACAATTAGGCAGCTTCAGTACTGTAGGCTTATTACATGCTGTTTACAGTGAGTGTTAAAAAGCCCAACATGGCCTGAACAGTGAACACAGCAGCCCCATGTACACGCATGAACGAAGTACTGCCTATGTGCTTGGCACTTGCCACTACACCTCTGCAGCCGAATATTTGTGTGCTTATTACATGGAAACGGTGTGTATTGGGCAGTTAAAACAAGATGTCCATTTCTTAATATAAATTAGGAAATACTGCTCAATACACTACCACCAAACGTTCATAATTCCTGGCGGTATAAAAGTTGTCTGCAATAAGACAGTGGTCACTCCTGTTATATTCTTTGGAGATTTGGCTTTTAGGTTGATGATCCCTAAGATTTTAAAAAACAAGGGTTCGAGAATTGGTATTTTCTTTTACTTCTTTTCCGATATTTTGCAAAAGATTGTTAAAAACAAAACTTTTCAAGGGATCATATCTCCTTGGTATTCAGTTTACGTATAAACTGTTATTTATATTATCTGCTTGAATTTGCATAAGATGTCGACTTACGATAGTCTCCAGCCGGGTTCCGCTCAATGCACTATAATTAAGGAACATATACACGAGTTCAGTTTACCTCGATACCATGATAGCACAAAGCCCCTTTTCCTACTGGCTAAATCACTGATTATTTCCTATAGTGTATTGTGTTTTGCAACCGGAATTGGTGCGGAAAAAATACAATAAGACAATGTCAAAACCTCTGTTTTTTTAAATATACATAGTGACATTTACTTCCGATGCACATATTTGTTTATAAATTCTCGATCATAGATACTCAGGTAGACAATGTAAAGACTTTGTTACTCCAATAAGAAAAACACACGTGGGCACATTCCACAATGCCTACATAAATTTTCATCATACTAGATAAAAATGGAAATGGGAAAACATATTACCTATTGATTTGATAATAATGTGTAAACATTTTATCAAGGTACCTTTAGAAGCTGTAAAACCGTCTTACTGCCCTCCTGGTTAAATTGTATTTTTGGGGTAAACCTAGAAGTAAAACGTTAATTCACGAGAAAAACTTTCTTTTTATGGTTTATGTAAACAAATAAAAATTATAAATACGCAACTGAAATTGTTAAAGTAAAAATTTGGAAGTTTTTTTTCAGCAAATGAGTTACCTTACGAACCTGCATTATGTCTTCGCTAACAACAAAGGTAAATAAAAACATTTCCGCAATATGTATTTACAATGTATTTTAATTAAATGTGGAAAAGACAAAAAATTCATTTTTACACATTAACTTCCTAGCTTTCCAAATAACACCGTAACGTCAACAAGCTTTCTTATTACTTCATTATAAAATTATCTAGACTGCGGTGCGAGCTACGAATGCACCTCTATCTTCAAAGGTGCCGAGGTGGAGTAGTGATTAGACTACTCGCCCTCCACCAAGGCGAATCGGGTTCAATTCCCGGGGGGTTGGTTCCGGATATTCGCAAGTGGGAATCGTGCAGGTCGATGCTGCTGGCAAGAGTGTTTTCTCGGAGATCTCCAGTTTACCCCGCCCTTGTGTTCTGGCGCTGCCCCATACTCACCTCGCTTCACCCTCATCGGCTCTCAAGATCTCGATGTTAAGAGACGCCCAAATGCCTTCACTCACTCACTTGCCGCTATATTCATCATAGGCTTCTTCCTTCGTCGCAAGGCTGCTTTCAGGCGACCAAACAGGTGACGGTCCGACGGAACAAGTTAAGGACTATAAGCAGAACGCTCTAACACAGTAGTACGTCCACAGTATGAACACAGGTGTGCGGACGTTCATTGTCATGAAAGAGCAC
Source organism: Clitarchus hookeri (assembly GCA_002778355.1). NCBI lineage: Eukaryota > Metazoa > Arthropoda > Insecta > Phasmatodea > Phasmatidae > Clitarchus > Clitarchus hookeri. The sequence goes on along the minus strand of NQII01002501.1, from coordinate 16,080 downwards.
ATCTCCCTTGAATAAACACTTTCTCCATATTGTGCACAAATTCTTCGTTAAAAGGCACCGTGTGTATTTAGTTAATAAAAATAGAAAGTTTCACTGAATTCGGCTCTCTTCTCGTGCAGATCACAAATGGAGCAGCCATTGTTTCTCGCGCTACAGTCACACAACATTAACTGAGGTGACATGAGGACACCTCACCGCCGTCACTGGCAAACACAGTGTTCTTGTCGAGAAGGCGCCATTACATTGCGGCGAGCAGACGCTTTTACTGCGTGTATAATGTTTAGACGCTGTCTTCAATAATTTATCCTGACACAAACCTCTCTCCCTCCATCCTTCGCACTTTCTCTCTCTCCATATTTATATTTAGTTATATATTAATATAGAGGCATGACTAATAGGCTGGTCACTAATGTTTAAATCTCATACTCAAGAATGTCTTAAAGTAAAAGAACGGAGTCAGCAGTAAAGTGGCTGGGTGCCTGCTAGAACCACTTCATGAAGTCTCGATCCTTTCTGTGCATACCGGTGTAACGTAAAACCCAAGTCTCTAACACAAATACTTCATGTCCCTGCATATTTATTACAATTATTGAATCTATGTGTCAGATAATATTATTGAATTAAAATACGAAAGCAGTACATTGCTATTGATACCTGCCCAATGCTGTGGTTTATAAGTAGGTATTGAATCTGCTCTCGGCGTGAGGCGCTAGCGATTGATGCTGGCCCTCCGTGTTAGGGCGTAGGAATATGTCGACATATTGTCCCTAGTGCTAATTTACCAAATCAATACACTTCCTTTGCGAGTTCACATAATCGAGTTTTATTGTTGCTTAACAGGTTAACTGGTACATGAACTCACGAGACAACTCTCCCCTCCCCTCTTCCTATGTGGGCTACGTATGGCTTGACGCGACGATTTTGCGTCGTGGGGGGCAAGATTCTTCACACTTGGTGTAGAACTCTACTTATCTGACTTGCGGCGCTGGTCTTCTCTCAGCCGGCGATCTCGGGACTGCTTCATCTCTCGGTAGGTAGACTGGAACGTCTAGGCTGCGACACTCTCTCTCGATCGGCGTTGGCGTCTCGACGCCCTCTTGAACTCCCGGCTCTCTCCGCACTGCTCGCTCGACGACGTCTGACTGACTGATCGATCCTCGCACTGGCTTCGTCCGGCTCCGACCCGGACGCCTCGCTTCAGGTCCCCCGACTGACTGCCTGACTGCTCGATCCTAGACTGACTGATCCGTTCCTCCCTCCTCCTCGTGGTTTTGTAGGCTCGATCGCCATATTCAACTTGCACCATCTCTGCACGTGTCCGGGGCGGCCGCCGCGTCCCCCTGAGTCGTAAAACACGTGGGCGGCGTTGTCCCTCGGTTCTGGTCTAGAAGTTTTAGTGCTTCGCCCTGCACGTGCTACTTGGTGGGTCCCCTGGTCGTAAACACATGTTCGGTGCACTAGCTATCTGCACTTGGGTCCGGCGTCGCCCCTTGACTCTGGTATGGAAGTTTATTGTTCCGTTCTGCACATGCGGGAACTCTTGGGTGGCCTCTTTGGTTCGGCGCACGT
>NQII01002501.1:0-14483 GCA_002778355.1 Clitarchus hookeri | reverse complement strand
ACAGACTCAGCCGCTGGTGTGGGCTCAGCATCCCCGGCAGCTGCGAGATGCAGCTGCATCCGCCTTCCTCCGCACGTGGTCGTTCCGCCGGGCCGTCCTGGCGCCATTCTCCCATCACGTCCGCCAAACCCTTAATCCTTATTGCGGTCGTCCGCCTGCGAGCTTCGCCAGAGTGTGTGTTCTGACGAATAAAATATAGGGACGCAGAATGCGTCACTATTTTAAATACTTCCTCGTAGACTGTGATAAATTACATAGTTTACTGTGATCATATATAAATGCAAATATAAATTCTAGGCGTTGTTAGTTGCCTAATAAGAATGTTTTCAGCGAGTTTCACAAAGACAAGGATACCAGCCACCACTTCTGAAAAGTTAGTTTACGAATTGAACTAATCTGTGTATGGCGTAAAGTATAAAGATCGTCCACTAATTCAGTATTTAATAGCAGTAATTTTTAAAGTAGTTCAATATTTATGGATCCTCCAATAACAGTACGTAACGTCGATCTCGCCCGTAGAATGTTAAAAGCCCCGAATAGAAATAATGGGAAGTTTATTTGCAATTTTATGTGTGTGAAGGAGGTAGAATTTGGCATTTGCTAAAACGTTTCAATTAACTGCCACCGTTCCGACTTTGGAAGTCTATTGGCTATTTTTACTGGTGATACAAATTAACTTTGCTTGAGATATATAATTATTAGGTTAATTTGTTGTCAAAACTGTTCATAATCCTTCCACCACCGCTATTAGAACTGGCTTCTGAATATAAAAGAAAACATAACTATAATTTTGGCACAGGGTAAAAATTGTGCATCTGAAACTATTAATTTCAAATGTCACAAAGTTCAAATTTTGCAAACCTATTGGGTGGTGGCTAATTGTGGTGGAAGTGTAAAATTATCTATAACATATGTTTTTAACGTTCAGTACAAGGCATATTTGATGTATTTGTCTTTGGATCGACTACTGCTAACAAAGCTAATTAAAAACATTTTATAATAGCAATGGGAAGCAATGTATGGAAGTTGGAAGTAGCAGTACTTGTGTATGTCAAACATATGATTAGTGATGCTACGCTCTCTCTAGCGTGGAGGGGCTACATGCCAGCTGTTAATAGCCCCTGAGTGAACTGACGTATTCCGTCATCAGTTGATGTCGCTGCCTGGAGGTAAGTGCATCCTAGTGCGCAGGTTGCACGGTGTGTCGGACCACGAAGTGGGTAAACATTCTGAAAGCTCTCTGTGCGACAAGGATTATTGTGTGTTGCAGTGAATTCAAGTTATACGATAGATTTACACAACAAAAAGCACCCCTATTCTACACCTGGAGCAGGAGACAGACTGATTCTCTGCATTTTTCGTACATGGCGAATGTGGTAGATGTGGCATTTTTTACAGTGCTCCTATTCTTCAAGAGCAGTCGTCCTACCTGCTTCTCACAGCGTGGACATGGTGCTTCAATGATATTTATCGAGGACGTCATTTGTTTAGAGCCACCTTGGTCTGTCGAACAAATCTGCCTTCTCTTGTCCAGCATCCAGCACTTCCAAATCTTAAAGGCTTATTGGTAGTAACCAAAGAGCACGTTGTCGTGATACCAGAGTCGGTGACATTAGGCGACAGTTGATTTGATGCGGGTTACAACGAGAGAACCGGAAATTGCGCGGATTGACTTGGAAGCAAACTAAACTCAACAGTCTTTTGTGTTATCGAAATCCAGTTAACTGTACATTGAATTTTGCTACAGTTTAAACAGTGAGTATCTAGTACATGATTTGGTCTTTTTTTTCCTCGCAGGTACGATGTTGGTTGAAACTCGTCATTAGGTGTGCCTAACAAATCATGTTCCAATAGAAGAGGAAATGCAACTGTACATGTTGTATTTTAACTTGTCCTCAAGTGAATTCGCCAAACATCCAGATCTCTAGTTATGGTCGATGATAACAATTTTCCAGGCATTTAGATAATCTCTTTCGCAGTCGACTTTCAGTGCGGAACAGACTCTTAAAAATCGTCATCAGCATTACCGTCTGGTGGAGCGGCGTGTTGATGGCGGCGCACAGCTCCTCATTGCTGTCCAGCTCTAGCTGTTGTCGCTCCCAGGCGGCAATCTGGAGAGAGAGCTGCTCCTTGGACCTTCCCAGCCATTAGTGAGACAGCTCCAGCTCCAGCCGCTCCTTCTCACGTGTCACCTCCTCAAGCTCGGCGCGCACAGCCATCTTCGCGGCGCCCACCTGGAAGGACCTCGTCATCTCCGACAGCAGGAGGCCCCTATGCAAGCAGAGGTCCTCCACCTCTTCCCGGGTCATGCGCTGTTCCTCCTCTAGTTGGCCGATCGAGTCCTTGAGGTTCAGGACATCTTGGACTTGTGATTGCCGCACTTCTGCGAATTTCTTTGTCGCTCGGGCCAGCATGTCCCACAAGTGGGAGTTCTCACGCTCCAAGCCCCAGGTCGCTTCTTGCACGACCTGCAACAGCCATACGGTAGAGGCAATACATGTTCGTCTCACTTGACTATACCCCCATGGTCACCGGAGGCACTTTAGCCAAACACTAACATCTTAAATGGCCTTTTTAAAGTAAAACATCTAAATAAATGTAAAATATCACAATTTTTAATTTATTACATAAAACTAAATAAAATATATATATTTAACATAATGGATTTCATACTGAAAATTTTTAATTTCATATTTTATTTTAATGATATTTTTAATATTCTTTAAATTATCTTTTGCCTCTAAGCAGGCTGTGCCGTATTAAATTATATGCTTAAAAAGCTAACCTACAGCTGAAAACAAATTTAAAAATAAATTAGATAATAAAAATGTTTATATAAAAACGGTTGTATAACCACTTTAGTTTGCATGATAGGATTCCAGCTTAAGTGCCATACTAGAACCTCAGAGGTACAGCAGCGTAATTTCTGTGCTCTCAGATACGAAATAAATATGTGTAAAGAGGGAATATTTCTATGACAAAATTTAACATGATGGAGATGAATCTTTATGTAAGCGCTTTTTCTTATTGTTTTTTATGTGTACTCAAATTAAAATACAAAAAAAAATTGCACGTATAAGTAAATCAAGATAATAATTTCGCATTAATTAAAAAATTAACGTGTCTCTACAGTTCTGGTTTAGGATTAAAATAGTACTCATTTATGTCGATATCTCATAATTTTCCCTGTATACACTTCCAGAAGCAAAATTTAAAAGAGTAAGGTCGGGTGAACTTGGTGTCCGAAACTGATACATTTACACTTATCCAATGCCCAAGATGAAATTTGTTGTGGTATTCTACAACTGACTGAGCGAAACGTGTAGGGGTCCTATCATTTAAGAAATTACGATCTCATATTGAGAAAGGAGCACACTTACAGTACCCAGAAAATTTAATTTACAGCGAACATTTCAGAAATATTAGTACTCAATATAAATGTGCCAAAAAAAATTTATTGGCCATGCCATACCACCCTCTTATTAAGAAATAGTGCTTAAATTGGAATTCAAAGTAACATAACATAAGAAATTTCGTCTGCAGGTAGGTAAAAAAATGCGTGAGGTATTTATTTGCTTTTTGTTTAATATTTATGTCGTCCATTATTTCCAGGAGTTTATTTATGCCAAGATAATGAATACTCTACTGTGTTGCCATTGGTTTGGAGATTCTCCTGGGGGTTTCTTTGTACTTGGCAACTAAGTTATTTCATTACGTTCTTCACCAATAACTTTTTTAATTATAAAACTATGATTTCCGCAAAGTATATTGTGGTTTAATCCATATAGTTACACCTGACTATTGAAAGTTTTTCATTAGACTGTAATTACAAATACGTTATATCGCTTATCATTTTTACAAATTTTATGTTGCAATAAATAAATTTGACTTCTTAAAAATTTCTGCGGGAAAGCATAGAATAGAAAGCCTAGATGTGTTATTACGTCTTACGAACATCTGTACGGTAATGAATTGGATAATAAGAAATCCAAATCTCAGCACCCCAAATTTGAGTTGAGTAGAGAGATTTGGTCGGCTCTTAACAACGAGGTCTAGAGAGCCGATTAGGGTGAAATAAGGTGATAATGGAGCAGCGCCGGAATGTGATGAAGAGGGGAAAAAAGAGAAACAAGAGAAAACCCACCGACCAGCGGCATCGTCCGGCACGATTACCTACCACTTGGCGAAAAAACGAAGTGACCGGCCGGGGGTAGAACTCGGTTCTCCTGAGTGGGAGGCGAGCAGATTAATCGGTCAACCACCGCGGCCCCACCACGGTATGCAAAGAGAAACATAGAGACCAACCAGACGTAATGTCGAGTAAAGTGCGCATACCGAATGCGCTGTAATTATCAGTGTCGCAACACAGAACTGAAGTTTTTCCACTCTTTGGAACACTTGCTTTATTTTATCGCTGTTCGCGGACGTTATTTAACACTTTTTGTATCAAACCTTTGAAAAAAATACCCTATGAACAACGTGCTTGTTTCTTTCTCAATCATAAGACCCAGATATCAAACGCGTTATATACGTGTGTCAATATATAAGTAGTCCTTTTTTCTTTAACTGGTATTTTACTTATAAATTATTACATTTATTAATGTTAATATTTAATATATAATTAATATGAATAAAAACAGCGAGAAAATAGGTGTGTTGATGACTAGTGAAATATAGCTCTTATGCAAAATATAATTATAATGAGTGCGCACGAATGCGGTGCGTTCTCTCTTTGATATAATTTTCTAGACTAGGTTAAGCTACGTTTACAAGAGGAAGAGCAATATCCTGAAAGAAGAAAAACTTAAGCAGAGCTTCAGAAAAGTTAGAAATAACCGTGAATTTACAATACCTATTAATTTTATAATAAGACATAAGAAAAAATGCACTTTAAGGTAAAATAGATGTGTTGTAGGAGTTTGTGCTTTCTTGAAATTCTAAGAATCGCAACCCATAAATTTCAAGATCCAAAAACGTAACAGACCAGTATGTTATACTCTCCACTTCCAGCCATACCCTTCGTACAGCAATTATAACAAATCTATCACAGTTATTACGCTCATATAACTATTACCTCACTTAAAAAATCGATGGTTTTCAGTAAAATACGTTTTCACACGATCAATAGAAATATTTTTATTCTATGCGGCATTATATCGATAAGTTTGCACAGTGTTATCAATCATATACAGTAGCATCCATAACCTCACATCGGAGGCGGACAGTGCTCACAAGACGATGCATCTGACAAAATTACATCGTTGATATAAGTGATCTCCGGTCTCAAAACATAAACAGGTGTAATTATACAATTTAGCTGAATACAAAAATATCTCATGACCTAGAAGTTTAAATTTTACATGTCTTTCAGCATAGCCTATCTCGCCATCTATCACAATATGGTATCAGTAATTATTTTCAAGCAGATAAAATTAATTGCCGGCTCACCAACCGAACCAGACCACGTGAAAGTCTCTTCCAAGGTACTACATATATACATAACCAACGCTTCCCAAGAAATATGGTTCGCTCCTGTGAGAACACGGGCTGGTAGTATCCAGCTTCGCACCTCAAACCTCTCCGTTAAACTTGATTACAAGTAGGAGCCGACACCCCGTCTCTTCCCCACCCCCGATAAAACAGCATACGCTTTCTAACCAATAAACCTCACCAATAACGACTTCACGCTACGAAATCCCCCTTCCGTACAAATTACGATGAAGAATAGCGTCCTGCCTGCCTGCATCGCATTATAAATACGCCTCCAAGCCCGAATATAAACAGTTGTAACGAAATACGTCTAGCTGCAAAAGGGACAATATTTTGAATAGTATGTAAATACAATACAGCCTAATTTAAGGGTAGAAGGTAAAAAATATAGCTAAATAAGGTGTTATAGTAATGTCCTAATCACAATGTTATGTTCAGTTTGAATCTATTCGTGTACTTGAAAAAAGTTTTTAATTATCTGTGTTTTATATTTTTCTAAACATCGATACGCAAAGTAAGAAGAGTTATCTTACACATAGACTAAATAAAATACCAAATATATACGTGACTATGATAGAGGCATATAAATGTAAATTGGACAACTCTTTGATGGTGTAGATAATTAAAAGTGATGCCGAAATTTTTTTTGTTATTATAAACCTTTGGCGTTGATGCCGCGAACTTCAAATGTTTTCCTAACTTATACTAAAAAGAAAAGGTTCCGAATTTTGAATGTAATAATTTTATGCGAACTTTTTCAAGCCATTAAGTAAAAAAAAAATTTGATAATCGATGTAAATTGTCGGACTTGAAAATTAGACGCTGGCATTTATTTAAAACTTATAGTTGTAATAAACTCTCATTAAGATAACAACAAGAAGTCAAAGTAGGCCATTAAAAATGTTTAATATTATTTAAAACATTTAAGCATGCAAGCTGGCACGCAACGTGAACCTTATTTACCAGTAAACATTTTTTTAATGTGTAACCAACCCCAGAACATGGAATGATCTAAGTAGTTACAAAAGAGGAAATTTTAAAGCTGTAGTATCCTTTAATGTTTAGGGCTACATAGAAACCGTAAGGATATAACGAATCAAAGTACACTCATTATTTTATAACTTGCTCTTCTTTCTTACTGGGTTACTGGACGTACTCCACAAAAAATGATCTTCTGTATACAATCATATGAACACAATTATGATGTTGCTAACAACGTTACTTTCGGACCTCGAACTTCTGAGTCACATTCTGTATATGGAAGCGAATAGTGTGCCACATTTAGATATAAAACTGGACTAGTTTTGCTTTAAATCCACGCCTCGATTAGCAGCTGGAATAAAAATAGAAACGGTAACATATCCACTTGAAAAAAATTTGTTTACTGTTGGGTGAAATATCATCACACTCTGTAGTTCCACTTCACTGCATTCTAAACATTTTATCTCGAGGAATGTTGGAGGAGTGTTTGTTATCCATGGCTTAAGCTGTCATCCTGGAATACGATATAATCCTACCAAAACATTATTTTGGAGAATTAATTTAAACGAACTGATTGATAAAAATGTCATGTTCTTTACAGACACATAAAACTTTTGCCAAATTCACCTGCCTAAGACATTGTTTCATATTCTGCTTTTTCAAAGCAATGATTTATTTTCTCTTGAAATTGTATAATTTACGCTGGTGCCATTCTGCAAAGTAAGAACTCAATGTACGCACATTGTGGTGGTAGTATTTGCAATGTCTGGCTGGAACGAACTTTGAATCTGAAACTGTATGTTTTATATGANACGCACATTGTGGTGGTAGTATTTGCAATGTCTGGCTGGAACGAACTTTGAATCTGAAACTGTATGTTTTATATGAAGGTGAAGGAACGGTAAAAGAAAGTAACAAGAAAACTTACAGATATACTATTTGATTTTCAATGCATGTATATAGATATATATATATAACTGTGCTTACAGATTATGAGTTAAAGCTTTACACCTGGACTTGATTTTTCATTTGAAATAAGAAAATTAATAACTTTCCAAGAGAAAGAAATTGCAATACTTTGTTTATATNTGGACTTGATTTTTCATTTGAAATAAGAAAATTAATAACTTTCCAAGAGAAAGAAATTGCAATACTTTGTTTATATTGTCCTGATGAGACAATTTGTAGCTGGGAACATTTAACTTTCAAGACTTCTTCTTGCGAAGAATGTGTTAACTTTAATAAAAATAAAAGAATTTCATAGTGCTTCGTCGTAAGCACCNCAAGACTTCTTCTTGCGAAGAATGTGTTAACTTTAATAAAAATAAAAGAATTTCATAGTGCTTCGTCGTAAGCACCTTTTTTTGACGTAGAATATTTAATAATTTGTAGGAGATGGGTTTTCTTACAACACTGTTATTCTACTCATCTTAATCTATATCGTAACTCTTCTAAAGTTTGATTGGGTCGATGATATCCTACTGCTAAGAAGTTTTACTATTCGTCAGTAAATAAATTTCATTTTATCTTAAACGAAATACTTGTATATAGTAGAAAATTACATAAATCATACAAATAAATTAAAGAACTCTGACACTTTCAAGTAAAACTATTTGCCCTTTCTATAATTAATATGAAATATATGAAGCTACTAAATCCGCAGCTACAATAAATAAATGAATTAAGTAAGCACGATCTGAAAAACAGTCTCTGATCTGAACTTCGATATAACGCCTTGTAACCATTATTAACGAAAATATTTCATCGCGATTTAAACTTTCATGTTTCAATTAGCGAGTTCAAGGTTTATTCGAGTCATCGAAAGAGAATCATCAATGGGCACAACAAGAGACTTCTGCTGGTAGGTTTGAGGAACACGGAAATTTTATAAAATATTACGAATTTCCCGACCACAGCAATTCCAATAGATATAATTTGTTTCTCATTACTTTATAACTCTTTAGAACTAAAATGATAAAACAAGGAATCTTCAGGTCTCCGCAATCAATTAACATGTGATATTTCAGATTTTCTATATATATTATTACAACTTATTAAAAAAATTAGCTATATATATTTTTTTATTATTAATTATGTCAGGTTAATATGTTCTCATAATTATTTAAATTCAAGATACAATGCCAGTAACTACTGAAAAGCACAAAAAAACATCCTTTTTCTTTAAGAGTTTATCAGCCCAGGCAGCCAATCGCTGTGCAGTGCTTCAGATAAAAATGCTTGATTTAAAACTGCTCCATATTTTTAAGTGTTCCGTCTGCCCAGAAACACAAACAAAGCGCAGATCTCCAATTATATAGCATTTATTTAAGAATTGTTTAGTTTTTTGTTAAGCGATGACTGTTGTTACTAATACCGTCATAGACATTTTTTACATCCGAATAATATTTTCCTTTACTAATTCTGCGTCAAGTGCTTTTTTTTTTTTTAAGTGTAATGGGGATATACAATAGTCCAGCCACGGTTACCAAGTTTTTTGAAGTCCTGCTAAGTTCNTTTTTTAAGTGTAATGGGGATATACAATAGTCCAGCCACGGTTACCAAGTTTTTTGAAGTCCTGCTAAGTTCCACTTTCAGGTTATTCCTTCGTTTCATGCAGACAAAGCGTAAACAAGTTTAGGAAATTACACCAAAGGGAACGCACGGCATTCGTGCGCACTCACTTATAAGGGGCCACGGTGGTGTAGTGGTCTGACTACTTCTCTCACCTAGGCGAACCGGGTTCGATTCCCGGAAGACTCACTCCCGGATTTTAGCATGTGGGAATCGTGGCGGACGATGGCGCTAGTCGGCGAGTTTCCTCGGGGATCTCCCGTTTCTCCCGCCCCCTCATTCCGGCGCTGCTCCATATCCACATCATTCTCCCTCATCGGCTCTCAGACGCTCGATGTTAAGAGTCACCCAAATCTCTCCACATAGTTTAATTATATTTTTCTTGATAATTATTTCCTTCTAGGCATTAACCAACACCTATATTCTGTCTGCATTCATTCATACAAATTATAAATGAAATATTATTAAAAGATAAAATATAATTGAAATTTCAATTTAATCAAAAACGTTACCTTTGAGCTGACAAAAGCATAACAATTTTTATATTAAATGCAACCAAACACGCTATACTTGGCGTTATTTTTCAAATATTAGATTCAAAATATGTAATAAAACCGGGATTATACTCTAATACGAGTTTATCGCAGTCATTTTTAAGTATGAAACTTCCGGTACACTCTACTTAACATGGCATACGGACTACCTTTTCCTTTAATATGACACCATAAACTAATATGGTGACCATTGACTCCACGATATTTCTGTGCCATGCACGTAAATTCGATCAAATATTCTATAAGTCTACCCAACTCGCTCTTACCGCTCTAACGCTTCCAGGCCTCGTGCAAGTCGAGTGGATAGGAGAAGTCTGGGTGGATCTTAACATCGAGGTCTTGAGAGCCGATCAGAGTGAAGCGAGGTGAGTATGGAGCAGCGCTGGAATGCAAGGGCGGGGAGAACGGGAATCCCCGAGAAAACCCGCCGACCAGCGGTATCTTCCGGCACGATTCTCACAAGTGAAACCCCGGGAGCGAAACCGCCGGTAATCTAACTCGGTTCTTCTAGGTGGGAGACGATTAGTCTATCCACTACACCTCCGCGGACTCCTCGAGCAAGCTTAATACTTCCAGCCAGACGGTACGCTTATGTGGAATCTGCTTCTGAAGACTCTAAGAAATCTTCCAAACATGTATACAAGTTTATATTATTCTCTGAAGTTTTTTCGAGGCATAAATTGCTAAAAGAGACGTTTTTGCCACCATTTTTGGTTTGAAAAATGCAGTAAAGAATATTTGTTAGGTAGTATAGTATATCACACAAATTTTTAATCTATATCATTGCGCCAGGAAATGTTATAGTTGCCATGAAGAGTCCGTGTGAAACTCGAAGAAAAAAACCGAAGGCCAGTTGAGTGGCTTTAGGTAAGAGACAATGCGGCATGTGAAGTGCGTGCCTGAGTGATCCTTAAGGAATCTATGCTTCTAGGTATCTAACTAGCTAAACACATATAGCCAGAAGCATACCTTCTTAGTGTGGTAATGTCATTGTAGAGTGTTTTTGGAAAAATATGATTTTAGAAGGTACTTTACGTCGTAAAAAACAATATGCTTTGAGGATATCCAGTGAACTGAATTTTTTTTTCAGCCTCTGTTATTGAAAACAATATTAAACTAGTGAATACTTGTATTGTATAGACGGTTATCCTGTTTTGTACCGTATAATTTATGGCAGTTATATTATAGTGTATCTGCTGATATTCTAAACATCTTTTAAATATTAAATAATCCTCGTTTCCAGATTATATCTTGCGTAAACCGGTAATCCATGCTTTTGAAGGGAATACTAGTTTGGTCCTAGTAGTAAATGCACCAAACACTGCAAACATTACGTTAATTTAAGAAAATTTGCATTAAAATTTTGAAATGTATTTCTTAGGCCAAATGAGGATAGCTGTATAATTGAATGTTATAACCAAGGCGACATTGTGTTGCCATCCAAGGAACCGAACATTTGCAAACACTAAGTGAGTTCCCTAAGAAGGCAGAACATATGCACCACTCCGGTGTATAGTCTGCTCACGGTATCTTCATACTTTACACCCGTGTGTTATGTGTTTTGTTTTTTCATAAATATGGCGTATCTTAAGCGTTTTATACTTGTTTTGTTGTAACTGCATCTTTTTTTTTTTGTAAAAATTAACCCTTACTTAGGCAGAACTGCCCGGCTTTGCACGGGTATAATAAGAAAACCTGCGATATACTCTTAGATATTCATTGTAATGATATGGAGTAGAGGACAAATTCGAACCTAACTAAGTGCTTAAGATAACTAACACATGTTATTTGGATAATGATTAATAATATGTCGGTCAATACGACTTTACAAGTGAACCATTAATTTTGATCAAACTTCGAAAGACAAAAATGGTTACTGTGGGTCATACTTAAAAGATAATTATATGCTATCGCGAACTTTTCAGTATAACTTATTGAGAGCTACAATTCTAAAGCACATTAATTTTATGTATTTCTTATAGTTAAGTCAGCGCAATCCATGTATGCACCCGAAAAGCTGTTTTTTACGACAAACGTCGACATTTCTCACTATCCTAATATTAAATATAAATGTGCAGGTTGAGTATAAAAGAATACCACAACTTCGAAGGTCTATAATATCAAAACCAAACACCCTACAACCTTGATTGAACAATTAAATGAACCATGAAACCATGAAGTTTGTTTACCATAAATTTATAAGTGTTCAATGTGATCGCTATGAGCGTCCCGAACGACATCTACGCGATAATCTAACTCGTTCCACGCTCTTGTCAGCACGTAACCAGCAATCAATATGTACAACAATGTTGACGAGTATACATCCAAATTAGGCATAAATACACATCAAATACAGATTACTGTAAAATTAGGTGATTAGCAATAGTGGATGGGAAGAAACAGAACTTCATAACAAAATTTTTGTAATATTCTGACTGAAACACAAATCAATAAAATGCGAGAGTATTATTTTTTCTACATTGTTATTTTTGTCAAATTTCTTGGGCTTGTTTTTCAATTCGATGACTTCGAACTTCTACTGAAGCTTTTTTTTTTTTTTTTTTTTTTTTTACCACACTGTTGCTAATAATCCAATTTGACTCTCCTAACTTAAATGTGATCACAGCTACGATTTCATAAAGTTAAAGTTACCGCAAAGTTGGCATAACGAGCCCCATATAACGTGGAGTGTGAGTCGGCACTAAAGGTCGCACTTACGTCCGCACTGGCGGGCACCAGCTCCGCATTCTGACGTCGCTGATGGACTGCATCTCGTGGTTGGTCGCTCGTCAGCAGTCTCGTGTCCCTGGGTAGAGACCGCCCTCTGCCACTCTTGTAGCTGCCTTTTCCAGTCATGCCGCTTTACAATTATCTGATGTAGATATCGCACTTCACCTGCACCCAACACAAAACTTAAAATTTTGGGGACACAAAGAAAGAATTCTACTTAAATATATTTTTATTATCCTAATGAGATCAAAAATGATATAATTAGTATCCAAAAATGCTAATTATGCTAAATTTTCCAATTTATTATCAACAAACATACAAATAAAAATTTCTCGTAACTTGCAGGGTTAATTTTTGTGAAATAATTTTACAAGTTTCCTCCCTCAACACCCTTACATGATGCTTTCGTCAAAGTAAACTACTGCGCAAAAAAAAATAGGAACTGATTTTCTGCACTGGAACATCCTAAAGAACACCTGAGACATATATTAAACATCAAACAATTTGTCCTAAGTCTAGAGCAGGTTTGTAAAACAAGTAGGTACAAGGAAATAATATTGCAAAATAATATTTCTATAAATGCGGTGATTCTGAGAGTAAAAAATATTTTTGTCGTCGTAAATTTTCACGTTATAGTTGTGTGCAAAATTTTTGCTATTGAAGTATGTAGACATAAATATAACCTCAAAGTGCAGTAGAGAGGTTTGGGCGGCTCTTAACAAGAATGGGGCAGCTCCGGAATGCAAGAGCGGGGGAAACGTGAGATCACCGAGAAAACCGGCCAACCAGCAGCCTCGTCCGGCACCTTTCCCACGTGTGAAACCCGGGAGTGACCCGGCCGTGTAGCGAACCCGGTTTGACTTGGATGAGGGCCAGAGCCCTGGCTGCTACGTCGCGTCACTGTGGTCTCTATTTGAATTATGCGATTACAGCAACCTCAGTTAGGTTAATAAAATTGGATACTTAATAATTACTGTATTTTGCTATTCAGGGCTTCCAACAATCTTGATATATGAAAGCGATTGCAATAAACTACATCAGCATTAACATGCTTGCAAGAGGAATGGAAAACCAGTTGAGAATAACCGCTTCCAGTGCAACTTACCGAAGTCGAACTTACGACCTCCAATACGCGAGCCAGACAAGGTAACCCAAGACAAAACGCAATCAGCAAAATACGAAAAAAATAAGCAAACATAAGCAAACGGCTTCACGGTTAAAATATGCAAATTATTGGCTGTACCCTTGAAAANCCCAAGACAAAACGCAATCAGCAAAATACGAAAAAAATAAGCAAACATAAGGAAACGGCTTCACGGTTAAAATATGCAAATTATTGGCTGTACCCTTGAAAATATAAGTTTGTAAGTAATTGGTAGAAAATGTATACTCCCACGTCTAAACTTATTTTTATTTTTAATTTTCAAATGTTGATTGTGGCAGAAATCACGAGATCATAAATCATTATTTCATGAACCATCGTGAACATTTCTGTAGGTCTTCATAACAATAAACAAATTTATATTTTCTACATTTTTGTGGATCAATTAATTACATGTACATTTCGCTTCTCAGTGTATTGAGAACAGAAAGTAAATATGTTGTCACGGTGTCTATATCTAGTGGATATTTTTGGTCTCACGAGAAAAGAAACCATATTTGCCATTCTGTAGATAAACGAGATGTGTAACTTCCAGTATGATGTACTTGAAGTTAGGTACGTTCTCTCGAAAGGCAGCCTTTGCTGTTGCATATAAAGTAGTGTTATTAGATAACGCCGTAAAGCATCAGCCTGGTTGGTGAGAGACAACACAGGGTTAGAGTATGAGAGTAAGTGTGTATTTGTAAGGTGCTGACCAATTCTGCAATATAAATTCTGTGTAAACCGAACCAAGTTAGTGACATATTCAATTTTCCTCTTTCCCAAGGCCTGGTATCACGTGAATAAACACAATCTTTTGGAATTTTGATTCAGACGTTTTTCACGTTAACGTTTATATAGTACCAGTAACCTTTTCTAGCACTCTGATTATAATCTTAAACCCACACAACATTATGATTTATGCATGTATAATATCAAACATGCAGAAAGACACAACACGCAACATGTGTAATATTTAAGTACTTACCGGTATTTAATATTCGGATGAAACTTAT
>NQII01002500.1:199267-347953 GCA_002778355.1 Clitarchus hookeri | reverse complement strand
GTGGGACTGCGCCGCTCTAATACTCCTAATGTGTCACACGTCATCACTTAGCTCATGATGTTTCAACAAAAATATTTATTTTCCAATAAAATCACATTTATTTCCACTCAAAGCCTCTGCGAGTATTCTTTTGATCAGGAGCTAGTGGTGGTTTTGATTTGTGTCTTCCTAGTGTCTTGTATGTTGTTGGTAGCCTACGGAGATTGGCTTTTGCAAGTGTTCCTGAGCTGCAAATATCTTTGGTAAGATACACAGGTTTGTGGTAAGATTCGTTCAGGTTGTGTCTTTGTGTACGTTATCTGCATACACTACAGTTATAATAAATTGTGGCAAAGTAATTTCAGTATTGGAATATAAGTTTTCTTGTGATGGTATGAACGATTATATAAACAGTTATAATTTCAGCATATTTAAAAAGCCTATGTGAATGATGCCATTTCAAATTGTTCTGATTTTAATCTGTTATGTTTTAAAATTGGTGACTATATAAATATTTTAACTCAGTATCTTTTATTAACAAAACAAATTCCAACTTAACGTTATATGCTGGCAGTATCAATTACAACCATAAAATTTGTCTTTACAGAGCCTCACTTCTCTGCCATTTTGTAAGTTAGCCCCACAATAAATATAAAGTTTTATGTCATCTCGGGAAACAATCAACCCATTCTTACGAAATTTGGCAATGAATTTGTACTGTAGCAGCCCATAAAACTACAAGTATTTTTTTAACGTGACAACAATTATTTTCAGAATGGTGGCTATAAAATCATAGCCTAGTGTGCTATATCTATGAAACTACAATAATCAATTTTGGATTAACTTTGTATACTGGCGGTATACAATCATTGAATGTGCTAATACATAACTTTTTTGTCCTCCATTTATGAAGATAGTCTCATGATAAATATGGAGGCTTTTATGCCATATCTGAGGGACCATTCAACTGATTTTCACCAAATTATTCACACAAATAGCATTATTGTAGGCCATGTTAACATACATGTTTTAAGTGTCTCATTCACCTATTTTAAAAATGATGGCCCTGTAAATATTTTAGGTTAGTAAATCTATCATTTGAAACATTAGACTGATTAAATTCAAAGTTGATACTGAATTTTGACCTCTGTAATGCAGTTGATTGCATTCTAGCATATGGTAAGAGGTTTTCTGATTTTGAGTCCCGGGTAAGTCACATGTGTATTTATAATTGTCTCACTACTGTTAACATATTACTGGTGTCATCTCTAATGATATTACTTTCAACGAGAAAAGTTCTACTAACCAAGTTAGCTTTTAATAAATTATTTAAAAATTAATTGCACCCATGTTGAGCAAAGTAGGCTCGTTAGTTATATCAGTAAGTTCTAGTTTTTATTTCCTGCTGAAAGTGTGTGTTCCACCAAATGCCATTTATCTGTTTGATAATACAACCAAGCATTGTGGATGGTTTGTGAGTGTTTGACTCAAAATATTCTACTGCAATACATTGTTGATGTCAGGTGACATATCTCAACTTTGCCCATGCTTTTTGACAATCAGTTGTTCATATTTTGTGAGATTTACCTCCATGCCTCCCGTTTTGTGTGCATGTGATCTAGTAGTGCCGTTAAAACAGTACTTTAATTATTTTGTTACCATAGGCAAAAAATAATAAATTTAGCATATTTTATGGTTATTTGTTCCAATCTTAAATCTCATGCCTTTAGATGAAGCATTCTGGTTTATAAGAACTATGCACAGGTTGATCTTTATTAGCACAGTAGGCATTCAATTCAACATACATTCCTCAAACCTTGAAGGTTTTCTCTGTTATACATTTGTCACCGTACTTAATTATCACTTATAATTATATATAGTATGTTAGATTGGTCAGTATCCTGAGGCTTTCAAAAGTGAGCATTCAGACATATTTTCAAAACATATCTTTCTCTTTATCATTTTTGAACTCGTTACTTATAGATAAGACATAACGATTTTATGAGTTTGCCATTGTAAAGCTGATTCTGCCCTTTTATTATGCCAAAACGGTTTTTGTGTTTTTCCTATCAATAAGTACAACTGGTAGGGAATAATATGAATTATAGATGAAATTTAATTAGTATCTGATTTTACAGTTTTTTGTTTTAATACAACTTCCTTGTAACCATTTCATTTTGACTAGTTCCACATTCCATTTTTTTTATTGGAGCTGACTATGTGGTTACTATTTAGCCATATTGTAAACAATTGTTTCCAGACATTTGTGTTTAAGGCATATAAGTATATTTATTTGAGCTGAGTATATTTGTGACATATCAAAGCTTAGTTTTTGTGTCTAAAACTTTTGGAGGAAGGAGAACTGCAAAAATATGTAAATGTGTTCATTAACTTAAAGCTTATTATAGAAAGAAAATGAAACTACATAACACTTTATTAAAATAATTGGGAACCATTCTTGAAAAAGAAACAGTTCCAGGGAAGGAGGGAAAAAATATCAGAGAAATGTGGAATATAAAATGTTACAGCAGAACAAATCAAATTAATTTATATGTAAAATATAAAAAAAAAATGGAAAAGCTCCATGCTTTGGAGGTAAACTAATACAAATTATTACAAAATTAATTCAAAGAAACTTAAATGAAGGAAACCTAGTGGAATGGATGATTGTGCATATTACTCTATTATATACCTACGAAAGAGAGGAAGGAGAGATTTGTGTGAAAATTTTAGACAAATTCTTATAACTAACAGATTTAGTAATATACAGTAGACCCCTGATTTTGTGAATGTCCATAGGTCCTTAGAATATTATCACAAAATTGCCACTGTAGCAAAATTAAAACTAGCCAATCTTGACCCCTAAATTTAAAAAAATCTATATTTAAAGTGCATTTTTGTATAAAGTTTGTTATTTATCATCTCTGAAGCAAAACCAGCACAATTACCAAATGAAATATCAATTGAATTCATTATTCGGATTACTTCGGAATAAAATTGTAATTCGGACATGTCTACTTGACTTCCCCGTATCATAGAAAATTTTAAAATATCAGTGGCTTCTTATGGTACAGTCGGAAGATTTGTTATTGAAATATTAATTAATTTCATTAAAAACACACGTACTGAATAAAATAATGCCATGGAAGGACGTATACAATCCTCTTTGTTGTCAAATACTAATGCATAAGCACTGAGTGCCTGTAGCTCAAAGCAAGCACCATATGGTAAAGGAAAAGTGAGAGGATGCTTTTAAATTATTAATTACTGAGGTAAAAAAATCTTAATAATCGTTTTTATTCACATCTGTCCTAAAAATCACAAATTTTTTAAGTGAAATACACAATCTGATCAAAATTATCTGAACACTCCTCTGTAAACATAAATTTCTGCCTAGATACTACGACCACCGCTGCTGCTATAAAATGAGGCAGAGGGCTGGATGTTGGTTAGGGGTATGCGATAACGGCAGAATGGGTGGAGCAAAAGATCTTGGTGAATTTGAACATGGTGTAATTATTGGTTGCCAAATCAGTAAGCAATCTGTCAGAGCTATTTCCGCCCTTATAATGTTGCCCAAGTCGGGATGTCATTGTGAAATGGAAACAGGGAGGAACAGCCACAACAAAACTACGGCCAGGCAGGCAATGTGTTGACTGACAGAGACAGTACAGCATTGAAGAAGGAGGTATGGCAATATTGCATGTCTTTAGGTGATACCATCACCCGTGAATTCCGCAATGCCACTAATTGTGCTTTTAGTACCATCAAGAGCTGGGGTCCAAAGTTCAGGCACCTGTCTATAAATTTCACATTTCGCCTGCGAATGCGAAGCACCACATTCAACGGTGTAAAGGCGCTGCCACTGGAATGTGGACGACTGGAGATGTATGATTTGCTGTGATGAATCATGCTATGCCATGTAATAGTCCAATAGGAGGGTTTGGATTCGGCAAAGTAGTTCATAATGTTAAAAAAGTGCAAAAATACGCACCTAGACCATACAATTGTTCAACTCTTTGTTGCATCTACAGTGTTAGTTGGGACCGGGTATGTTAATTTCGGGGGATGATTTCTTACAAGAAACAAAGGAGAAATGTATTTGGCGTTTTTCGATAAAATGAGAATAATGGCCGCTACGTGCCACTGAAAATCAAATTTCAATTTACCCTTTGTCACATATTTCCGAAACCATTTGAGATTAAGCAACACAATTCCGAACAGTCTTCAGCCTGAAATCATGAAAGTCTGTGCTGCAATAAAGGTTAATGAGAATGCACAAATCACCACAAAAACTGGGAACTTTTCTGCTGCCACTACATTACATATTGTACCATACGTTAAAACAATATCACTGAGCTCCGCATTACTCCGTACCATCGTGAGTACTGCGTCGCGTTGTGTACAAAAGTCCTCTCGACTCTACATGGCTAGATACTACGCTACATAATAGGCCCTCAGGTCTAATGAGGCACTGCCTTGGTGCACTTCATTAACTGCTTATTCGCCAGAATTTTGACGTGATGGTAGCATCGGGCAACAATTGGTCCTCTCTATCTGCCTAATAGATAACAGCAGTACATATTTTAACAATTACAAACCAGATGTAAATTGAATACAATTTTGTCCGACAAGTGCTACGTGTTTACAGAAAAATGGTGTAACACTTCATGTAATAAGACAATGTGTTACACTTTGGGTGCTGTGAAACCTAACTTTATAAATGTCAATATTATCTCAGTTGATAACATGATTCCAGCGGCTGAAGTTAGATGCCAATAACTACATTATAGACACATGCTTTCATTACAAACACAAAAATTACGTGGATATTTTGTCAGTAGCAATTCGTGATGTGATGATACAACAATTGTAATCCACGACTCTGGTCTAATTGCTTAACGAATCTCTATGCCTCTGTAGTAACTTATCGACATTCATTCCAAATCAGTAACAAGGCATGTCCATGTCTGCTTGTACCTACGTGTGGACAATGCCTGATTCTTATGTTACATTGTTAGCCAGTTTGAATGCCCCTCAGGCATTCTTACACACACCTTTAAACATACAAATGCTGATATTGTGAAAATGGTTAGCCTAGCGAGTGCCGACAAGACTACCTTTTTTGTTGCTTTTCACATGCTCATTAACATACTGTATGTACATGTGCATTACATCTCAGTGTTTCAAAAGTAACGGCCAAAACAGGGTAATGAACCCAAGTATAGGTATGTAGCGAAGGGGAAGGATGATATTACCACCACACTCAACAGGTTGAAGGTCTCCCTTTCATGTAACACTGTTTGGAATTGTGTTGCTTAATCTCAAATTGTTTTGGAAATATTTGACACAATGTAATTTCAAATTTGAATTTCATTGGCATGTAGCAGCCACATTTCTGAATTTATCGAAAAATGCCCAAATACATTTCTGCTTTGTTTCCCTAAGGAATCGCCTCCTAAAGTTAATGCAGTCTGTCCCAACTCATTCTGTATAATCATTTAATTTCTCCTGGTAAGTTGCTCTGTGTATTCACAGCAAATGTCCGTTGTTTCATAAAATACAATTTACTAAAAAAATTTATTTGAAAAAAATATTTTTTAGTTTTTTTTTTTTTTTTTTTTTTTCCCCTGTTTTACTCTGAATGAAATATTTTTTATTTCCCAGATATGAGGGCTCTTTACAAGGATGTTGTTTATCTGCTGAATCGTAATGCTTTGATTGGTACTGCTGACTTAAAAAGGAGGGTAAGTGATTGGTTTACATTTATATGCAAATTCCATTATGAACTAAACAAAAACATTAAATTTATCTTTCCAAACAAACTGTATTAACTATTAACTGAAAGTTGGGAAATATGAAACTGGGCAGGAATTAGAACCATGGACCTCCAAACCACCAGTGTAGTGTTTGGGTTTTTAAATTGTTGTGTGGTTGCCAGCAATGAAGGTGAAAGGACTGTGGCTTGAATCCCAGGCCATGTTCATATTTTCTAATTCAGTTTTAAATGAAAAATATGTTAATGGCATTTACCACAAAATGTTTTGTTTTTGTTTTAGTTGGAACCATTGTTCATGGGTGATAAGCTTCTTGAGGGTGACAAATTGACCAGAGGAAGAGATTACGTTGAAATTAGGCAGTTTAAGGTGCATATTTTGTGAATCATGAGTGGTGTTTTGTAAGCAACCTGTTTCATAAAATAGGGTTTAATGTCCCATTTCTCTACAAACAAAGACTGAAAGTACCGTATAATGCTCAGCTTCAAATCACTTCTATACTGTCTCACTGCTTATAAATTATGAGTCATGCATGGGGGTTGACCTCAAATGATTACTGTTTTGGAATCTGCTCTCAAGACCTCTTTGTTTAAGAGTGCCCAAACCTCTCTACTCCACTTCACTGGTTTGGACATGTGACACGATCAAGGTAATCATAATCATCATGGACATTCAGATTTTAGAATGGTCACTCATTTGGTATAACAAGACAAGTAATTTTAATTTTATAGTGTTGAGGTAGTTTTTGATATATATTTTATACACAATAATAGTAATTATAATTTGGGTCCTTTGTAAGCCCAAAAAAAAAAGTTTCCAATGGTACGTATTGGATTATTGGTCTTAAACATCTATTCACAGTCCATAGTTACAGTTTTAAGTTTTCCTATAATGTAGATTTACCCAGCGTTTCAGCATTTTGATATATTGTTGGAATAGTTGGGTTAACGTAGCCTTCAATATAATGTACTAAATTTTTTATATGCATACTGTATCTTTCCATAGATGTATNCGTTTCAGCATTTTGATATATTGTTGGAATGAGTCAGCATAGTTGGGTTAACGTAGCCTTCAATATAATGTACTAAATTTTTTATATGCATACTGTATCTTTCCATAGATGTATCAATATTTTAAAGAGAAGAGTTTTGCTTTGTGAGTCTGTGAACAATATGCTGGCACAACTTCACCTGTTGGCTCTANATCAATATTTTAAAGAGAAGAGTTTTGCTTTGTGAGTCTGTGAACAATATGCTGGCACAACTTCACCTGTTGGCTCTAGAATGTGTCACACTTGCATTCTTATATCAGGTTGTTATATTTATAATGTAATTTTTTATCGACTCACAGCATTAATTTCCTTACAACAGCTTGTGCTCATAATGCCTAGTCTTGTTTGGATGTAATATGGAACTTTGCTTCATATTTTGAGTTGAAGTGTTTCAGACACAATTATTATTAAAGTCTTGTACTCATCAGGGTGTAATAGTACTCTTACTCTGGTGGATTTTCAGTAATTGATAGGATTTGTTTTTACCAATGATTGAGCAAATTTTTTTTTATGGTTGGTACCTACTTTCTCAAGTGTCACAGTGTATTTGGTTTAGATCCTAAAACTGATGCTCTTTATTTAATACTATCTGTTTTTGGAGTTGCCATTGTGTTGTGCTTGATCATATCTGGACTGCTGAGAAAATTTGCTGTAGAAATCTGTTTCATTCACTGTGAAATTTGTTCAGTTTTTTTCTCTTAAATGCTGTGATAGGTAACTTACAATAAGAAGAGAAAAGCACTCCCTCATAAAAATGTTAACTTTTAAATAAATATGAGTCTCAAAAAATTTTGGTATATACCTTGAAAATGTAGACTGTGCTTACATGCTTTACAATTATTATTATTATTATATGCAATTTAGGTCATGAAATATTAAAACAGTAAAAAAAGCTGCAGTTTTCGTGATTATGACTTCTATGAAGCTAAAACATTTCTCTACATCGACAATAAAAATGCATTATTTGTGGGCTTGAACCCTTATGGACACATTGTCCAATATGTGGGACGTTGCGAAGGATATTATTGTACTGTGTTACATCCAAACTGGGGCAGGGGGTACTATCCAAATCCATACCATCTCTCCGCAATGGCACCATTGTCATGGCTTAACCATCGACCATTCATTCAAAGGAGGATTTTCCGCATAATCTCCTCTAGTATGCAGAGTATAACAGAAGGAAACAGCAGCCAGTAGAGAAGTTCCTCACGTATGAGAAACATTTGTTGAGTCTATATTCTGTCATTTCATAAACAGCTGCATTTAAATAAAGTATTTGTGTGTTTGTATTGGGCACTCATGTGAAGTCAATAGCATGTATTGCGAGAAATAACGATGGTCTTGTTGAAATGTTGGCCCTGCTTGCTTCGCCTATTGCAGTGTAACTTAATTCAACTTCACTGATAGCATATTTGTTTTGCCAGCTGTGAAAAAATATGGTATTGGAAGGTTTTAGTATTCCTGAAAATAGGTTAGGTAAAATTGTAAGATTCTGCTTGGAAAACAGGGAAAAGTCAGGGAATTCAAAAATAGAATTTCAGTGGTCACCCTGTTATTGGTCTCAAGATGTAAGAGAGTATTTTATGAGTAATAATAGTTCCAAACAAGAAATTTGATAATTGCAACTCTTGAAATTATAGATTCACCTGTGACTGAAAAGGTTAAATTATTTAATAGTTACTGGTATGCAATAAAAGTGTAAAACTAAAAAATTCTGTTTTTTTCAAGTACACATATATTTTAAAGATTGATGAGCACTTACTGCAAAATTTATAACCTAGGATGAAGATGTTGATTTTGCAAAGTGCATTTATTGCTTGAGAGAGAGAGCGAGAGAGAAAGAGATAGATAGATATAGAGAGATAGATAGATATAGAGAGATAGATAGATATAGAGAGATAGATATATATATAGAGAACTAGATAGAGAGAGAGATATATAGGGAGAGAGATAGATAGCTAGCTAGCTAGTTCTCTCATACAGGCAATCCACAAAACATTTAAATCACTAGGCACCCAGTGAGAGAGGAAAACAGTTGACATGTCAGTTTCAATGGAAATGAAAGTTCCAGTTGGCAGTATGGGTCCAAGGGTGATGCAACACCGGTCAATTGCTGTTCCTTGAATTACAGCAATGAAATGAAGTGACACTTGCAATGGACAAGTGATGGAATGTTAATATTGGAAAAAAACTGAATACCCAGAGGAAGCCCACCTGCAATTGGTAATATCCATTGTTTCCTTGTATCAAAAATGATACCTGTGTGATGGTGGTGGTCTAGCCACAGAACTGTTGAGGCTACTTGCATGATAGAGTGTAGGGTGTGGAGAGTGGAGATGTTTGGGCGGCTCTTAACATTGAGGTCTTGAGAGCCGATGAGGGTGAAGTGAGGTGAGTATGGAGCGGTGCCGGAATGCAAGGGCAGGGGAAGCTGGAGATCCTAGAGATAACCTACCGGCCAGCGGTATCGTCCAGCACAATTCCTGCATGCAAAAATCTGGGAGCAACTCCACAGGGAATTGAACCTGGTTTGCCTTGGTGGGAGGTGAGTAGTCTGGCCACTACACCAACATGGCCAAAGAGCATAGATTTGTTACATTTTCTGTGTTGTCCAGTTGTTCATACACATTTATTGTTTTGCTAGGAGCTGCATGGTGATAATACAGTGAAACCCTTTTTTCTGCACTTTTCAAGGAATCAGGAAAAGATAATGTAAAATGTAGGAAATTGTAAAAAGAGGAAATTTTATACTGTGAAAACAATAAACAGAACCAAATAATGTAGATGATGAATGCAGGAGTGTGTCAAATTGCAGGATGCAAGTAAAAAAGAGATCCCACTATAGTTGAGGGTTCTTGCAAAATTCAAAAGTAAATTGTGGAACATTTGTTTATACACAAAGATAAACTTGCTTGTAGTTTGGAATATCATAGCTGCAGTATTTATATTAACATTCTTTATTTGAACTTTTTTTACTTTTTTAACAGAATGACAGTTTTCATCTGGATTACTATTTTATCACCAGATGCTACAACAAGTACATTGAAGAAATTGCAAGCAAGGTGAAGAAAAAAGAAGTGCCTGCACCTGACATCATATTCATGAACTCAGTTTTGTGGGACGTGACACGGTAAGCACTTAAAATTTTATAACCAAATCACTTTTGCATGGATTTACTTAGTACAGGTAATTGTGGTATCTAGGTACTGTCACAATTGCTTTGTACAGATAGAGACCAAAGCAAACATTTACCATTGTCTTCAATGTATTTGTAATGCACTCAGTTTAGGTGCAAAAATTATTTTCTCTGTTAAAGATATTAGGTTGGTAACCAGGCGCTGTCAAATTTATGATCAGTTAATAGGACAGCCAGCTTTGCCCAGATTGAGTCTTGTTTCTGCGGTTTATGCCATCAAATAGTTATCTAAGTGTGATATGTATTTTGAACAAATTAATTTAGCTAATATGCATTTCATATAAAACAAAACTTAACACCATTCATATGTTTCACAATAGCGTTTTATATTTTTGCGATAAGACATTTTTAAGTGTGTAAAACAGCTATATTTTCCATAAGATTCCTGTTGTAAAAGTGAATCAATTTTCTGACATACTGTTACAAACTGATTCCTGATTGCCTAGGTGGGGTCCTGATGGAGTCAGTCAGTATAAAGATAACATGGTGAAATTGATGAAGATGTTGAAGGCTAGCCTACCTCCGGACACACTTTTTGTGTGGACCACAGCCCCACCGGTGTCTCAGCATTGCTATGGTGGGACCCTCATAAAACAGGTAAAACTTAAACTATGACTGTTTATAGGCTGTTCATGGTAAGGTGAGCACTTTTGAGGCCCTAGTTATTTTTTCCTTTAAGTAATAAACACAGTGTGTACATTCCACAGCACACTGAAGTTAACATCTAAGGCTGAAATAAAATATATTTATTGACTGTATGGAATATATTTATTGATTATTATTCCAATGATAGGGCTATCAAAAATGCTCTCTTTGCCGTGAATAGTCTATACCAGTTATGCCCTCCTATGGAAAATGGTAAAATAAGGAATAATAGGATGAAGGTTGAGATTGATAACTTTTTCTTTACTTAATGTAAAAGAAGTAGAATATGCACTTGTTCTCTCCCCTTAAGACCAAGGAGGATTAACTCTTGGCAACTTCCCCATTTTCATGTTTCAAAGAATCTGTCACACTTCTGTCCTTGTATACTTGAGCTTGATAAACTTTATCACTGGCTCTGTTTCGTTTCTTGGGTGGAAGTACAACAGCAAAGTGTAATGTTAGCCACAATGTAGATTTTCTTATTTGTGAGAAGTCCCAAATGTTTACAGTTGGGGTGTATGAATTGTAGATGCATTGTGGCTCTCAAGAGAGTGTAATGACGCAGTATTATAAATTTTCGGGATATGCGTTCATTTTCTTTCGTTTTGCTNTTGTGGCTCTCAAGAGAGTGTAATGACGCAGTATTATAAATTTTCGGGATATGCGTTCATTTTCTTTCGTTTTGCTTAGCTTTGTAATATTTTATCGGAATTTAAAATTAAAGCCGTGGTAGTTTGTTTATTGTTATCAGACGTATGTTTGCCGTTTCGAAAGTCGTAGTTTTTTTGTTAAGTGTCGGCATTAGATTATAAACTTTCCGACTGCTTCATCAGGCTTTGTTCTAANTTGTGGCTCTCAAGAGAGTGTAATGACGCAGTATTATAAATTTTCGGGATATGCGTTCATTTTCTTTCGTTTTGCTAAGCTTCGTAATATTTTATCGGAATTTAAAATTAAAGCCGTGGTAGTTTGTTTATTGTTATCAGACGTATGTTTGCCGTTTCAAAAGTCGTAGTTTTTTTGTTAAGTGTCGGCATTAGATTATAAACTTTCCGACTGCTTCATCAGGCTTTGTTCTAAAAGTTTGATTATCTTTAACTGACGATGCAGTTTGGATGGCACTGCTGGCTCTAAGGTTGATTTGATTAATTTTTACCAATGATGCAGTTCGGATGGCTACGCAGAAGCTTTCCGAACTGTAGGTAGACAGTTTTTGGTCTAGAGAGTTCAATTATCTTTAACTGACGACGCAGTTAAGCGGGCTACGATGCAGTTTGGATGGCGCTGCCATGCCCTTATCTGTGTGGAGGGGGGTGATAGACCCGCAGCATAAATACTCTGTGTGTCTGTTGCCGGGGTAAGAAATGTAACAAGCAGCCAAGGAAGACGCATCATGCGTGACATATTTTGCCCACACCGGCAAGCACCCACGACCGCTAAATCTTTCAACTTCATTCTTTTTCGGCATTTGATAATCTAATAAATTCTTNGCACCCACGACCGCTAAATCTTTCAACTTCATTCTTTTTCGGCATTTGATAATCTAATAAATTCTTTCCGCCGGTGTGGGAGGTTGATAGGGTGCCAGGAGTGAACGGACGTCCCTCTTGCCTTTGTATTTTTTCTTCTTGCGAGGCAAGTTTTAGAGACTTAAATTAATAATCAACAACGACTGTGATGCTGCTCCCTACTTTGTCTGTGTAGTGTATCGGTGAACCCTGTTCGTACTTGGCATACCTGAACACTGTAAGTGAACTGTGGCATTTTTCTAAGAAAAAGTAAATAATAATAAACCGGAACTTGACTACATTATTTGGTATTTAATTGGCGCCTCCTTTTTAAAGAGTTGGTTGCTACTACTGAGCTAGTTGAGTGGCAACTTCCATGCGTCATACCCAGACGTAGAATGCTACAAACATGGCGGTCTTAACGCGCCGTTAACAACTTTACAAATATGACGTCCACGACGTAGGCAGCGTTACAAATATGGCGCCTAACTGTGAGGCTGCCACGTTACTAGAGTCTTTAAATATTCTGACTTTTCATGAAATGGTTCCCTAAGGCCTTTCCCTAAGAGGCAGTGGTAAATTTTGTAGTTGATACTGGACAGTTAAATGCATTTGTCAGGAAATAGGAATGAAGAACTATCTGGGAAATCAATGTTCTGAACAGTTAATATAGGTCAAACTTATATTTTGTTTGTCTTCCTCCTGTTTTGTAAGGATGATCATGCTATAAGAAATGCTAAGCCTGTACTGTGCCAGGGCATGGTATTAGTGCTTGCAGTTCTCGTTCAGGAGCATAGTGCACTTTTGACCTTGTTGTTGGTGAAGGGACATGCACGGAAATTAAGGAGAAGGAGTGGGAACTAGGAAATGTGTCCATGTTTCCCAATGGCCTCGTGGATCAGGATGGATGGACACACTTGCTTCTTCAGCCTGCAGTGTTCCATGTGCCAGCCGGCAGGAGTCAGGCCATGCCACCTTCTGGCGTTGAGCTTCTCCTCCTAGGGTCGACCACAGCTCACAGGCAGNAGCCGGCAGGAGTCAGGCCATGCCACCTTCTGGCGTTGAGCTTCTCCTCCTAGGGTCGACCACAGCTCACAGGCAGTGTTTTTCAAAACACTGTAACTCAGATCCACCTCAGCGATTGGATGCGCGTCTTAGGCGCCTGTCTGTGAACCACNAGCCGGCAGGAGTCAGGCCATGCCACCTTCTGGCGTTGAGCTTCTCCTCCTAGGGTCGACCACAGCTCACAGGCAGGATCATATGTAGGGACACCCAATATTCCTGAAAATAATTCCTGTCAAGTTGTTTTTCAAAACACTGTAACTCAGATCCACCTCAGCGATTGGATGCACGTCTTAGGCGCCTGTCTGTGAACCACANTGTTTTTCAAAACACTGTAACTCAGATCCACCTCAGCGATTGGATGCGCGTCTTAGGCGCCTGTCTGTGAACCACAGAAGCTCAGTACCGGAGTAACCTAATTCTCGTTTTCCCAGTAAACACCATACTGTGTTCAGACGAAGGCATGCTGCCAATAAAACAATTAAAACTGCAGGCGTGCAAGTATACGTGCTATCCTATAAGATGTTGAAATCTAGCCTTTGTGGAATTCTTTTCGCGAAAATTGTATGTACCTAATCATATGTTTTTTGGCCACGCAGACATGAGTTGTTCGTTTGAGACTTTCAGTCGTTAAACTGAAAAACGCAGGTGCATTTTTTGTTGAGGAGTATGTGGTTTAAACCTATGTTTGGTCTCTAGTAGGTCACAATCATAGCTTACTGATGCTACTGGCTTTATTCTTCTTAGTATAACTTGAATGTACCAGGAAGAAATTGTTNGTCACAATCATAGCTTACTGATGCTACTGGCTTTATTCTTCTTAGTATAACTTGAATGTACCAGGAAGAAATTGTTCAGGTTTTCATTATATCTCTATTCCAGAACTCAGTGTTTCACTGCCTGTTCTAGGTACTGCGTCACATTAAAGCTTCAGGTACGGTAACTACAGACTGGCAAAAGCTCTTATGAGACTAGTCAATTTCTAGGCACCATTTATGAGAAACCAGTGACAAGCAGAGTTTCAGTTCAACAAAATTAAAACTATAGATTACAGTAATGCAATAAATCAGCAATAATGTGCAAAGCATGCAGTTTNGTCACAATCATAGCTTACTGATGCTACTGGCTTTATTCTTCTTAGTATAACTTGAATGTACCAGGAAGAAATTGTTTAGGTTTTCATTATTATCTCTATTCCAGAACTCAGTGTTTCACTGCCTGTTCTAGGTACTGCGTCACATTAAAGCTTCAGGTACGGTAACTACAGACTGGCAAAAGCTCTTATGAGACTAGTCAACTTCTAGGCACCATTTATGAGAAACCAGTGACGAGCAGAGCTTCAGTTCAACAAAATTAAAACTATAGATTACAGTAATGCAATAAATCAGCAATAATGTGCAAAGCATGCAGTTTNCTTCAGTTCAACAAAATTAAAACTATAGATTACAGTAATGCAATAAATCAGCAATAATGTGCAAAGCATGCAGTTTAGCTTTTGATAAATGCTTTTAAATAATGACAGGGGTTGGAGGGAGGGTGTTCAATCTGTCTTGGAATCACAGATTTCCTCTCATTCTTTTCACTTGTTTTTTCCCTGCCATCCCTTTATGCCTCTTCTTCAGTGAGTAGAGAGGGTGAATACGAAGGATGGCCAGGAGCTGGGTCTTTGAAAACTAACATTCAACAAGAGTGTGTTGATGGCATTACTGCCCCTCTTAGGAATAATGGACTGGGAGCTCTTTTTTTTTTATTTATTATCAACCCTTTTCTCTCCTATGTCATTGAACCAGGTACAGAATCTTTAATTTATTATTCCAGTCTGTTAAACTAGATCTCCAGCTGCCAGATTTGTGTTGCATTGATCTTTGGATGTTTTGGAACATACTATGTGTGGTTACAGGCAGACATTTTTCTATGCATGAGAAGATGATGGACCTGCCTTGACAGGAGTGTAAAGGGTTAATAATTGATGTTACTGGAACATTTTAAGAAACCTTAACACACATTTGTAAAATAGAGTTGGAGTGTTTCCCTATAACATTACAAGGTATTAGCTATATGATAGGGATTGTGTAAAATGTTGTNGTAAAATAGAGTTGGAGTGTTTCCCTATAACATTACAAGGTATTAGCTATATGATAGGGATTGTGTAAAATGTTGTTGTGGATGAAGGGCCTGTAGATCCCCATATTACTAGGACCTACCGATCGAGAGCTACCGGAACGAATGTGCGTGCCAGTTTAATAATTTCATAAATCCTTTCTAAATAAAAATTTGGCACAAAACTGATTAAATCAGTTCCTTAAACATATAGGACATTATCAGTACTCCACATATTTATATGCTTTTTCACTTTTAATATATTAGTGTAAAAACTATCATTCATCATAATAGTTTCCAATCTTGTATGTTTTCGTATTTTTTACTTGTCAGTTTTTGTAAGTTCAGTAATTTCTCTAACAGTTTTTTTCTCTTCAATTTGTTTTCAAACAGATAGAATTCCTGAGGCACACGCTGCGTTTTGAGGTAATGGAGGCTAACATGTATGCTAGGGATGTTGTCGGAGTCCATGGCTACCACGTTTTAGACCTGCACTTCTATTTCACCTCACAGATGATCTTGTAAGTGAACATAGTCATGATTTTATGACATACTGCAGAGATTGTACAGCCAACACTCTGAATATGTGCACTCAACTTATTTGCTAGGAATATGCACTTAAGGCATTTTACATCCATTCAATAGATGTTTGTTTCCTATGTTACTACAGTAATGTTCCTTCCCTCACAAGCTTCCACTGATAATTAACATATTGCAAGACCTGTCATTAGTTATAAGAAAATTACAAATGTGAATTAGTCTTGATAAAATACAAAATAGTTTATTCTGAGCACCATTTTGCAATGAGGACTCTTGAAATGTGGGTGGCTTGGGGATAACAATAACAACAGCATAAAAGTTAAGTCTGGCAACCCAAAATCTATGAACTTAGTAGCTATGTGTTTTTTTTTCGTACCATATATACATCCCAATAAGTGGAAATACTACCAAACGCTTCATTAATTTTTCAAATTTCTAAAAAATGTATTTCAAATTTTTATATTGTATTTTTGTATTGCTGTTCATTGATTTGACATAAAATGACAAATAATACCAAAACTATAAATTTTTTTTGGTGACTATCCAAAAGCTAAAAAGGCTTAGGCACCAGTACTCAGTTTGGTATTCGCAGTTATACATGTATCTGTGGGCTTACATTACATATTTCTTCACAGATGCACAATCGCTATGTTTTGCTGCTTGGACCAGCTTCTTCTGGTGACACATGACATTACTTGCTGCCAAACGAAGGTGGTTCAACCACATTTGGCAATGTGCCATACTCACTTTCTCTATTGTATGTGTGTCCACATTTGTTTGTGTGCTCTATCTACAAGTCAGTTCCTCTTGTAAAATTGATGAAGACCCGAGTGGAACAGAGATCGAATGACTTGAAGTCACCTGTTGCACAGTCCTTTGAGTGAATCGTAAGGCATCTGGCTGTAGGTAATTGTTTATCAGGCATCAAGGCAGCTTTTACTTTCACTCTCTGGAATTGCATTCCTAAATATGATCCTACCCCTTTAANCGCTAGCTCTCGATGGCCTTGCTTACACGCTGCCAGTTTAATAATTTCATAAATCCTTTCTAAATAAAAATTTGGCGCAAAACTGATTAAATCAGTTCCTTAAACATATAGGACATTATCATTACTCCACATATTTATATGCATTTTCACTTTTAATATATTAGTGTAAAAACTATCATTCATCATAATAGTTTCCAATCTTGTATGTTTTTATATTTTTTACTTGTCAGTTTTTGTAAGTTTAGTAGTTTCTCTAACAGTTTTTTCTCTTCAATTTGTTTTCAAACAGATAGAATTCCTGAGGCACACGCTGCGTTTTGAGGTAATGGAAGCTAACATGTATGCTAGGGATGTTGTCGGAGTCCATGGCTACCACGTTTTAGACCTGCACTTCTATTTCACCTCACAGATGATCTTGTAAGTGAACATAGTCATGATTTTATGACATACTGCAGAGATTGTACAGCCAACACTCTGAATATGTGCACTCAACTTATTTGCTAGGAATATGCACTTAACCATTTTACATCCATTCAATAGATGTTTGTTTCCTATGCTACTACAGTAATGTTCCTTCCCTCACAAGCTTCCACTGATATTTAACATATTGCAAGACCTGTCATTAGTTATAAGAAAATTACAAATGTGAATTAGTCTTGATAAAATGCAAAATAGTTTATTCTGAGCACCATTTTGCAATGAGAACTCTTGAAATGTGGGTGGCGTGGGGATAACAATAACAACAGCATAAAAGTTAGTCTGTCAACCCAAAATCTATGAACTTAGTAGCTATGTGTTTTTTTTTTCGTACCATATATACATCCCAATAAGTGGAAATACTACCAAACTAATTACTTCATTAATTTTTCAAATTTCTAAAAAATGTATTTCAAATTTTTATACTGTATTTTTGTATTGCTGCCCATTGATTTGACATAAAATGACAAATAATACCAAAACTATAAATTTTTTTTGGTGACTATCCAAAAGCTAAAAAGGCTTAGGCACCAGTACTCAGTTTGGTATTCGCAGTTATACATGTAGCTGTGGGCTTACATTACATATTTCTTCACAGATGCACAATCGCTATGTTTTGCTGCTTGGACCAGCTTCTTCTGGTGACACATGACATTACTTGCTGCCAAACGAAGGTGGTTAAACCACATTTGGCAATGTGCCATACTCACTTTCTCTATTGTATGTGTGTCCACATTTGTTTGTGTGCTCTATCTACAAGTCAGTTCCTCTTGTAAAATTGATGAAGACCCGAGTGGAACAGAGATCGAATGACTTGAAGTCACCTGTTGCACAGTCCTTTGAGTGAATCGTAAGGCATCTGGCTGTAGGTAATGGTTTATCAGGCATCAAGGCAGCTTTTACTTTCACTCTCTGGAATTGCATTCCTAAATATGATCCTACCCCTTTAAATATTGAGAAATCGAGTAGAGTCAACGAAGATCGACTTGTCACTCGTCAAGTTTTTTTCCAACTGATATCGAGCCACTGAACATGCAAGTCTAGTCACGGTTATTTATGATAATAAACAACAAATATTCGCACCTAACAATCTCCTTTCCTGTCTTGCAAATCAATAATTTTATGTTGCTAAACTGCTAAAATTTCACGGGAATGAAAACAACTCGGCTACATGCTTTGGTACTTGTTTGATGTTTGTGGTGTTCGGCTGTGATTAAACCTATTGATGCAGGACACACGGCTCAAGAGATATTCTGGCAACGAGATTGTGAAGCGCCCACGTACAGAACTGAGCAGAAATACAGAGTTTATTTAATTGTATTAGTTTCATGTTGCGAAATTGTTTTGCCCTACNATTGTATTAGTTTCATGTTGCGAAATTGTTTTGCCCTACAATAAAACAAATTTTGTTACCATTAAATTAAAGCCATATTCAAAATAAAACTTTTATGAAAATGTACGTTTAAAGCATAAAGATTCCGTTTAGATGGTGATGGAAATGGACTAGTCATTGGGCGTAAGTTGATAGCTTAACCTTATATGTGCACCAGAAGTGGCATGATGACAAAGGTAAACATAAGTGAATGGACACGGACACTGTACAAGAGTCAGTATATGCGCATTTAGGAATTTTATTTNTGACAAAGGTAAACATAAGTGAATGGACACGGACACTGTACAAGAGTCAGTATATGCGCATTTAGGAATTTTATTTAGTGACCGGCATTGTATATACCCAAAATTTATATCTTTCTAAAAAAAATTGGGATCTCTGAGATGGGTGGGCNATTTAGTGACCGGCATTGTATATACCCAAAATTTATATCTTTCTAAAAAAAATTGGGATCTCTGAGATGGGTGGGCGTTATATTTGTGATGAGCAATTTTGCCTCCCGACGAAGCGCTTCCTCTTGCCACCGGAACCGGAAACTTGTCACTGTCGACAGGTACAGTCTCAGCACAACACAAATACATACAACCATAGGACATACTGTATTTAAACATGAAAAGCCTCTTTATCTTATGGCATGTCACACCTTCAGTTGAAATATTCATAATGGTAAACTTGTCATTACTTTTCTCTTCTAATTACTGTTATAAAAACATATGTTTAAAAAAAGAACAACTACAGTGTTAACAAAACTTAAATGTGGACTGCTTGTTNATTACTGTTATAAAAACATATGTTTAAAAAAAGAACAACTACAGTGTTAACAAAACTTAAATGTGGACTGCTTGTTTGCTTAACTCGACTCGAGTTTCATGCAATTTTACTCGACTCACTGCTGTAAAAATCAAACTCGCCCATCACTACTTTTAAATACCACTTTTCCAGTGCCTGTGAAGGTTCTGGTTTGAGTATTTGTTTTGATTACCACNGCCCATCACTACTTTTAAATACCACTTTTCCAGTGCCTGTGAAGGTTCTGGTTTGAGTATTTGTTTTGATTACCACAGGAAGTGAGATGCCACCAATCACAAATAAAGTTTACAGGCTTTTGCAGCCTTTTTCTGAGCATTCTTGGCTTTCAGGTTTCAGTCATGTCGTAGTTGAAGAGTATCCAGATGTTTCAGCACACATTGATGTTGCAATTATCAGGATAGTAGAAATTGTTATACATTCTTCAATTTCTGCTACCCTGAAGATGGCAATTGCAATGTGTGTTGAAACATTGGGATACTCTTTGACCGTGATGTGGCTGAAACCCAAAAGCCAAGAATGCTCACCCATCACAAATGTTGTGAAAAAATTGCTCAAGTTTACACATCTTTTTCAATGGTGTGAGGCAGTTTCTACAATTCTCTGTCAGAGTAATAAGCTCTACTTCCCTGGGATTCCAATCTTCTCAACTCCTAACTAAGCCTGCAAATTTTTTTTATGAGAGCTGTAAATTATGCTGCTTAAAGTTGATTAGAGCCTAGTGGAAGACTAGTGGGAACTGTTAACTTCAGCTACCAGCTGGACAAAATGATGATTCTGAAACTTGGTTCTTTAGGTGATTGAGTTGGGAGGAAGAAGTGATGCCGTAGGTTGACCAACCACTAGAAGAAGTCCTAATGAGGTTGTTGTTATCAGTACCATAAACATTGCCCATTCCATTTTGGTCCAAGTAAGCTGGGATTACTTGATACTGCCCCTGGAAAATACCACNGTACCATAAACATTGCCCATTCCATTTTGGTCCAAGTAAGCTGGGATTACTTGATACTGCCCCTGGAAAATACCACCAAATTAATTGGTGATAAATTTTCACCAAAGTGGTATTCAAAGCATTTGAAATTACTTGCCTTGCAAACCACATTTGGTCATCTTACAAGCAGTCAGATAATTCAGTAAAGTCTTATTACAGAATACAGTACTTAAAGTAATATTCAATTTTAAGTAAATCTTTAAACTTCCTTTCAGATGTCACATTATTTAGTATTCATTAAGTATTAAATACTTTNAGTCAGATAATTCAGTAAAGTCTTATTACAGAATACAGTACTTAAAGTAATTTTCAATTTTAAGTAAATCTTTAAACTTCCTTTCAGATGTCACATTATTTAGTATTCATTTAGTATTAAATACTTTCCATAAAAAACATAAAATTTAAGATTGTTTTGGGTACTTTGTACCCGAAACACTACTGTATAGAGTTGGTAAACACAAATTTCTGTAGCCATTAATTTTACAGTAAGTGAAAGTGTGTTGCCATAGCTTTAAAATGCACTCAGCAAGATGACTTCACTGGTGTAGCTAGCACCTGAAAAGAAAAAGCTGGAGTCGTAAGACTGCTGGCCTGTACTCTGGGGTCAAGGTGTTGGTTGCCGACACTGAAAGAGGAATGGGGGTAGCCTGGTAATGTAGCATAACAAGGCCGAATTCCCAGTGATGGAAAACTCTTTCTACATGTACATTAATGCAGTAGGGGTAGATTTGGCAGTCATCCATAATGTTTGTTGCTGTGGNTGGAAAACTCTTTCTACATGTACATTAATGCAGTAGGGGTAGATTTGGCAGTCATCCATAATGTTTGTTGCTGTGGCACAGTATGCCTCCATGAAAACGAGATGGAGTTTACCCACTCTCTGTGTTTCACCTAACACCTCAGCCCTCCACTTTTCTTCTTCCAGGTGGTGGTTCTGATGTTGCTCAGAGCACTGGAAATGAGTCTCTTGTCAGTCTATCTGTGCCATATATATATATGGCACAGATTTATCATGGTTGGCCTTATGAGTAACTGGCTGACATGATAAGTTTTCCCTGTTGAGGGAATATAGGATACAGTGCGTGCCCGAGGTGTGCAGTAGCCATTCTCCATGTCTCAACATTGGACTGCTTTTCTGTCAATATGACCACCATAATAAACAACGTGGATACAATCTGAGGTTAAAACACTGTNCTATCTGAGGTTAAAACACGGTTTATGTAAACAGATGCTTTGAAATGTTTGTATACTTCCTTTAACCAATTTTCAGTGCAGTTAGATTAAATTAAAATAAGTAAAAGCAGTTTATTCATATAAAAGAGCGTGCAATGCATTGCATTATGAGGTCGGATTCGTAACATCAACTTCGGATTTAATCATTTTAATGTTTTGAATGATAGGGTTTACTATTTACTAACCTAAAATATTTACAAAATAAGTGACTGAACCACTTAAAACATGTAAGTTTACTAGGCCTACCGTAGCGCCACTTGTGTGAAGAACTGGATGGAAATTGGTTGTTTGATCTCTGAGATATGGCATAAAAAACTCTATTTTCTTTAATTCTATTGTACAAAATTGCCAAACAAAAGCATATAGGATGCTTGTCATGTATACTATCTACATACAAATTTTGGTTAAATTGTTTAATATATGTGGCAAACTTACCTAAATTATTTATGATGCCACCACTTTGAACATCATTGTCTGATGCATTTAAATTATGAAAGTCTACGTGGACCTCTGTAGCATTTATAGTGAGTACAATTTGGTACAAATTAGTTGAAATGTTACAGTGTACCATTTGATGGGAATCTGTTGATTGATCCTCAAGATATGGCATAAAACCTCCTAATTTTAATATGTTGATCTTCATAAATGGAGGACAAAAAAGTATTGTAGTGGAACATTCGATCATTGTATACTGCCAATATACAAATTTAGGTTGAAATATATTATGTAGCTTCGTAGGCATAGCACACAAAATTAAAATGATTTTAAAACCACCATTCTGAAAATAAGTGTCTCATACTTAAAAAATACATATATTGATGTGGCCTACCACAATACAACATCTCCACCAAATTTTGTAAGTATGGGTTGATTATTTGCCAGGATATCAGATAAAACTTATTTTTTATTATCATACAAAATGGCAGAAAAATGAGACTGCATAGACATATTTGATGGTTTTAATAGGCAATGCCAGCATACAAAGTTATGTTGGAATTTGTTTCATTTATGAAATATACTGAGCTAAAACATTTAAATGGACACCATCATGCCTCACCCAATTAAACATACCATTTTACACCACCTGCTGCATTATTATTTGTTTGCCAAATTTTGTAGTAATCTGTCATTTGTTTCCCAAGATATGACACAAAAATTTATTTATTTGTGTTTTGCTATTTTAGGAAATTGAGAACAAAATATGCTCAATGTAAATACAGTTAATAGTTGTAATATCTACCGCCAGCATACAAAGTTAAGTTAGAATTGATTACATGGTTTCAACGTTACAGCATTCTAAGCTAACGCTGACTACATGGCTGCCATTTTGAAAATAAGTGTTTTACATGCTAAAACATATCACTTAACATCATCTACATCAATAATTTGGTATGAATAGGTTAATGGTATACCAAGATATGACATAATAACTATTTATTTGTATGTTGCTTGCTTCCAAAATGGCGACAAAAGTGGTTTTGTGTTGGTATATATTATGCTTGTAACACATACTTTCAGAATACAAAATTTGGTTGAAATTGTTGAAATGGTATGGTAGATATACCAAATAAACTTAAAACAGTTGTATGGCTGCCATTTTGAAAATAAGTGCCTGATAAAGTTTAATACTTATGGTGACTTGGCCTATCATAGCATTACTCACCTGCCAAATTGGGTGTGAATTCGTTTAGCAGTTTTTGAGATATAACAATTTAAAATTATTTCTTCATGTGGTGCTATTTTCCAAAATGGTGGACCAACAACAATATCCATTTTAAAATTTAATGCTAACTTGAAGTTCTGCCAGCATACAAAATTTATTTTAAATAGGTTGAATGATTCCAGAAATATGACATCACCCCAAAATTTAAAATGACCGCCATTTTGAAAGTGAGCATCCCACATGCTCTAAAAACTGTAAAAGTCTTCTGTCGTTACTAAGTTTTNAAATGACCGCCATTTTGAAAGTGAGCATCCCACATGCTCTAAAAACTGTAAAAGTCTTCTGTCGTTACTAAGTTTTATGTGTGTACCAAGTTTTTTCGGTAAAGACGTTCAAAAATTGAAAGGAGGGGATACGCACACCCCACATACACACACACGGAATAGTGTTCTCATAAGCATTTATTTATTTCGGAAAGTAGGCTAAAAATTGGTCTGGCTTATCTTTAGTCTATGGTTTTCTCCTTGTCATTCTAAGACGATGCAACCATTTTAAGTGTGAAAATTTCTAGCATATATATTAAATACTGTAACAGTATCATACCAAATTTTTAATTAAGGTTGTTGGTGTTTTACCAGTTTGGAATTTACACTGTCAATCATTGATGTGGTGCTTTTTTGTTATGGTATTGTTTTACACCACAGGTTATTTGGAAGGCTGAAGATGATGGTNCAATCATTGATGTGGTGCTTTTTTGTTATGGTATTGTTTTACACCACAGGTTATTTGGAAGGCTGAAGATGATGGTACCTCCTGATAATACGTTGGGTTCTGAACCACATGGTTGTACTTGGTGCAAAAATTGGGTCTGGCAGGAATGAAGTGCAAGCCATCTCTGGTTTGGCATTTTCACCACATGAACATGTTTTTTTTGTGACCGCAGTAGTTGTGGACCCAATATGAACTTCTAATATAATAAACATTTTGAGGCAGGAAACCCAGTTTAGCAAAAAACATGTTGAGTGGCTGAGGGCTCCACCTGGCTGCCACATGAAGTACATTGCAGACGTTTGGTAGAAAACATGTGATTCTAAATCAGATGGATATTTTGTAGTAGTGTCTAAAGATGAAAAGCATTTAATTAAGGTTTTGTGTCGAAAGACAAGTTTCAAGTTCTCATTGCAACTCCAAGTTTTTTTTGTGTGAAAATGTCTAAAATTGGTTGTTTTCAAAATCTGGTTTAGAGGCAAAAATTTTCGTAGAGAGATTAAATGTTTTCTTTAGACAGGCATCAAACTTTTATATTTATCAGCATGCAATGAAAATATAGGGTCACAGCTCAAGTCATGTTCAGGTGAATCACTGATGGAAAAACTGCATGTTAGTAGAGCGCCTTGTGTGTACAGGCAATGAGGCAAGTGGTGAGTGTGCAAGTGTTTGCCTTAGAGCTTGCAAGTTTCAAGGCCTCGGATGGGCAAAATAGCTTCAGGCAGCTGGAACCCTTAAGCATGTGTGTCTATATATATATATATATATAATATATATATATAATATATATATATATAATATATATACACACATATATAATCTAAATTAGATGGCTGTACTATGATTTGCAGGAGAGCTAAGGATGGTGTCCATTGGCATGCTCGAGCTGTGAGATACATGACTAATTTGCTGCTTACACATATTGGTAAGTTTACTTATTGTATTTAAATGGTATTGTAACAATTTTAAAGCTTACTTTTAAAATTTTTTTTTAAGAACTTAAACAGTAAATATCTTTCTTTTGCTAGATTTTAAACTATCCATGTAAATTTTTTTACATTACAAAATGTTTCTTAAATTTACTTAATAATTAGCTATAAATTATTTTATTTTGTTCATTCTCAGGTCTACTCAATTTTTTTCTTTGCTCAATTTATTTTCTTTCCCTCCTTTTACTGTGGTTTCATACTCACTCATATCTCTACTTCACTATTTAATATGTATATATAATTGTTATGTGTATACACAGTGTATAGATCAGAAAAATAAAAATGTGTTGACTAGTATATTATGGCTGATTTTTAGTGTTCGGACAATGAATTCATTGTGAGCACAAAAAATATATTTGAAAATACATGCAAAAATAGATAGCACTGTAATTATTGAAACAATTTTTTATCAAGGTTTTTAGAACATTATGTAGAAGTATTGTCTTCACACTACGTGGGGCCGCGGTGGCTGAGTGGTTAGTTTGCTCGCCTCCCACTAAGGCAAACCAGGTTCATTCTCCGGCCGGGTCACTTCCGGATTTTCGCATGTGGGTATCATGCCAGACAATGCCANAAAATTTTTTTTTAAGAACTTAAACAGTAAATATCTTTCTTTTGCTAGATTTTAAACTATCCATGTAAATTTTTTTTACATTACAAAATGTTTCTTAAATTTACTTAATAATTAGCTATAAATTATTTTATTTTGTTCATTCTCAGGTCTACTCAATTTATTTTCTTTGCTCAATTTATTTTCTTTCCCTCCTTTTACTGTGGTTTCATACTCACTCATATCTCTACTTCACTATTTAATATGTATATATAATTGTTATGTGTATACACAGTGTATAGATCAGAAAAATAAAAATGTGTTGACTAGTATATTATGGCTGATTTTTAGTGTTCGGACAATGAATTCATTGTGAGGACAAAAAATATATTTGAAAATACATGAAAAAATAGATAGCACTTTAATTATTGAAACAATTTTTTATCGAGGTTTTTAGAACATTATGTAGAAGTATTGTCTTCACACTACGTGGGGCCACGGTGGCTGAGTGGTTAGTTTGCTCGCCTCCCACAAAGGCAAACCAGGTTCATTCTCCGGCCGGGTCACTTCCGGATTTTCGCATGTGGGTATCATGCCAGACAATGCCATTGGTTGGCAGGTT
Organism: Clitarchus hookeri; assembly: GCA_002778355.1. Taxonomy (NCBI): domain Eukaryota; kingdom Metazoa; phylum Arthropoda; class Insecta; order Phasmatodea; family Phasmatidae; genus Clitarchus; species Clitarchus hookeri. The sequence continues at coordinate 321,614 of NQII01002500.1, read as the reverse complement.
TTTTCAGAGATCTCCCATTCCCCCCCACCCTTTTATTTCGACGCTGCTCCTCACTCACCTCAATAACCCTCATTGGCTCTCAAGACCTTGCTGTTTAGAACCGTCCAAATCTCTCCACTCTTTGTTTACTTCAAAGTACGTAAATGCTGTTTTCATGAAGCAAGTTTTAAAAACAAGGATGTCAAATGTTCTTCACTATCCATTTTTTTCCCCCACAATTAGCAATTATCAATTAACTAAATTTCAAATGTAAGTGGTAAATGGTGTTTGCCTCAGCACTTTCGTTCGACCATCCACTNCCCCCCCACCCTTTTATTTCGACGCTGCTCCTCACTCACCTCAATAACCCTCATTGGCTCTCAAGACCTTGCTGTTAAGAGCCGTCCAAATCTCTTCACTCTTAGTTTACTTCAAAGTACGTAAATGCTGTTTTCATGAAGCAAGTTTTAAAAACAAGGATGTCAAATGTTCTTCTCTATCCAATTTTTTCCCCCACAATTAGTAATTATCAATTAACTAAATTTCAAATGTAAGTGGTAAATGGTGTTTGCCTCAGCACTTTCGTTCGACCATCCACTGNAATTATCAATTAACTAAATTTCAAATGTAAGTGGTAAATGGTGTTTGCCTCAGCACTTTCGTTCGACCATCCACTGCCAGGCAATTTCCATGGTCCATTGCTGGATGAAATGATGGAACTGATGAAACTGCCTGGTGAAGAGTCCTTACCGATTGCACTGCCAAGGCTACCTCCCTCACTGGTGTTGAAGGATGAAGAACTTCCCACCACGTCACCTCAGAAGACTGCCATTGTGAAGTCTCCTCTGTGCAAGCCACCACTTCCTCAGAATCCCAGACGTGATTGGAAGAAAAAGACCAGACAGATAAAGCGTAATGAGAAAGAAAATGTACCCCCTTGTAAGTATTATGTAACTATTATGTGGAACAGTTGTGCTTTAGATCACTGAGACACTGGCATGTAAAATAAAGTCTTTGTTCCTTAGTCGGTTGATAATCTTGTGTAGTAACCATAGATCATGGTAATTTTGTAATTGTTTCTTGTACTCATCACATCATTAGAAATTGGAACAGTTAGCATCAGCACAAGTTATCAGTTTAATATATGTATGGGATATTATTGAAAAATGAAACAGAGATAAACAGATTGCTGTGTCAAACAAATGTATTTCACTTGGGTATGCATGGACACAACTGCTTATGTTTGACATAAGAAGCTGGTCAAAAAAATATGATTGGTGCACTTATTTTTATTGCCAAAATGTTTATGTAAATTTGTAGAGGAAACATTGAGCTGCTCGAGTTGGGACAAGTTACACACAGTATACATATGATTATAGAGAAATANAAATTTGTAGAGGAAACATTGAGCTGCTCGAGTTGGGACAAGTTACACACAGTATACATATGATTATAGAGAAATAAAGGAACCCCACCCCCACCACCAATTTTATGACCCCAGATTTTGCGACAGTAGCAATTTTTAACAACATTCTCGGGAAACATAAAAATTTACAAAAATTTGAGAAAAATGTAAGAAATTACAAACAAAATTCATAAAAAAAAATTTTTTTGTTGGCATGCAGCAATAAAATATAGAGGATGTGTTGCCACCATCAATTGGTAGGCCACAATCTCCAAAAAATATACTTCAAAAATTTGTGTGAATCTTAGACCTGGTTGGATCTCTTATGCACGCGTGGTCAGTTAGGTCACGCACAACTCGTGACATCATAAAGAGAAGCTATGTGTCAAGCAGTCTTCTCTTCCCCACTATACACACTTATAAGTGCATGACAGTGCTCAATGCTGTGCGCAGAGTAACAGTGTTGGCCACAGGAGTTACAGCCGTAGACTAGACGCTCACGTCAAACTGCAATGGGTTCCATTAACTTGGCCTGAAATGGTCAAATTCTGGAACTTGGGCAAACAAAAGAAAAAAAATCCTGATTTTACAATAATGGAATTAATAAGGTTAGCAATTTTGAAGTCATTCTCGGGCACCATAAACAAATTACAAAATTCGAAGAAAAATAGAAAAATATCAGTAGAAATGCAAGAAGTAGTTGCCAAAATCTATTTAAAATAGTGATAAAATATAGGTGTGGTAATGTTGTTGCCCCTGATTAATATGCCCTAGTATAAAAAACTAAAATAAAAAAAACCTTGTTGAAAATTGGTTTACAGCCGCAGAGTTAGGTGAGCATTGTTGATCAGTAGACACCAGCTAGAAAGAGGTCCTTTGAGGAGAGGTGTAAGAAGAGAGAGGGAAACTGTACGAGTGGGAGATCCTGACTCCCTCCCCCTCTCCCCTGGTGACAGGCTGTCAAAGGTACAGGCCACTCAATATATTTTGTTTACTTTCATTAGATACAGTAGAACCGCGTTATTGCGAGTAGTATGGGCTGTAGCGTCACGTCCGCTATTGCGATAGTTTTTAAATGCACCGTCATTTTCCCTATCATTTGAAAGGTAATTACTTCGTTTATAACGCAAATCTGTTAACGAAGCTTTTCACTATAGCGATAGGAACATTTGTAAATTTGTGTTTTTAAAATGTTTAAACACGTTTTATTGCAAGTGACATCACCCACTTGCCATGCCCGAGCCAGCCTTTGTTAGTCTCTCGCATCGCATCGCATCGGTGGCTTGAGAAGGGTGATGTGAGGGATAAGGAAGATGGTAAGATAAGGGGAGAGGTAGGAATGGGAGTAGAGCTAGTCGTTAAAAGGGTGGGCTTTTTAGGATGCACGTGACTGCCGTGGATGGTGGTATGGTGCTGCGACCTACACTTAACCTTGATACGAGGACTGAACAGTCATGTAGTTTCTGCGCGCAGTTCGGTTACATTACTGATTGTTAACTTTTATAAGGACACAAAGTGAAACGCTGCAAGCTAAGATAGGAGTGACGAGGTACAGGAGAACAATGGAAGCGGAGAGAGGGGCGAGAAACAGGTTGCTGAAAGAGATTTTGGAAGGGGGGTGAGACAGGAGAAGANATGGTTGGTGGTGGCAGAGGGAAGTAGGGAGGGAAGTTTTCAGTGATCTCCAGGCTTTGTGTGTGTGTGAGAGAGAGAGAGAGAGAGAGTGACAATGAGTGAAGTAGCACGCTGATTGGTAGGAAACTAACTACCTCCTGCCTCCCGTCATATTTGGTGGAGTGATTAGAAGAATGGAGGAGGACACAATGTCGCGTCTGCTGGTCGTTACATAATGCCGCTGTCAGACGTAGATTTTTTTGTACTAACTTGTCACTACACACGCGTAGTTTATGGCATTCTTTAAACACAGGATCTACAAGGGCAAATACAATAACAAAATTACGGGTTACTCTAAATTTTGTTATAACGATAACTCGCTATAGCGATAATTTATTTTGCCATTGTTGACTAGCGCTATAATGCTGTTCCACTGTATTGACATATTGTGCCATTTGTACCTTATAATGGAAATATACCTAATAGGAATGAAACATTGTTAAAACATAAAGAGCAACACTTGATGTACATGCAGACTGGAATAAAATATGTAATAACTGTGTGCCGGCCTTGTAGCTCAGCATGCCGCACTCAGACTTCCGTCTGTAACTGTCCCTAGCTGGTGGGCTGGGGGAGCGCAAGGAAAAGAAGGGAGTGATGGAACTGTGCATGTGTGCCCAAGATTTTTTTCAATTTTGTAAAATGCAACGTGCGTTCTTTATCCCCACCTAGTCCGTCATAACAAGGAGGATGGGAGAATGCAATGCTGCCTATTTAACTAAATCAATATTTCATTTTAAAAATGTAGGTTGTACATTAGGGTGGATTGTTGTATGTATGAAAATTTTTTTTTTCTCTTTTTCGTAATGGNTTGTATGTATGAAAATTTTTTTTTTCTCTTTTTCGTAATGGGCCAGTGCGGGAAAGATGTATTATTGGCAACACGTTTTACATACAAAATATTTCGTCAAAACATTAATAAATAATACTGCCCCAAGCCATTTGATTTTTTCACAAAAACTTGAAATTCCGTGATTTTTAATCTCCGGTTCCCAGACACAATTTCAGACTTAAATCAAACAAAAGTATTTGAAATCGCATAAGAAAGTATCTAATTTGACCTATTACACGCTTTCTTTGCGATGTCTTGCATTGGGGAACCCCCGCAACCCCGTTAATCCCATGCGTACATAACCTCAAATAGTTCTCATTGAACTATTGTTTTGGTTGGACACTTGTCAATTTTTTGTAATAAGTTCATTGAAATTCCTTGGTGTTTGTGATAGCAGTGTTACGGAGAGATGTTACATGTCCCATATTCGGTCATGCACGTNTCATTGAAATTCCTTGGTGTTTGTGATAGCAGTGTTACGGAGAGATGTTACATGTCCCATATTCGGTCATGCACGTTATTTACCTCTTAATACCTTACCAACATACGAGGACATTATGTTACATTATTTATGGATTAGTCGCAATAAATCAAATCAATATAAAGATTTAGTGAGTGACTGATACGTGTGCAGAAGTCTTAGAAAAAGTGATTGAAAGGTGGCAGCTTGCATCAATACCAACTATAGGGAATTGCGCTGCCATGAAGAAAATAAAGGCATATCACGATAAGTATAGGAATTTGTTAAAGCCATATAGTTCAAGGAAAGAAGTGAAAAGCTATAAGGATGAAATTGAGCGATTTGTGAATGATTCAAAGTGTCTTTTTGACATTTCAGCATGCAATGGCACACAATGACACGAACAATGATTCGTGTCATTGTGAAAAACATCTCAAAGTACCGGTCAAGGAAAGAGAGTTTTTGGTGGATCAAAGGAAAGAAGACAATAGGTAATACTGATTTTAAAACGACCAGTAAAAATCAGAGAAGTATTAGTCGCAAACGTAGATTTGAGGAATATAAAGAAACAATTACCAGTTCTTCAACCTCAAAACAGCCTATGCCATTAACCAGCGACGCACAACCCCAGACACTTTGACCCCAAACGACAACACCACAGGCACCACAACAACGAATGCAACAACCCCAGATATAAAAAATTAATGACTTTAGTGCAATAGCCATAACTTTGGATAGATTTGGCGTTTCTGACAGAGCTGGAGCTGCCATTTTTTCGGCAACACTCCAAAGTGTGGGGGTTATTTTGGAGGCAAATTTGTCCGACGTTGTGAACCAAAATAAAATTAGAAGAGCCCGTGAGAAGCAGAGGACCAGTTTGACCGATGCACCACTTAATTCGGAAGATCAAAATTTTGGATTATACTTTGATGGCCGCAAAGATAAAACGCTTAGTATGAGAGATTCCAGGAGGATAATTATAAGAGGAGCATATAAGCTTAGTTAAAGAACCAGAGTCATTTTATATTGGCCATCTTTAATTAAACACCGGAAAAGCAGCAATAGTAAGTAAAAAAATAAAGGAGTTCTTAGACAGGAAAAACATTGAATGCAATAAGTTTACTGTAATCTGGTGTGATGGAACTGTTGTTAATACAGGTAGCCAAGGGGGTATTATTCAAAAACTTGAAATAGAAATTGGAAAACCGCTACAGTGGTGCATTTGCCAGTTACACACCAATGAACTGCAGTTTTGACACTTGTTCGAGAAACTTGATGGTTCTACTACTGGACCTAGAAGTTTTACAGGACCTATCGGAAAAGCTTTCAAGATTTGCAAGGAGCTTCCAGTGGTTCCGTTTAAAACCATCCAGTGCACTCTACCTATCGTAACAAACAGTAAGGATTTGAGTANGTTTACTGTAATCTGGTGTGATGGAACTGTTGTTAATACAGGTAGCCAAGGGGGTATTATTCAAAAACTTGAAATATAAATTGGAAAACCGCTACAGTGGTGCATTTGCCAGTTACACACCAATGAACTGCCGTTTTGACACTTGTTCGAGAAACTTGATGGTTCTACTACTGGACCTAGAAATTTTACAGGACCTATCGGAAAAGCCTTCAAGGTTTGCGAGGAGCTTCCAGTGGTTCCGTTTAAAACCATCCAGTGCACTCTACCTATCGTAACAAACAGTAAGGATTTGAGTACTGACCAACTGTACTTATACAAAATGTGTCAAGCAGTAAACTCTGGATCGTGTTCCGAAAGCTTATCAAAGAAAAATCCTGGNCAGTAAACTCTGGATCGTGTTCCGAAAGCTTATCAAAGAAAAATCCTGGCAAAATCGTACATTCCGGGTGGCTCACAACTGCTAACAGAATCCTTGGTTTGTATGTTTCTTCCTCTGAGCCGACTACCAATTTGTTAATTTTAACAAATTTTATAATAAAAGTATATGCCTCAATGTGGTTTTCCATCAAAACGCAACCACTTTGCATTTATGNTTTTAACAAATTTTATAATAAAAGTATATGCCTCAATGTGGTTTTCCATCAAAACGCAACCACTTTGCATTTATGGTGCTAGGCACTTACACAAGACCATTCAGCTTTCCAGGTATTTGACAGAAGATTTAAAAGCTATAGTTAATCCTTTCGTACAGAGAAATGGTTTTTTTGGGCATCCAGAGAATATTTTAATAGCCATGTTGGCCGATGAAAGCGAGACATTACTAGTTCTAGCCTTATGAAGATTACTGAAAGCACGACGAGCCACACTTTCAAATATCCAAAAGTTTGCGCGGCCTAAATTTTATTTTCAATCCGAAAATTATCCAGATCTCATCAATTGGAATGAGAATATCCTAACTAAGCCTCCTCTTACGAAATTTATATTATAAGTGATGAATTAATTTCACAGTGCATTGAAAATCCAAGGCTCATTGACAAAATAATTTTGTCCAAAATAATTTTGCCACACGCAAGCGACTGAAAGATGCGTCAAAATTGTTACAGAAGCTTCAGCCGCTGTCTGTGGCCCTTTAAGACTAGATGGGTTCATAAAACAAGGCTAGAATNCAAAATTGTTACAGAAGCTTCAGCCGCTGTCTGTGGCCCTTTAAGACTAGATGGGTTCATAAAACAAGGCTAGAATCTCGAAAAATAATGCCCGTTTTTTAATACAAAAAGAAATTACAAAATTTGTAATATTGCGTTTTTTTTTAAAGAAATCTCCTTCTCGTTGTGTTATATTTTGTGTAAAAAACTGAGTTTTTGGACTTTATTGTTATTGTAACATCTTCTATATGTAATAAAAAGTTAAACAAAAATATAATTTTGGTCTTTAAATTAAGTAAAACAACTCTTAAATGTACACTAGTTTTAGTGTTTTTTAACGATCTTTCCAGTTCTTGGGGCAGTATAAAACAATTCAGTATATTTGTTATAACAGTTTTTATTGTGTTGGTATACAGCATCTTTTCGCAAATGGTCCAATCAGAAATTCCGAAGAAAAAAAAAAGATCCACCCTATTGTACATCATGAACTGTATGCAAAAAATGCACTTAAAACTAAATTTCTGTAATATTTTAGTGTTCAAAATTGGTTAGTTTAGAATTTGCTTCAATATTCTTGAGAACCATGGTCAGTCACAAAATCGAGGGTCTATTGTAGGTTCATTAACTCAATCCACGAGTCCTTAAAATGAGAATATCTAAGTACCAAACATGCTAATGCTACAATATTTTTATTATTTTAAAGGGACCATCCTTGAGTAGCCAGGAAATGTTTTCACAATAACATGCTGGAAACCCTTGTATACATCGTGGTAATTTATACAGTCAAACTTTGATTTTACAGACACTCACGGTTCCCCGAAATTTGTCTGTACGACCGAGTTGTCCGTATGATCCGAAATAGCCGAATTTTGACCCTGTGCCCCCATCCCCCCATCCTCCCTCCAAAAGTGAAAATTTTATAATATAAAGAGAATATTTTCCTAACTGGGTACATGAACTCATGGTTCACGTGTCTCTGATGGAAAAATTAATGTTTTATTGATGAAATGGAAATTTAAATATTTATTAGTAGGTTGTTTTTTAAATGCGAAGCAAACTTGAAGCGAAGCTTGCATCGTGCAAAGGAATTTCAAAGTAAAATCAAAGTGGAAGGATTAAAAAATGTAAATATTAGTTTATAGTAGACTTCAGTTTTCAAGTGTATTCAACTCATTTGTACTATTACTGTCAAAAAAATGTATGCCATCCTAATCTTGTACTGCTGAAAAACTGAAATATCAAAATCTGCAAGAAAGTAATCGTTATACATTTAGATACCTATAAACTTTATAAAAACTACCATACTCCATATATCCAGTCCCATTTGGCACCACCACCGCACAGTGATTTCAGTGGGTGGTTATCAACATTTGGCCTCTTCCCTTTCCTCCTCCAAGGACCCTTGTCAATGTCAGGCTAGATAGTAAACTTACTGGATGGTGGTGGCATTAGGGCCTCATAGCAAATGCTGTGTCAGTGGCAAATTACATTTTAAAACATATTATCTCAGAAAAAAAAAAGATTCATGTATTAAAAGTAAAGTTGAATAAAAAGTGTGCACTCCAACTCAGTCAGAACAATATTTCCATGTAAAAAAAGTAGTACTGCACAACACTAAAGCAATACAAATATAACATGTAAACAATAAACCGAACACAAAACATTACCATTAATTATTTGTATATTCTTTGTCCTTACAGTTTAGCATTAATAAAGTTGGGTGATGAAGAAGTAAGTTGTATTGCCACCGTAAAATAGGATGCATTTGGAGTGTGCACTTTTTTCTTTAGCTTTGGTTAACACACAGCAGTGATATTACGTATTTTCTGCCTATAATGACACTTAAAACAGGGGAATATGCCGCTTGGAAACACGTGAACTGTAGACACTTTCTTTGCTAGCTTTTTAAAACACGGCAATGGCAATATTAAATCAAGCATTTTCTTTTCAATGACATACAGAAAGGAGGGAGAAGACGTTTATAAAAAATATTGCGAGTACGTACCTGCATCCATCTTCTGTATAATTTCATATTTTTAAATGAGTGTGTGGCCTGCCTTTTGTGTCCACTCGTGTTGGNTTGTCAATGTCAGGCTAGATAGTAAACTTACTGGATGGTGGTGGCATTAGGGCCTCATAGCAAATGCTGTGTCAGTAGCAAATTACGTTTTAAAACATATTATCTCAGAAAAAAAAAGATTCATGTATTAAAAGTAAAGTTGAATAAAAAGTGTGCACTCCAACTCAGTCAGAACAATATTTCCATGTAAAAAAAGTAGTACTGCACAACACAAAAGCAATACAAATATAACATGTAAACAATAAACCGAACACAAAACATTACCATTAATTATTTGTATATTCTTTGTCCTTACAGTTTAGCATTAATAAAGTTGGGTGATGAAGAAGTAAGTTGTATTGCCACCGTAAAATAGGATGCATTAGGAGTGTGCACTTTTTCTTTAGCTTTGGTTAACACACAGCAGTGATATTACGTATTTTCTGCCTATAATGACACTTAAAACAGGGTAATATGCCGCTTGGAAAGGAAGGAGAAGACGTTTATAAAAAATATTGCGAGTACGTGCCTGCATCCATCTTCTGTATAATTTCATATTTTTAAATGAGTGTGTGGCCTGCCTTTTGTGTCCACTCGTGTTGGAATCACATTCCGAAAAACATGTCCATAATGTAGCATCTAGGTCAACAACTGTAACTAAATAAATAAAAATAAGTCAAAAATAGAAATTCAAGCAAAATAGTGCAATGAAATCGTTAATAAAACCCCTCACTGGGGTCATCTGCTGCACCCCTTCACCTGCTCGATCCCTCATTGAACACAGGCCAGCCAACTGCACCTATCATCAAATGGACCAAGGTTACCTGTCTTTTGATGAACCGAGGAGAACTGCACATGACCCCAGCTTGCTGCCCCAATTATATAGGTTCATGACGCGATAGTTTCCAGGGTATTTTAACTAGTTTCATCTGGTATCCTGCATTTTGTTGGACGGTGAGTTTTAAGAGAGTAAGTAACAGAAAATATTATTTAAAAAGAAGCCATGCCCAAAATTCATATTAACAGGTAAAAAAAAGGAGGAGTTCTGTTTTCCTTTGTCGCTTGCCGTGTGCATCAGTGTTGACATTGGCTGGTGCTGCTGCAACAGGGCGGGATGTGGAATGTACAGTGCAAAAAAGAGAAGTGCACAAGCAGAGGCGGTGCTGCACAGCATCTGTCAGGTCAATGACCTTGCTCGCATGCTAGTGGCAGTAAATTTTAATAAATTTCTGCCTGTTCCATCCCTCTCTCTTTTTTTTAAATTGCAGCCTTTTTTTGGGCTAATTTTTTACTATTTTTTTTAGCACGGGTAGCCTTTATACAACCTGTGTTATTTTCTAATGTTGCAGCTTTCAAATGTGTTTTAATAGATCTTTGCCTTTTTTTCTTTCCTTCTTCCTCCCCTCTCCCGCTCCACACACACACACGCATGCGCACACACAGTAACACACAGACACACACACAGAGAGAGAGAGTTTCCCGAAATTTTGTCAGTAAGAACAAGGTGTCTGTATGAAACGGGTGCCGTACGAACAAAATTTGAGTGTATGTGTAAAGTTTACCATTTTAATTCTTACTTGTTACACCTAAACTGTGTTTATGTGCATGCATTTCCAGGTGAAATATGTTTGTTGTTTTAATCCCCTTTGAAACCCTTACCACTTTATGCCATTCTATTGCATTCTGTATTTACAAATTCCATCTTTTGATTAAATAATACAACTCCAATTCTGATGGTAGGTTACAGTTGAAGTTTCTTATTATGAAATATCAATATTTTGAGTCTGTAAAAGCTACATTGNAGGCGGTGCTGCACAGCATCTGTCAGGTCAATGACCTTGCTCGCATGCTAGTGGCAGTAAATTTTAATAAATTTCTACCCGTTCCACCCCTCTCTCATTTTTTTTAAATTGCAGCCTTTTTTTGGGCTAATTTTTTACTATTTTTTTTTAGCACGGGTAGCCTTTATACAACCTGTGTTATTTTCTAATGTTGCAGCTTTCAAATGTGTTTTAATAGATCTTTGCCTTTTTTTCTTTCTTTCTTCCCCCCTCTCCCGCTCCACACACACACACGCATGCGCACACACAGTAACACACAGACACACACACAGAGAGAGAGAGTTTCCCGAAATTTTGTCAGTAAGAACAAGGTGTCTGTATGAAACGGGTGCCGTACGAACAAAATTTGAGTGTATGTGTAAAGTTTACCATTTTAATTCTTACTTGTTACACCTAAACTGTGTTTATGTGCATGCATTTCCAGGTGAAATATGTTTGTTGTTTTAATCCCCTTTGAAACCCTTACCACTTTATGCCATTCTATTGCATACTATATTTACAAATTTCATCTTTTGATTAAATAATACAACTCTAATTCTGATGGTAGGTTACAGTTGAAGTTTCTTATTATGAAATATCAATATTTTGAGTCTGTAAAAGCTACATTGNTAATTCTGATGGTAGGTTACAGTTGAAGTTTCTTATTATGAAATATCAATATTTTGAGTCTGTAAAAGCTACATTGATGTAAATAGTCAATTGTTTCTGTAATAAGAGCAGATGGTTTATGTATTTCATTGTTTTGATAACTGTTAGATTATCTAACTTTTAATAGAAATAAATACTCCGCTTTAGAATATCAGTAAAATATTTTGCTTTCTGCACTCTATTAATAGATGTTATCTGCAAGGGATGTAACAATTCTACTTTTCCCTCGATTATTGATCTCGATGCAGATACCAATCTCAATTCTCAATTCCAAAAATCGTGATTCTTTTGTGAAATTAATGTAAACTAGATCTACATTGCTAACAAGATTAATTAAACACAAACAGTGGGAGAATATTCATATTAAATGCAAAAAAGTTCAAAAGAGGCATATAAGATAATATTGAAAACGTAACGCTATTTNTGGGAGAATATTCATATTAAATGCAAAAAAGTTCAAAAGAGGCATATAAGATAATATTGAAAACGTAACGCTATTTTTATATATATCGGAAATATTACAGCTGTACAAATATAATTTATTCTCGTGCGTTACCATGTTATAACGCAAACAGTGAAATATGCGCACGCAATTTACGATGTTGTGAACGAAGAAAGGTCATATCAAATCCACAAGAAGGCACAAAAAGTGAACATTCCATGATGTAGTAAAGTTAGTTTCTGTCACGTGCAAATTAATAAAGTTCTATGATCTTTATATAAGTCCTTTGCCGTGGTAACGTTGAAATCATCTGCTATGTGGTAGGTTTTTTAAATATTTTTTTTATTTGGGTGAGAAAAGTATAGGACACGCAAAAAGACTATATGTGCTAAAAATTAGATTCGAGCTAGAAAAGTCGTATGGTTTTGTATTTTTATACACTTAGTTGTTGCACTACAATTAATGCTCTGGGTTTGGAGCACTTGTCTAAAATACTTGCTCTAATTTGAATAGAAAAATCCCTTATAATATTTTTTAAATAATACAAAAATTGGGCATACTTGATGAAACAAAAATGTCACTTTAAATTTGTTTAAAAACATTGCCTTTATGTTTTCAGTTTGCTACTATTTTCTTTATAATTTCATGACGTCTACTAAGGAACTTTGATGTTTTTTGTTCCAATTTTGTTAGTAACATGTGTATACATTGACACAAATTTACTCAAACTAACTTTCAGTGGAAGTTTTAACGTCCGTGTACGCACTCTTTGAATCACGTAGTGCAACTGCAATCACACCCAAGTCGCATCGGGCATACTGAATCTATGCTAACAAAGCTAATTCCTCTATTGATAATGAAATTAAAAGTTTCCAAGTAAATTAATAATATTTTTTCTCATAGCAAATATGCTACTTTTGGAGTTTGTCAACGTCTCGGCGACGAGTGAGCACAACACACAATTAAAAACAAACACATTCTGAACAAAAAACAAAGACAATTTGCTGGCGTGTTACGAATCGTTTTAACCAAACCCATATTAAACAACACTATGTTAGATCTCAGTAAAATAGTAAAACATTTGGAGTCAAATTAAACTCTTATGGTGCAGTAGCTTATTTATACGTGAATGTTTAGGTTATGTATATCGAAACTCGCGTCGCACACAAACCAGCAATCGATACTTGCAACTTATAGATGTCGCTCTATAAGACAAATTCAGTGCACACGGTTTACCGTAATTTCCTAATACTGCAAGTTTGCAACCAGTTTAGTTATTTTTCGCAATAAATACGTTGTGTTAATGGTACATAATATATATGAAGTACAAAAAATATTTTAGCTTATGTAACAATCTTTGAAATCTGTGACTAAGCGAAAGAATCAAAATTTTCTTGACAATATTTTATTCATCAATTCATAATCGCTCATGTAAAGAGTTGATGCAAAGCTTCTCGCACGAAACCTGACTTGTATTTTATTTGGAACAACCTACAGACGTTAACATAAATTTTTCCAAAAAATATTCAGAAAAAAATATTTTCCGCCCGACAAGAAAATCGTTATGGTTTCCCAAAACTTTTCCCAAAGTTCGGGATCCCACACACCCCTAATTTTTAGTATGTAACGAAACTTGCTAAAATACAAAACTACCATATCGCAACCAAATCACTACTGAACTGAACTACTAAATACTAATGTACTAAATTGTGAATTTGAAAACTGCCAGTACAGTTTTATTTTTCATATTATTTTCGCATCTAATATTTTCGCGCACAAAATAATTTTCCAAGAGTGATTCAATAACTGGCATAAATCAAGTAATTTAAAACCATTTTTGAGAGGTGATAGGTTATGTATTTGTGTATTTGTAGTAATTTATTTTTATTGCTTCGATTCTTCGGTTTCCAATTCTCGATTATACGATTCTTCAAGAATCACAGGTATTGAGGAATTGTGGAATTGAGTTTGACATCCCCAGTATCTGTCATTAGTTTTGTCTTTTTAAATCATATTCATGTCCACTTACCATGAAGTAGTTGCTTGAAATATTATCTCTACTATCATTTCCAAAATCTGTTGGCTAGAGCACACACCTTTTTCATGTTCTGAACAGACCCATGTTTTAAGGTTTTCCCAAAAAACTACACATATGTATGTATTATGGGATCAGATATGTGAAATACGTAGAACATAGCCATTTTTAACTAATAAGAAATATTCTACGAGTTAATGATAATTTCAGACACTCCATTCAGTAAGCTGTATTTCATTTCTTCGTAAGAAGGCTTTTCTAAGGTGGAGTGAACACAGCATTCTGAGTACAGCCTGAATAGGGAGATTTTAACAAGTTTCATCAGGCATCTTGCATTTTGTTGGACAGTTAGTTTGAAGAGTGCAAGTAACAGAAAATGTTAATTAAAGTGAAGCCATGCCCATAATTCATTCCAACAACAGGTATTAAGCATTTCACACAGGCAGAGACCCAGGTAACAGGCAGGAAGTCTAAAGTGATGTGTGTTTCATTTCTAGCATTTGCAATGCCAAAACTGAAAACTCACGAGCTTAAGCCACTGCTGTCCTTACCATATGAGAATATGCAGTCTGCAAGACAGCTGCCACCTCTGCAGAGTTTGGTTAGTATATCTCGTAGTATGTACCTAGCTGTATAACATATGCTCATTGTTTTGGAGGGAGGGTTAGCGTAAATGAGTTGAGAGGTGGCTGATACTAGGCGAAGCCACATACATACCCTATCTTTGAGGCAGACGTCATTCATGGCAGGAGCNTCTTTGAGGCAGACGTCATTCATGGTAGGAGCTAACGAATGGATGAGCTGAGATAGGTGTAGAATGGTAATAGAACGAAGTAGGAGAGAAAATGGAAGAGCCCTTAGAAAACCACTTACAGCAGTGCCACAACATTGATCACATGAAATAACTGTTTGAAAAGTGTTTTCTTTCCATAGGCTTATGACTGAACCATAGACATTGTGGTGGACCCCATATGTGGCTATCCTTGCAGACAATTTTGTGATAAACACATTGTATTTATTGTGGTGGAAGAGATGTGAGTAAATTCTGTCCGTATAAAATTTCTTAAAATTAAAATTTATGAATTTAAATTTTTACAATTTCTTTAATGTTAATCATTTGCAGGCAGATGCAAAAAAATTTTGTAAAAAGTTAATATTTTGTGAAGACATTCATACTGGATATATTTGATTCTAAACTAAACATTTTTTTCCTAAAATATTTTTGTAACACATGGTTGTGGTTTAGAATCAGTACCATAATTTTTTAGCCTGAAAAACTTTTTTTAGTGCAGTTGTACTATTTGTTGAAATCATAATTTTAAGTTTTTATTACAAATGGGTTGAATAACAAAAAATGTTGATTCTGGTTCCGGTGCTGATTCTACAATTTAAATATTGGTTCCAGTATTCGGTTCTATTTTGAATACTTGCCTTTTGCTTGCAACTTTATTAAACCAATGCAGGTAAAATTCATTAAATGTTTTATTTTACCTATGAAAGAATTGAACTATAAAAAAGTGTGAAGATAAGTTTTAATGTATACAGATAAACTTGTTGTATTAAATTTATTTAACCTTAGTAAATATGGTAAAAAATTATTCTTTTTTTACATTAATATGTGGTGATTGTGATATGTTTGGAAAATACTTTAATTAAATAACTCATGGCCCTAAAACCAAACATTATGCCCTGCTGTACAATAAAGGTAACCTACAAAGGTTCGTTAAAAGAATGTCAACAGCTGTGGTATGTGAGGCCCGATTCCTTATCCTTTTTTGCTTCTTTTATGGTGACTAGGTGGCCCTTTTTTTTGTGTCTTTTATGCAGTGCCACACTGGTTTTTTTTGCCGTGCTGGAAAGTGACACCTCTAAAAAAGTCTCTCCTTCCTCTTTTACTCCCGGCCTGCATCCATCCTGCCAAACAAAGAAGGCTGTATCGATCGGCTAGCAGTGTTGTTTACTGGGGAGGGCTGAGAGAAAAAGAGAGAGTGAAGGCAGAGGAGTGTTGATGAAAGAGGGAGAGATGATATAACAGACTGTTCCCATACACTTCCCTCCAAACATCACTGAACAGTTTACGACTACCACTCCTTAACTGTTTTTCCTTGTATAGCATGCACCCCAGAAATTTTTTCTTTTATATTGGGAAAAAAGGTCGCGCTATACATGAGTAAATACCGTAGTTATTTTTGTAATAACAGAGTTTTGCCAACCAAGAACCGAGTAATTGTTGTTAACCTAAAACCGGTTCCGAGTCAAACCTCAAGAACCGGCATAAATTGGAACCGAAGAACCGAACCGACCCAGCCCTAGTTTTTACGGTTATGCCATTTATAGTATGTATCTTAATAAGTAAAAAAATTTATTTTCCCATTTTTAAAATAAGGTAGACCAGTTTAGAAAATTTTTCTTGAAGGTTCAGAATAAAATGGTTTAAGTAAGTTGTATGTACTACGNGTTCAGAATAAAATGGTTTAAGTAAGGTACCTGAAATTGTTCATACAAGTTACTTGTTTTACAGAAGAATTGTATGCAGGATGTGGAATATGGTTTTTCGCAGTAATTTTGTAACAAAACAATGCATATGTTCTCTGTAATGTGAAACACATCATCCATAAAACAATGGAAAATTCTGTGGCAGCTGGATGGGGTGGATGCATGTTTGTGGGAACAGGTTCTAGCATGGCGCACAATATTTTTACCTTCAAAGAACAGTGCAGTCATACAGCGGGAATCACAGAACTGCACGTTAGTGTAACAGCACCACCATTTTGCACAAATACAGCAGCAGCTAAATGCTGGGAATATCTCCAGAGTAGTTTCAAGGTCTAAATAGGGATACTGGGTTGGAGGAGCCCCTGGGTAGTCAGGTGCTAACCGCAGACGTACATGGTCGTCCCCCATTGGTGATAGATGGAACCTGTCTTCCGCCCGTTGGGGAAGCAGCAGCCACCTTACCTATGCACACTGCTGCCATTATTCATTGTAGGCGTGCCTCCAGTCAGTGTCCCCCCTTCTGGTGTAGAGGCACAAACTGCCTCTACACCTCTCAAACTTGTCGGGATGGCCGGTGGCATCTTGGCATAAGATGGAAAGGATTGCAAAACTACAATGATCAGTACTGTGAATGCTGTGAAACTAGCACATTTATAACCTCGGGAACATCTACCAACTTAACTTTACACTAGTAGTAGTTTGCGTTAACTTTACATCTGCCATTGGTTGCCTCACCAGGGTCATTTGCTGCACCCTTTCACCTGCCTGATCCCTCATGGACCACAGACCAGCCAACTGCATCTGTCATCGGATGGACTGAGGTTACCTGTCTTTTGTTGAACCGAGGAGACAACTCGGGTGAACCTTGGAAAATTGATCTTCAGATGAGGTGAACTAGACCTGATCCCAGCATGCTGCCTCACTTACATAGGCTGATCATGCGATAGTTTTGAGGGTATTTGGAAGAATCTAACCCTTGCCATTTAGATAGGAATCATAGCTGGATGGCTAGCTATCGCATAACACACGTGTCAATATCATCTCTTCACGGTCTCTTCCTAGTATAAGGTACATATGGCTCGCATCCGCTGGGCCAACCGTGCTCACCAAGGGGAAGGGGATGCTAACCACTTTCTATCCATGTTCACTTTGGACCCAGTCCGTATCTTAACATATTCCAAAAATTCATGGTTCATTTTATTTCCACATACTACTACAATTTTGAGTTCTATATTTTTGTTTGAACGAGCGCAAGTTATGATAAATGTTTTTGTCTAGACATACCTGTAAAATGCACTCAACAAAATCTTCAAAAAATTAACAAACTATGCAATATACAAAAAATATCAGGACTGACAAAGAAAGTATGACTTTCTTGCATGTAAAGTCAGCTGACAGGCATGCACACATCTGGTGCGAAGGACGCGACCTACTTTCCAAGAGCAACTGCGACACATGCGACAGAGGAGCGAGGCAGGTTGATGTAATGTGTTGTGTCTAAAACTATAAATAAAATCGTATTCCATTAAAAAATAGCGTAAGCAGGTAGTTAACAAGCAATGAAGTTGGTTCCAATCGCAATTCGTAATCAAAATCCGAGAAGAAAAACCAAAAATCAAAGTTATAACAGCACTATTGAAAAAGGTATCAAAATGACGTTTGGTGTGGTCACAAGAGAAAAGGTGCTCATGAGAGGGAAAGATCTTTAACCTGCACTGTATTGGCTACCGCTGTTGCTATGTGCACGTGGTTGGATGGCGCTAGGGGAAGGAGGGTAGCTAGGTGCATGAGGAGGGACACCAGTGGCGAGGAGGCAGGGGTGAAGAACAAAGGAGCCCTTTGTGATGCGTATGTCCTGCGAGATCTAACTCTCTAGTAGTTATAAACGTATTTCAACAATTTTATTTTTATTTTTGTGTTTCAGCATATAGTTTAAGGGTATGTACTGAGAAATACCTACATTTTATTGCCATGGGCCAGATAATTAATTTTATTATGTTTTCATTACAATTTATTTAATTTTGGCAAGGATAATTTATTCCTTTTCGTAATTTTTTGGAATTTTTTTGACAGTTCCTGAAAACCTTTACTTTAGATCGCTGTTTTCGTTATCTACATTTTCTTTGCATTGGGGCTCGACTGTATGAGTATTCTTTTTGTTGAATGTAATAATTATGCACTAAACTTTTGCGCTGTATTTGTAAACACTGCCAACTTTACNTGAGTATTCTTTTTGTTGAATGTAATAATTATGCACTAAACTTTTGCGCTGTATTTGTAAACACTGCCAACTTTACTCATCTGTGCTTTGAGGTTTTGTTCTTGACAAAGAGCAAATACGGCATTTGCAACTGCAGTATGTGTTGAGCGAGGGTGGTGATTGTAATTGTCTGCTTACGTCGCAAAACCAGTTAATAATGCCAAAAATAGTTACTGTTTTATATTGTGCCTGGGAGTTTGAAAGTTAATGTTTTTTTAATGTGTTATAAACCGACCAGAGTGCAAAACTGCATGTAAACATTGAGTGGGCAGGAAAAGACACATGCTTAAACACTGCCCTGGCCTTATGCACAGTGATTTTAGTCGTAGTGGAGGACATAAAAAAATTGCAACTGCACTGGAAGCATATGTGTGTAATTTTCATACTGCCAAGAAAAAAGAAACAAATAGGTTTCTGCCACTTTATTGTAGAAACATTTTTACTATGTAAGGAGTATTTTTATTTTATCAATAATAAAATATTTACTAGTATTTTGTAGGTAGGTTGTGGATTTTTGTTGGAGTAATATTGAACTAAACAGAATTTAATTAAATATCTCAATAAAGTACAAGAATTATCGCACAAAAATTACTGTTACATGGCAAGTGTGCTCTTGTAGGGTTGTCCTTTTTTCTTTATCTTTAAATACAGTGAAACCTCTATTATTCGTTTTTCATGGGACCTACTGAAAAAAACTCAGCATGCAGGAAAACTCAACACGNTGAAACCTCTATTATTCGTTTTTCATGGGACCTACTGAAAAAAACTCAGCATGCAGGAAAACTCAACACGTGGACCACTCTCCTCAAAAAGTAAAACCTAACCTCAAAAAAAAAAATTATTTTCATCCTTGGGTATACTGAGTTGATTGCCTNAAAAAGTAAAACCTAACCTCAAAAAAAAAAATTATTTTCATCCTTGGGTATACTGAGTTGATTGCCTGTAATGAACTGTGGGCTTATCTTAAATACTGGATGAAAAGACATATCCCAATCATTTAATATAAGTATTGTATTATAAAATATTGAAATGCACTTAATTTCGAAATTTTCCGAATGTTTACATACAATTCACTAAATTTCTGCCAAATGTAAAAAAGTGGCAAAAATCAAACAAAATTTATTAAAAACAATGATTTAAAATAGAAACGTGCTAAAAATTGTTAAAATTTATATTCAGTAATAAAGCATTATACGTAGTTTCATCATAATTATGCTGCATTTTTTTTTTTTTTTTTTACTCTTCTTTGGATGCAAATTTAACAAGATTTTTGAGTTTGACATGTAAAAATTCGATTTTTTGAAATTATATTTTACTCCGCTAAAAATTTCATTGTCCGCTAAATGTTTTTAAATTTCGCCAAATTAAACGGAAAGTCTGCTAAGTTGACAACACTCGCCATCTTGTGTGACAGTTGATATCACTCAATCACTGCATTACTCTTAAAAAATTTACTAGCGTAATTTTATCTTAACAGAAGCAATCCGTGAAAACATGCTGTTCCCTTTTAATGCTTGTAATTTACATGGTTATTTACTGTACTGACCTAAAAATTATTATGTTTTCTTTGTGGAACAAGAGTAAAGTTCAAATCCGTTCCGTCCATTATTCATGTTTGGTTCACATCCATTAAAAATACGTGTTTCATTTGCGCAAATTTTTGTTTGCTGACGTGAAACAAAGAAATTCCTGCAATTAATATGTTTTACCTGTTTTTCGACGTAATTTAAAACAAATAGTGACTGAATTATCAAAAATAAATTACGTTGTTGTTAACAATTGCAACGTTTCACAACTAGTTGTGTATACTAGCATTTGAGGTTGGGAGTGTCTGTTTATCTGCTTTTGGGGCTACTGAATTTTGGTAATACCAGTTTTAAGATAATTTTTTCACAGATAAGCAATAGTTCCGAATATATTTTGGTTTTCGGACAGAATATCTGATCGATGGATGCGGGTAAATTAATGATTTAAGGGCGTAGCTTGCAGTTCTTTTAACATTGTTCAAATAGGGTATTTGTTGGGACCATCCAAAAAAATCTACCGATACGGGAAATAGACATAAACGGGAACGCAACAACGAGGTTTCACTGTATTTTCGAATGTTTTCCACTTAAATATGTACTGATTAAGAGAATGAATAATGAATTCCATTTAATTTGAGTGAAATCGTTACAAAAACAGCAGATATGTTATAATAATAATGCATGCATTTTTTTTAACTATAAAATTTATTTAACAAAATGAATATATTTTTTTGATGAAATGGTAAAATTTTAATGACTAAATCAGCAAATTTTATTTACTGTAAAAGTAGAGCCCTAGCAATACAGTATTTAACGCACATGATTGAATGCAAAGAATTTGCCCATGTCAAACTTTAAAAGTGCCAATATTAAAAATAATCTTTCTAAATGGTATCCCCAAATACACTGCTGAACAATAAAAATTGTGCACATAGAAGGATCCATTGGATGACATTGAAACTATAGAGTTATTGATAATAGATAAGTAATACGGTAATTTTCTAGTTTAGGGGCTTTTCTGAAAATAAGAAAAAAAACTCCAGAAAGTGGTATATTTCGACTCTACTAATAACGTAGAACACGAATATACTAGGGGCATTAACGTACGACGAATTTCCTAACATGTACCCACCTAACCTAACAGAACCTAACTCCACGATGGGTGAATCACTATTTTACGTTTTTAAACTAACCTAGGATTGTACGGCTCTAAACTAACCTAGGATTGTAAGGTTGTACAGTAATATAAGATTATACAATATTAAAAAAATCTCCGATCAACACCCTACAATCACAGACTACATGGGAACCCTATAATCCTACGTTATTTTAAGTAACTACAGTCCTAGGTTAGTTAAAATCGCTACAATCCTAGGTTAGTTTAAAAATGTAAAATAGTGATTCACCCATCGTGGGGTTAGGTTCTGTTCGGTTAGGTGGGCACATATTATACAATTAGTCATACGTTAACTACGCTACTATAGTCGTGTTCTGCGTTACCTACGAATAATCCAAGGTTAGTATAGAAAGAATGTGAAATTGTGCTGTATAAACGTCCGGAAAAAGCCTTGTTTGACTTACGTAATATAACTACATTTGCACGTTAAGCTACCGGATAGGATTTGTGGGTTTCACACTAAACTACGAATTTAGGATTTTAGGGATTTAAAGGAACGTAAAACCCAAAAATAATATAAATGCACTCACCAATGTAGGCGGGTTGTACATACTCTTGTCAACGTCCCATTCAACGTCAGATCACGTCAGATCACTCGATGAAATCACAGTTTTCACGAAGCACCACATACGCGAATATAACGCACTGAAACACTCATTTACAGCCGAATATATATACAGAAGCACTCGTTAATAGGCTAATATAACGCAGAAACGTAGTCTTGCTTGCTTTTTTTCCGTCTTAAATCACGAACGAAGCACCATCGAACTGACCACGACCGCTGCCTGCATGCATACTAACGTAAGGCCGGCGATGACATCTAACGCCGGTAGATTGCGTGAAATCTGCACTGCGTAGCCATTAATAATGGCGGCACACGTTAGTCAACGTAAACATCAGTTACTCGTACATGTAGCGAGTATTTTTAATATGTTGTACTTATTTTAACAGTACGGCCGCTTCAATATCAACTAGGTAAGCTATGCTGAATTCATTAAAACAACTTCTGTTGACATAAAACGTTTCGTTCAAAACGTAAACAAACTGTCAGAAACAGTCACCTCACAAACTTGTTCAATTTTTTAAAATATGTTGTACTTATTTTAAAGCTATGCCCCTAATATATTCGTGTTCTACGTTATTAGTAGAGTCGAAATATACCACTTTCTGGAGTTTTTTTTCTTATTTTCACAAAAGCCCCTAATCTAGAAAATTACCAGTAATACATGTGATCATAAAAACAGAGCAGCAGGACAATTACATGTGGACCAGTGGTACGCCATCCATTAATCTTCCAACAGTACGTATCGCACTGCGATACATGTTGCAACATGGTCTGGAATGGAGTCCAGTAGATGCTGGATGTTGCCCTGAGGCAGATGGGTCCACAATTGTTAGACAATTTGTTCCAAGTCCTTGATACTGTGGTACGGTGGCAGCTGGCGTTTCTACTGGTCCCACATGTGCATGATTGGGTACATGTCAGGGAAGCGGGTAGGCCATGGCAGTATTTGGACATGGCGGAGACAGCCCTGGGTGACCTGTGCGATGTACGGTCTTACGTTTTCCTACTGGAATACTGCACCTGGAATTCCGGCCAAAAATGGGAGCAGATGGGAGCGCAGGATCTCATCCACAAACTACTAGGCCGTCAATGTTCCTTATAACAAGATGAAAGCAGATCAACTATTGAAGGCTATGGCTCCTGATACCATAATGCTTGATGTGGGGAAGTGTGCCACTCAATAGCGAGGTTGGGATTGTGGCTTTCACTAGGGACCCTCCACACCCAAGCATGATGATTATCAGTCCCTATAACAAAGCGCCACTCATTAACACAGCACATTGCCAGTCTGTTGTGTTCCACATTGCTCTGGCCTGGCACCATTGTCAATGGAGCTGCCGCTGTTGCAGAGTTAATCGCAGCACATCTAATGGGCACTAGGATTGCATATTCGCCTCTACAAGGCATCAGGAAATGGTTAGTCTGCACACAGGAGCCCTAACACTGGCCAGTATTGTGGACTGGGTTGGCATGGGATCCCTCTGCACCTGGTGCATGATCCGTTGGTCCTCTCAACTGGTAGTTGACCTCGTCTGACCTGAGCCGGTCCTGTGTGTGTGGGTGTCTTCACGTATTCTCCTCTCCTAACAGCATCAGATAGTATGGTCCAAAAGGTTCACATGGTGGGCTATGCAGTGTTGCGTGTTGCGGCCACCCTGTAGTTTTCAGCCCAGTTATGAGTCCTCTCTCAAAGTCTGTCAATTGCATAAAATTATGTCTTTGGCATCTTCCCGGCATTCTTCTACACTCAGAGACCCAATACCCGAGACTGTTTGAATAATATCTCTAGCGGAATGACGTCATTCCGCTATCAGAATACTTAGTCAATTTTTGTACACTTGATAGTAAAATTGTATACCGGACTCGAGCTGTAAAGTGTCGAAATCATTCAGACAGCCAGGCAGCTGCCGGAATTGCATTCCTCGAGAGATTTGTCTGTAAATATCATTGTGCAATGAAGGATACACAAAAATATACACTCCCTTATGTTAAATATAAATATAATCTACCAAATTATGTAATAACTAAGAACCATTACCACATATCAAATTATAATTGGTAATCTTGTGAAAATCAAGTAAATCATAACATTAAACTGTTAAAATATAAAACAAATAATGTTAAATTTGAAGTAAAAACTAACTTTCAAAAGCACTGAAATATAACAGAAGCTAGGCAGCTGTGTATACGAGTTTGTCCTCTCATATTGGGATAGTCTGATATCTCGAAAAAATGTATCAAATCACACACACATTGAATTTATCATATTTTGGTCAGAAAAATTTTCACAGGAATATTATGGCATAAACTAATTTACATTTGATGTGACGCGTGACGCCAGTTAAAATGGTGGTGACGTCACTGTCAGACAAGGTTTCTATAGTGCCGGACAGAAGCACTGGTTGGTTTACTGAGGGGAAATTTGGCTTATCTGCTGTCTATTGGTCACCCTGCTGTGGTATGGGTTGGGGCGAGTAGCCCTACGGCAAGGCATAAAGTCAGGTGGGGTGATAATGGCTTGACCCACTGGGGGTGTGGACAAAAGCACTCTTTTACCTGCAGTGGGCTTCACCCAGTGTAGATTGTGGCTTGGCTGCTGCTGCTGGCTGGAACTGGGGTCCTGTACTGTGGCGGCAGTGGTGGTGGTGCTGCTGCTGGTTGGCTCCTGCGGTGGGCTACTTGTCCTCGCAGGCCTGAAGTAAGGAAGTAAGGGCTAGCGATGCCCAATGGCACTGGAAGTTCCAGTCTTATGCGCACTACGAGTGGGTGCGGCTCTCTGGCGATCTTCTGGGGTTGCTGGAAGAGGGAGCTATGGGGAACTGGGAGATGACGCCTCGCCAGTTGTCGGGTGGCGTTAGCTCGGTCCCATGGGTAGAGACTGCTGAGGGTAGACGGCACTGGGTTGCAGAGAAATTGACTAGGTTTAGAGGCAGTAGCTGCCCCCTCAGCTCCACCCTGCACCACTTCTATGGGTGACAGGGCTTATGGGGAGGTACCACTGTCTACCACACTAAGGAGAAGCAGGCGACGATTTCGCTGGCTAAGTGTGTGTAACCAGCAGGGGGTAAGGCCAGCCAGAATCAGTCTTGTCACTGCAACCGGCAAAGTACAACGTGGTGGATGGAGTGGGTTAGCTGATCTGGATGTCTAGCCACCTTGTGGTGTGTGTTCCTATTGGTCAGGGCTCTGTCGTATGTGCGCACCAGGTGCCTTTCGTACCTGGTTCACAGTATGGGTGGCTGTCTAATGGGTTATGTTTTACGATTGACGTGCGCCTTGTTAAGGGTGGCCCGCAGTCCTACACTAGTTTCGACAAAGAGGTTTCAAGAAGCAGTCTCCTGCTTTTTCTTAGTAGGTTTGATGTCTGCTGGGGCAGAACTCACAATCACCCTAGAATAAGTACTCGAGGTTAGGTAAGATTACGTGTTGAAACCCCAGAGGAATAGACATGGTGGCCCGTACTATCTCCTAGGTATCAATTAACCTGGGAATAAACTAAACAAGAGCATAAAAAGGTCAGGTAGCTATGATAACAACTGACAGTAACTAATATATGCTGTTTTCCAGAAGGGACTCGTGGTTCACTACCAAAGTGGTAGTGAGTGTAAGGGATGTTGAAGACTTCTTCGGAGGTCGCTGAGCAAAGGTCTGGAAGACTTCTGGAAGGCTGCTGGTCTCTCATTAGGAAAGCGGTAGGCAGAGAGCTCCAGCACTTCTGGTGGTGGAGTGAACTGCTGAGTATGAACTGGCATTTTTGGGCTGTGCGTTTGCGTATATAGACTGCCAGCTGCAAGTCCTTCTGCTACCTTCGGCTGGTTGGGTATCTTTGGGCTAGAGCTCTTCCCTTAGCGGCGCAGGCCGCATTCGCTCAGGGGAGGCTAGAAGTGCTATTTTTATTTTGTGCAGATTGCGTTGCTCCCACTAGCTTCGGGGCAGCGCTGGGCTGCGTGACTGGCTTCTGTCGCACGTGGGAGTGATTACCAGACACGTGACGTCTGATATAGTGGCATAGACGGCCTTGTCTGCCATGTCCTTGGGTGCCCCTTGCCTAGAGGTGTGCTGGTTGGCTCTGGAAGCAACTCGTCCTGGGTTCAAACCCCGCTAGGAGTGACGTCATGTGAAGATGAGGCGGGGTTGTAATTAATAATTATGTTGGTATGCATCACACGTCAGATGAAACAAAGGTTTTTGCAATATTTGCTGTATGTGTTAATAAATTACTATTTATTTTATAATTATTTTACAAGTAATTGTACAAGTATGAAAAATTTAAAAATTTTCTCATCAATCTATATTAAACTTTTGGGAATAATTAACATAATTAAACTTTAAAAATCTGCAATACAAACCAAATAAATGAAAAATATAATGTTAAATATTATAAATATAGAAAGAAATGTTATCTACCATGTGTATTTGTAAACCCACTCGCTTTTATATCATAAAAGGACAAGTCTCGTCAAAACATTGTATGTTTTTGTATTTTTTTTAAAGATATAAATTGGACAAAACTTTTTATAAAGTAAACCATACTTCTGTATTATAAAATTAATTTTCATGTCTACAAGAGATTTAACATGATAGGTTCAGCGTCGATGACGAGAGACAAATTGCAACAACGCCAAGTTGTAATATAAATTCCTTGAAATTCCTATACTTTTCATTCTTACTGTCATTACGGCCATCTCGAGAATACACATTTTATTATTCCGACACTCGCTACCGGAATGGAAGTATTGGATAAATCCGCTAGCGTAATTATTCGCTGGACGTGTCAGGAATTGGACCGCAGTACACTTACTTGTTAACATTTGGTGTTTCTTGCTTCGACTACACATCAGTTTCTACGACCGCTGGCCAGTGCTTGCAGCACCACTGCCAGGTGTACAGCCAAATGCAAACACACCAATATGGGATCATGTATATACCAGCTCTTTCTCTCGCTATGTACAGTTGTCGCATGGTTTCTTTGTGGTGTGCTCTTTTCATTGTCCGGCAGTGTAATTTGTGGAGGATTAAATTTTCCCTGCAGACTAAACTAAAAATGTGAAATTGGTCTTATTTTCAAGATTGTTCTATATTTCGATAAGCTATGTAATGGAAATGGATTTTCATGTAATTTGCTAGTAATAAATCCAATTCTAAAAATTGCTTTCACATGTGGTGGTTTTAGGTGTAATCATCTATAGTAGGCCACTATTACATTCACTTGTTATGTGCAATGGCTAACTATGAGTGATAATATAATTAAAAGTTGTAGGAAAACTTGCCAATAGGCTACTAACAATTATCTTAAACGTGAAAGTAACAGGTTGAGTTATTCTGTCCAAAGAAAAATTAAATGCATAAGAACTTATATTTGTCCTTTTTATTTTTTAGGGTAGTTCATTAAATCTTGCTTCATTCAGTTCAACAAGGCTGAATCCACCCGATTACAGAACACTGCCCGAGTTTTATTATACTGACAACAGTAAGTATTGACTTTTGCATAACAACAATAAACTGCATGCCATAATGTCAATGAGGTATGTATCTTTATACTTTGGTATGAAAAAACCTGATATTTAGTGGATTTGTTGGTCAATGCATACTGAATAAACATGTGTAACTGAATGTGGACCCCAATGTACTTGTTTAAAAATAATTATCTTAACTGAAGATAAGCATTACAGATTATAAAAAGTACAAAAAATGTTTGTGGAAATAAATATTCAATTATCTGTACCTACTACAGTACCCATAGAGCAATGTAATTTTGTGATTTTATTATATTATTAGAAATTGGAACAGTTGGTAGTGGCATACTTATTTTGTCCGTTGAGTTTACATACTGTATAATATTGGAAAACAAAACTGAGACAAGTTGCAGTGTGAAATGAACATATTTCACTTCGTTATGCATGGGCACAACTGCTTAGTTTTAATGTGAGTGTCTGAACAAAAAAAAAATTGTTGGTTCACTTATTACAGGATAACCACTAACCAGGAAATCCTGGAAAAGCGGGAAAAATGCGTGAAATTTAAGCGTAGGGAAAAAACCTTGAATACTGCATGAATTTCAGCTGTTAACCGGAAAAAATGAGGGCCGATACGGTACCTTGCGTGCTTATTGTATAAACCGTAAAGAGATATTTATGGCCGTTGCCACTCGTCCGTGACAAAACACACACAACAGAATACTGTAGAGTGTCTTTATTGCCTTTTACGTTTTGTGCCGACTGTCCAGTCAACCCTTGACCTGGTAAGGCAGGCAACCCACCTGGTGTACAGTCCTCAAGTCCCGATAAGCATATGAGAATTCTTAAACATAAGGCGAATTCTGTGTTTATATTCGAGAATTTGTATATTGTTGTACGCTAGTGAGAGAATTTCGCTCCAACTAGAAAGATTTCTCACTGTTATAAAACCAATTGGGGTACCAGGATTTCAAAATCCGTTACGAGAAATTTTTTTTTTTTTCAAGATTGGCTACACTGTTAGTTACTACAGCGCCAAGAACTGCAAAATAGAAGGTGTTTGTGACAGAGAAATGTTTGTTTACTTACTTGATGTGAAAATTCCTGTGTGTGTGAATTTTTGAAGATGCGTTGAACAATTTTTTTTGGTTGAATGTAAGTCAAATAATTATAGTACGTGAACTGTACTTAAATATCAATGATCTATTATTACGGAGTTTCGCCAGATAAATTTATAGTATATAAAAACTTTTCTTAATAATTGTGGATTCTGCAACTATTGTATGCTTTTTATTCAGTTTAGAAGGCCCTTTTTTTTATCGCGTGGCAACATTGCTAAATAAGAAACATTTTCGGTTCGGTACAATAGTGGAGATGGTGAAAACTTGATGCTGTAAGCCGTAAAGGCATGCTATTGGAAAGTAAATAACAATAACATCACCTGTTTTAAAGCCAAAATCATGTCACATAAGCATTTTATTAACTGGAAACCACAGCTGGAACATACTCAATAGTTTGTAATTTGTTAAGTTTGCAGATGTTCCAACAAAATAGCCTTCAAACTGTTATGTTTTGTCATCAGAAGTTTCAACATTGTTGATTTTGTGAAAGATCATTTTTTTAAATAAGAGAATTCGGGAAAGTTAATAATGTTATCTCGGGAAAGATATATATAATATTTAATACAGCAGAAGTTAAATCTTTGGTGCTGCTAGTTTACGTTAACATGTTATTGGATTCACCTAAAATCAAAATATAAGGCCAGTTAGGTCACGGTCATATAAATAGGCAACATGCATGTTTAATAAAATGGTTTAAATGTATAGGAATAATTTGTAATAAATATACAAAAAATATGAAAAATAATTACGTATTGTTGATTGCATAAAAATCACCATTATGTTATTTTCACTTAAACAGTACTTATGCGGCTGTCAATGCCTCCATTGTTTGACTTCATCGGGCAATTTCTCATAATAGTTATTTCAAGTGTCACATATCACATGCATTTGTTTATTACAGTTAGTCCTGTTTTGTGCGTATTTGAATTTTAAATTAGGCAAAACTAACATAGCAGCAGTTTAGTTATTTGTCTTTGGTAATATTTGTAAGATTTGAAGTTGGTAAAAAATAAATTACAAAAATATGTAATCATTTGTTTAGACAAAATCTTCCTCTTTAAACTTACGTTTCCAGACAGTGAAATATCATCAAGAATGCAACTTCAGTGAACTAAAATAGGATACACTGTACTATTTGGTTGTAACGTGGCAGCGCGCTGTTAGGGGCCATATTTATAATATTGCAACCCCACAGTTAGGGCGCCATATTTGTAATGTTGCAGCGGTGCGTTAAGGCCGCCATATTTGCAGCATTCAACGTCTGGGTATGACGAATGGAAATTACCACTCAGTTAGCTCAGTTGGTAGTGACATGAAACTCTAAAGGCACCAATAAATATAAATAAAGTTCAATTGTTGGTTTATTACTCTGTACTTTTATTTATTAATTCAAGAAACTGTTCACCTATAATCGTCAGGTATGCAGAGTATGAACCGGTTTACAGAAAAACAGAGGCAGCGACCTCCCACATCGGCTGAAAAATAATCTAGCAAGTTCAAGTTTGCCGGTGTGGGGGTTATGCGCGACACGTCCTCTGCGAGTCGCTGCTGAGAGTCTACTGCCGAGAGTTTAATGCTACTCGGAGATATGCATACGGGTATTTGTCCTACAGGCTTATCCCCCCCTCCCCCTTCTCCAAAGATAAGGGCACGGCAGCCGACATCTACCAGCAGCGTCATACAAACTGCATCGTTGGTAAAAAAATAATCAAACTGTCGACGCCATTTGGAAAAGTTTCTAATACTAATGCTGATGCTTAACAAAAATTAAGATTTCCCGAAACAGCAAACGTATGTCCAATAACGATAAACGAACCCCCACGACTTTAATTTTGAATCCCGATAAAATATTACGAAGCTTTGCAAAACGAAAGAACGAACTGCGTATCCCGATAACTAATATTGTGCATCGTTACATGGTCTTGCACCTTTCTTCAAGAAAGAGCTGGAAAGTGTTACAAAATGTCGTCATTTTATCGGATTTGATGAATTATTGAACAAGGTGTACCAGCGGCAACAAATGGACATAAACATGCAATATTGGGATAGTGGTAGAAGTAATCACATGCTACAGTAGAGCACCCCTCAACCGGAATCGTCGGAGGAAGGGCTATTCCGGTTGAGGGAAAATTCCGGTTATGGGAAATGAGGGTGGGATGGTGTGTGAAAAATAACACATTTTTAGTCTAAACTCGTGTATATGTGGCACATAATTTTAACTTAAGAAATCAATGAGTGTAAATTATTAGTTTTATCCTTAAAGTTACAAAACCATTAAAAAAACACTATGTACTGTTTATGAAATGTGAGTCCTAAAACTCCCGGCGCCACGTTAATGACCTTCATTCTCAACCTTCTAGTGGGGATTCTTATCTCTTTGCGCTTGTGTCTGCGTAAGCGAGATCTGGATATCATGTTATTGTTTGTGTTGACATGTATCTGATAAAACTTCCCGAAGTATAGTCAATTCTGTTGAGTCTTTCCTTTACTGTTTGGCACGTCGGCACAGCATACATTTACAAGAGCAGGGCTGACGTATTACAGACCAAGTTCACAAAGTACCGTATTTCGGCGTGTATAGGCCGCAAATTTTTACAAAAAAAATGACAAAAATTGGGGTGCAAGTTATTTACGAGATATTGGCATAAAAAAATTTTCCCCCCTAAACAATGTTCAGAAATTTGTCAACGAACAATACGCTCTAATGTTTTAACTTAGTTTCTAAGGCAGTCAAAAAAATAATACGAAATGGATAGCTCATCACGTGTGTTTAAACGCTTATGGGTCACAGCATACTTTAGCCTGCCTATCTTCGACTGTTCTGCTTTGTATCACCTCCAGCCACCATCCAGCTTGCGTGCTTCTTTTCTCTTTTTTCTTTCACCCTCTCGCTTGGCGTCCTTCCTTTCCACCACCGCCACCCCCTTCCCTCGTCCACAAACAGCCGCCATCCAGCATCAAGCAAGCTTGCTCGGACCCTTTCTTTTCTTTCTCCTTCCTTCCACCTTGTAATAATGCGTTTTTGAGGTGACTTTCACACTAGAATTATTATAATGCCGCACAGTTGATGCGCCATATTGTAACTTACTGCCGACTGTTTACTTGCCACGGCTTGCTCAGGGTAGAAACACGAGACTCATAGAATTGAACATTATTAATTAAGAATGAAGAAGTTCCAAATTAGTTTGTTATGTACTTTGTTTATTTAACTATTTATTTAACACTCAGCACCACAGTTCACAGAAGAAGTCCAAATTGCAGAGTACGAACCTTACAGATAAATATAAAAGTACAAAAAACAGCGCCACAGTGGTTTCCGTTTATTAACGTCTCATGAATATTAGCCCGAATAAAGAATATCTGCTGCTACCTCCCACACCGGCTGAGAAATGAAATAATACAGTCTAGTGGCCGATGTGGGGGTTCACGTCACACCTGATGCGATCTACGCTATCATTGTACTACGACAACTCTCTCTGACGACTAAAGAAGACGACCGCTTCTAACGGCCCTCGCCGCAGACTGCCCCTCCTAAGAAGACTCTCAACGACTAAGAAGACCCTGTAAGGGCGACAGCTAGACGCCTATATCCTACTGCCTATCCCCCCTCTCCTGTGATAACGGCCTGGCCACGTACGCTCTCCCTCGTTATCTAACTGCTCCATACGAACTACTCCTGCGATAAGCGCCCGGCATCTGCCAGCAGCGTCATCACAACTGCACGTGTCCCGCGCTCAACACGTTATCGACTGCCGCGCCGTAAACATTAACTAACCTCGCCGTCCACAAAAACTTGTTGACATATTAAAACTGCGCCGAAGGAACTAAATAATGCTGAGGTTTCAAAAACTCCAAAGTTCGAAACGAAAACTGTAACCAGGACTCCTGATAAAAACTTAACACGCAGACGTCTGCCCCTTAACCTACAAATGCACACGTCCGCCTGATAAACTAAGACGGGAAACTGGCCACCACGGCTTTAAACTGAAACACGATAAAAATATTACGAAGCTGTCCCAAAGCTTCACAAACACGAAAGAATTTTACACTTGAGTCCCGAAAAATTCCGAATATGCGTCATTACAACCTTTTTTTTTTGTTTGTCTCTCTCTCTCTCTATCTCTATATATCTATCTGTCTCCTGTTAGTGTTGAAATTGTTCATGAGCTGAATAATTTTAATGAACAGCTTGAAGCGGTTGATGGGGCGGTCATGTGTCTGTGTAACAAGTTTCTTCAGTTGGATCTGCTCCCCAATGAATTTGATGAAAATATTTTCATCAACAAACATGAAAATTTATTTACCCAAGTCTCTGACCTTTGATGTGCTTTAAACTCATTTTTCTCCATGCATGTTGTTCACACACCTCCATTTGCTGCTGTTACTGCCCCCATTTTCGAGTGTAAAGCTTCCAAAAACTAATTAGAAGGTCACTGGGAGGAATGGCCTATGTTCTCGCAGTTGTACCAGGCCACAGTTCACGAAAATCAGTATTTAACAAACGTGGAAAAATACCAGTACTTGTTGGGATGTCTCATTGGGGAGGCACTGCATCTTGTAAAAAAATCTTCCTATTACAGCTGAGAATTATCCTGTAGCTTGGGAATTGTTGATGTCCCATTGCCAGAGTGTGTATGAAAACTCACTACACTCAATGTAAAC
Source organism: Clitarchus hookeri (assembly GCA_002778355.1). NCBI lineage: Eukaryota > Metazoa > Arthropoda > Insecta > Phasmatodea > Phasmatidae > Clitarchus > Clitarchus hookeri. Next base: position 288,417 of record NQII01002500.1, on the reverse strand, counting down.
AGGATCCTTGATCTTCATCCTGTCAACTTTGTAAATCGCCAAACAATCATACATTTTGTTAATACCTTTAATGAGAATGCTCAGGCATTGGCGGCATTAGGCTACAACATAACCGAAGAAAATCCAGTTTTACTAACAGTTCTGATGTGGAAATTGGATGTAAGACTGTGTACCAAGTTCAAAAACTCACGTAAAGTTAGTGCTGGCACATTACCTAAGGTTACAGAGCTAATTTATTTCTTACAAGTAATGGGAACCAACATGGATTGTGCCATGGATGTTGGAGTAAAGATTTGTGGTGTTAGTAGCAGTAATAGCACCCAATAGTCCTCACAAATGTACATTTCGAAAAAAATCAAAAAATGTCACTCAGCAATCCAAATCAATGTTTGTTTCCAACTCAGAACCAAAGGTGACCAGAACCTGTGTAATTAGTCAACAAACCACTCATTGTATGTACAAGTACCCTGAGTTAGTAATGCTTCACCAACTGATTGGCAAAAAATTGTTTGCAAATAGAAATTATTTTTCAACTGCTTTGGGACAGCCCATGCAATAGCATCTTGTACATCATCTCATACTTGTTTTGGATGCAAACAGAAGCATCATACTCTGCTTCACATTAATGCTCAACCCAGTGAGGTGTCAGACTCCCAAGTAGTGTTTCCTACCAATACAGATGCTCCTGAGCAATTTGTAGGTGTGTGTGCCTGTTATTGCACCTCAATTCTGTTGTCTACAGCCCTCATCAAAGTTGATGGTGCTCGATACCACATGATGCATTGCCTCCTGGACAGTTCAGCCCATGCATCTTTCATTACCAAAGCTTCTGCCATGTTGCTTTCATTACCAGTGCATAAGATTGAGGAAAGGTTTTGGTCTTTCTCAGGGTGCTGTTAAGTTAAAAGGAGCAATGGACTGCAAAATACAGTCATCATTGGAACTTCAGTGTATTTTTACTCAGTCTCTCTTTATAGTAGTGCCTAAAATCACCAGTAATTTGCCACGGGCAATGTGGATCCCTCTATTCGCACACAACTGGGTGCCCTTCCACTGGCAAACCCTTATTTTGACCAGCCTGTCCCTGTTGATATACTGCTAGGTGCTGATGTTTATGCATGTATCTGTCTGAGTGGACGTTTGGAGTTTGGTGAACACAGGCCTGTTGTACTAGAATCAAAATTTGAATGGATGTTGGGAGAGTACCCTGAGTCATGTGTGAACCCTGATCAGGGGTTGGTTGCCATGTTTGTAGGCATGGACAATTCCCTGGATTCTGTATTGAAACAGGTTTGGGCGATAGAAGAACCCCCTTATGTCACTGTAAAGGAACCCGATGTTGACTTTTGTGAAACACACTTCATGGCAACTCACACTCGAGACAAGTCAGTAAGGTACAAAGTTCACCTTCCAATCAGACCTCAGACATTACCTCTTGAAAATTTGTGTGCAAGTGCTGAACATCAATTTCATGCTTTAGAAAGGAAGCGTACCTCTCAGCATGTTACAAAACCACTTTACACAGAATTTATGCATGATTATGACCAATCGAGCCACATAGAATAGTATCTTCCCCCAACTCTACATGTAGAAGGTACAGACACACCCCATTGTTTCATTTCTCACTATGGGGTGTGCAAGATGTCCAGCTCAACCACTCAGCTGAGGGTGGTTTTTGATGGTTGTGCAAAAATTTTGAATGGTGTGTCACTCAATGACATTTTGCAACAGTGACCCAAACTCCAAAATGATATTTGTGATGTTATTTTGAGATGCAGGCTTTACACTGTTGTCTTCTCGTGTGACATTAAACAGATCTACAGCAAAATTCTGATTCATGAGGATGACTAACCTTTCCAACTGATTCTCTGGTGGGCAGAACCATCTCTTACTCTGTCAGTTTTCCAACTGAACACTATGACATATGAATTGTCACGATCCCCATTCCTTGCGATCCGTACCCTACAGCAGTTGGCCTTAGGTCTTCAATTTCTATTGGCCGCAGATGCTCTCAGAAACCACATTGTTGTGGATGACATTGTTACATGTGCAACAACGTCAAAGACGCCCAGTCCTTGAAAAATAAGTTGATTAAACTGCTAGGTGGTTTTGAGCTTAGAAAGTAGTCGAGCAATCAGCCACAGTTTTTGGAAGATGTGCCAATTACTCAACCTGAAAACCCTAAAATTCTTGATTTCTCCTCTGGGCCAGTTGTTAACATTCTTGGTGTTCAGTGAAACCCAGAAAGGGATGTTTTCTTGTATCATCTAAGTGTCAATAATGGCATTGCTACCAGATGTGTTATGTCGCAAGTAGCTCGAATCTACGATCCCATGGGTGGGTTGTCACCAGTTGTAGTAGGGGCCAAAATCTTGATGCAGTGACTGTGGACTCAATGGATAGGTTGGGATGACCCCTTGTCATCACCCACCAAAAAAAAGTGGGATCAGTTCATTGACTGCTCTCATCCTCCCACGCTTCATATGCCCCAATGTGAACACTGTGGAAATCCATGGTTTCTCGAATGCTTCTGAGCGTGCGTATGCACGCTCAGTAGCATGGATACTTAGGAAAGTGTATCTGTGCATCTTATGATGGCTAAGTCACAAGTAGTACCACTGAAACAAGTGTCTTTCCCTCGACTGGAGCTTTGTGGTGCCCATCTGCTTGTAAAACTGATTCACTACTGTTATACTTTCCTGGCCCAGTACTTGAACGTCACTGCCATCCATGCTTGGACTGACGCGAGTGTTGCTCTTGGCTGGATTAAAACCCAGTCTTACTTGTTGAAGATGTTTGTTGCCAATAGGGTTTCTGAACTCCGGTACTTGGTTCCTCCCAAATTTTGAAAACATGTAAGTTCCAAGGACAATCCATTCGATTGTGCCACTTGGGTCATTTTTACCCACAAATTTCTTGTGTAGGACCTTTGGTGGCATGGCATGGCTTTCAGTGGCTAGCTAATCCACCTGACCAATGGCCAGTGTCTGCTCTAAATCAAGCCACAAATAGTCTTCCAGAGCGTAAATCAACACATGTTGTTCTACTAAATACACTTGAAGCTCCAGAAGAGTTTCCTGTATTGCAACACACTCTATCATGGCCCAAACTTGTTCGTATCATGGCATAGGTAATGCGTTTCATCAAAAAAATTTGAAGGAAAAAAAAAAACTAGTATTAGCAGAGCCTTGACCTCGGTGGAATTGAAGCAAACTGTTTCTCTTGTGTCAAAATGTGTTCAGTGTGTACATCTTCGAGATGATATTGTGGAAGGGAAACCTTGTTCTACACGCTTACAGTGCTTGGCCTTTTTTTGGATGATCATGGTGTGCTCAGAGTGGGCAGTCGATTATCAAATGCCAACATTGGGTTTTCCTCTAAACATCCTATTATACTACCCAAAGACCATGAAGCTGTTGGAGCTTTGGTAGACAATTACCACGTGAAGTACCTGCACACTGCACCTCAACTCCTGCAGTCTCTCTTGTCACAGAAATTCTGGAGTCTTTCCTCTCGTTCACTGGTCCGATCCAGAGTCTTAAGGTGTGTGTGTTGTTTTCATTGTCGACCAGTGAACACTCCACCACTGTTGGGAAATCTGCCTTCTGAGCATACCATACCTGCTGGAGTTGACTATGCCAGACCCATCACCATATGGCTCAACAGTTATGTCGTGGTGCTGAGGTATACTCATGTATATTTGTCTGTTTCTCCACAAAGACTATCCACACAGAGGTTGTTACTAGCACCTAATAATTTCATCACTGCCTTCACTCGTTTTGTCTCCTGTAGAGGTTTGTGTACCAATCTCTTTTCTTACTGTGGAACGAACTTTGTTGGTGCTTCAAGGCAGCTACATAGCTCTTTCGGGCAGCTCTGGAAGTCTCCACCTTTGGAAAACTTTGCCTTATCCCACTCAATCAATTTCCATTTTTTCCCTCGTGCAAGTCCTTATCAGGGAGGGTGGTGGGAAGTAGCCATAAAGTCAGCAAAGTATCACCTCGGGCGAGTTAGACCCTGTGTACTCGAGTTGAGGCTGTCCTGAACTCCAGGTCTCTCATTTCAATGTCATCTGACTCATGTGATGTTGCACTTACGCCTAGACACTTCCTGATTGGTAGGCACCTTGTTGCTGTCCCAGAATCATGTGAAGAGGATGAAAGTACTCTGTCTGTCCAGAAGATGGAAAATGGTGTGCTCTCTTGCCAACCAGTTCTGGAAAAGATGGTACATTGAATTCCTCCAACAGTTACAACCTTGTAGGAAGTGGTAAACTCTGCAACCGGGACTTAATGTGGGAGACCTGATACTAGTGGGTGAAGAGCATGTGCACAAACTGTATCGTCTCCCAGCACATTGAAGTTCTGTGTGTCATTTAGTGCTGTACACAGTTACCTCTGTTTTGTGTTCTATGACTTGTTTTTAAGAGACCTCATCCGGTTTTGGTGGGTGGAATGTTATGTATTCTTAAGTAAAAGAACTTTAATTATGCTCAGACCTATATTCACCATTTCACAAGTAGTCCCCATCTCAACAAAGAAGAATCAGTGGACTTTAAGATGGTGGCCCAGTAAGTTCAGACATATATCTAAGCTTGTCAATTATTATTCTTAAAATATCCGGTGTCCTCTAAACACTGTCCATTACCAATTTTACTGGACATATGTCGGTGTGGCAGTTAAAATATATGCAGGTAGAGGCAGTGACATTTTTCAAAGGTTGATTTCAAAAGTGCTCAGTTAACCGTGAACAGTATATAGTTATCCTCTGCCTGCCACAAATGAAGTATTTGCTAACCTGGTTGGGAGACTACCATATTTACCGCATTCTAAGCCAACCATTTTTTTTACCAATTTGGACCCTCCAAAATCACGCCTCGGCTTAGAATCAGGACCAGCATGATTACACGCAGTTCCGACCAACTATATATAAAACAAGCTGATAAAATGGACAGTATATATTTACCAGTACCGTTACAGGCCTAATACTAATCTACTTTCATCTAAGAATTCCATTTTTTGACAGCGAGTGTACAGCAATATTGACATAAATTAAATTAACATCCCATACATAAACAGCTGATGCATGAATGATTGAAAAAGGATTTCATGTCGGCTATTCTGATAGCCCTACGTTCTCACAACAAACATCAGAGAAATACATAGGCAGGAAGGAGTTCTTGGAAATAAAATGTTTGTGTATTTTATTTTATGCCATTACAAAACAGCTGTTATTAGTGTAACAAACCAAACTTTGTGTTGCAGAGTATTTTAAAAATATTTCTACATTAATTTGACTCAACATATTTCAAATCTGAGTCATTTTGAGCACTTTCTAGATAAAAAATTTCCTTTTAAAAAGACGTGTTAGATTTACTTTAGCCATACAGCAGTGAAATAGGCGATTGTGCTGCCATCTGTTGGTCATTGTGCGTTGCTCACTTTGGAAGCCACGTACCCATGAAATTAGACGTTTTTCATGTGTAAAATACAAATATACTTACAAATTTCCTGTTTTTTATATTTTCCGTGAGCTGTATATATTTTTTAACGTAACTCATTTCCATGTTCTGCAATTCTGCTTGCTAATAATTTTGATTTAGGCTGTAGTCACAGAGGCTTTCTGAAGCCGACTCGCCATTTTCTTTTTCTTGCGTCCCCTCCCACTTGAGCAACAGAGCGAAAAAAAATGTTATTTATTTATTAAAACCACACATTGTTTTGCAGTGTAATAATTTTTGCAGTGTAATAATTTTTTCTGCAGATATTTATGTGAATATGATGTATGTGTGGTCATCCAGGCACACTTGGTACTGTGGTTAATTTTTAAATAGCCTGTTGCATGTACAAACTATGAACTACCCAATCTTACCTTTTTGATGAGCAGATGCCACTTTTAATAGCAAAATACTTTATTATCGTAAATTAAAATGTGCTGTATGACAATTCCCTCAAATTCCGATTAGTTCCAAGTTTCTTTTATATATGTAGTGCTGTGACGTTTCAACTGCTACTGCATAAGAACCACAATTAACATTTTTTAGATGTTAAATCATGCCCTAGCAACCAGCAAGGCATCTTGCGCCCTCCCTCTGGGAGCTGACCGGTTAGTAGGGGGAGGGGTAGATAGTTTCACTCCTCCTACCTCCGACGCTTCACCTTCTCCATCTCGCCCACCGTGAACACTACCCTATCAATAACCTCTATAACACTATGACTCTCAAAAACCCCTATTCCTCACTTGTGATGCCTCCGAATATGGTGTTGGAGCAGTGCTGGCCCATGTGTTGGAAGAGGGGATTGAAGCTCCTATTGCTTTTGGTTCATGAACCTTACACAAACAGGAAAGAAATTACTCACAGCTAGATAAGGGAGGCATTAGCCATTATGTCTGGAGTAACAATTCTGGCAATATGTGTCTGAAAGACCCTTCACCATTGTGAGTGATCATAAGCCTTTGCTGCGCCTACTGGATCTTATCAAGCAGACACCAGACATATTGTCTCCCAGCTTATAGTGTTGAAGCGTATGGCTAGCTATGTTTGATTACCAGTTGGTTCTCAGGTCAGGAACAAAGATCAGCCATGCTGATGTATTGTTCTGATTACCTGTGCAGTCAGAAAAATTCAATGTTCCCGGGGTTGGTGGAGTTTTGAAGCAACGACAGACATACCAGTTAATGCAGCACAAATAGCACTGGCAACAGAGGAGGATCCCATTCTGGCAGAAGTTAAACTCAGAATATGCCAGGGCTGGCGAGATGGAGTTGTTTCAAAGGAACTTCAGTCATTTTATGTGCAAAGAGAGGAGCTGTCAGTATACAAAGGGTGCCTCGTGTGTAGGAGCAGAGTGATTCTCCCATATTCGTTAAGGACAGAGCTGTTGCAGGTAGCTCATTATGGCATTGTTTGGTCTAAGGCATTAGCTCGAAGCTTCATGTGGTGTCCTGAGATGGATGCAGCTATTGAAATGACGATTGAACAGTGTGGAGAATGCCAGCAGCACCGTGCAAATCCTGCAAAAGTGAAAAAAATTAGTAGTTGGAGTCCTGAAGCAAAGCCTTAGGTCAGACTACATATGGATTTTTTTGGCCTCATTCAAGGCCAAGTGTTCCTCATTGTGGTCAATTCCTATTTCAAGTGGCCAGAAGTCAGGTTCCTTGTATGAACTTGGTCACTGTTATTAGAGAGCTTAGAGACATTTTCAGCACTCGTGGTTTACCGCAATGCATTGTAAGCGACAATGGCATAGCTTTTGTATCTGTGGAGATGAAAACTTTTCTCACAAATAATGGAATAAGGCTACTTCCTACAACACCATTCCACCTATCCACAAATGGACAAGCAGAAAGAATGGTGCAGACAGTAAAAGGCAAGCTTCAAAATCTTCAATGTGGGGACTGGTAAACAAGATTGGCCCGTATGTTGTTTGCTCTACGTACCACACCATGTACTGTTACCAACAAAGACACCAGCAAAGAATTTAATGGGTAGGCCACTACATGCAATATTGGACCAAATCCACTTACAGGCACAGGAGGATTACGAAAGGGGTAGTGCCTTGGGCAGAATAAGGAGCTTGGAGGTTGGTGATCCAGTACTCTACAGGAATTACATTGGGGCTACGAAATGGAGTCCTGGAGTGGTCACGGTAAAGGAAGCACCTGTAGCATACATCATTTAATGCAATGATGGTCAAGCATGCAGGCACCACATAGACCAGTTACTCAGGAGGGCGAAGCCACCGATGCCAGAGGGAAGGAGCTGTGCAGATGGGACAGGTGAGAGAGCCACATCTGGCCAGAATTGTCGGAGTGAACCCCCAAAAGGATTCGCATCCAGGCAGATGAAGCCCAGGCCAATACTCAAAGCTAGATCCTCATCAGCTGCAATGCCAACTCCAGGATCATTGTCCGATGAAAATTCACACTCTCCAGGCATTCACAACTGCGAAACTTTCAGAGGGTTTGAAGATTCTGCAGCAGCACAGGGTCACGAGCCCTCATCATCACCCGATGCAAATGGAATGGACACTTTCCAGAGCCCGGACCCATGTGTGGGAAAGGATTGTCAACAGGAGAGCAATGGACATTGCATGTCAAGGGGAACAAAATGACTACCTAGGAAATTACAAGACTTTGCAGTATAATAAAATAAAGGGGAAAGACATGTGTCTCAGGGTGAACAGTAGGACATTAATATTAGGCAGGTTGGCAACATGTATGTTGTGGTCAGAGATAATGCAATGGCAGCCAGAACAGTGGCTTAATGCTGCGAGCTGTAAACTAGGATTGAATACAATACTATACAAAATAATTATTTGTAGAGATAAGCAGAGAACAGCACACCATTTTATATTCATCGATTTGCTTTCATAGCAACAACCACAACATGAAAGAAAAAATATTGTGTACACACAAAATTTGAGTGTTTTGGTAGATAAAAGTAACTTTGAACAAATTTATTCCTAAAAATAATGGTTTGAATTTAAATCAAAGTTATATATCATTTTTATATTTATACGTGATCTTATACCACGTACATTACATATTGGCCAATACAACTCCCAGCATTTTAAATACCTACTAGATATCAGGAATCCCAGCCACACGTCAAACTATTTTCATGGATAAAATTCAGGTAGCAGCATGAGTCACAAGAAGTTGAAATTCAGTACCCTTTATTTACCAGTCTCCCCGTATTATATTATCTTCAATCCAAACAATCTTATTTTATGAAAACTGTATGCCAAAATTATAAATCGTAAATATTTAGTGATTTCCCACATTAAATATTACAAATTTTCACTGCACTGTACGCAATTTGTCATTCTTCGATTGCCAAAGAGAGGTTACGGTAACCTGTGAACAATGGAATTCCTGTTAACAAATGGTATCTGCAATATTTATTGCATTATTACCTTTATACTAAAGTTAAGCATAAACTGTGCCAAGAGTGTTGATGATTGTGGTATTAGAATGTCTGCAGTATTTGGCATTTTAGTTAAATACAGGACTGAGTTGGCAGCAGAATAAAATTTTTTAAATGTCTTAACATATTTGTACTAGGCCTACAGTTGTTTATTTCCACATTTTCCTCTTTGAATATATCTGCATCGGTTATCAGTAATATCGGCAATAAAATATTGGTTATATCTGTGTGTGTAAAAATCTGTATCAACTCAGTCCTCATAAACTGTCGTTGTTCCCATACTATGGGCAGACATTTTAAGTATTTCATGTTTTGATAACTGTTTTACCTAATTTTCAATATTAATGAAAATATTCTCAAAAAAAAAATTAGCAAAATGTTATTTTTTTCTGCTCTCTTAACAGATTGTATCTGCCCATGGTCCTGGGATTTTTTTATTTAAATCTTCTTCATGGCCATTTACCATGAAATAGTTGCATAAAACACTATCTGTCCTATCATTTCTAAAATCTGTTGGCTACAGCACATACCATTTTTCATCTTCTGGACAGACAGATACAACTTTGTACCATCAATGATACAGCTTCAAAGAAATGCACAGATGTAAGAGCCTCCCACTGATGCCTGCAGAAACATTTCCCATTCATTCTGACCTTCCCTTGCGCCAATCCCAGGTGGCATTTCACTTTCCCTTCCCTATATTCCAGAAGTATAACCGTATGGTAATATTCAGTTGGAACTGGAGCAAGCACTACACCCTTTGCTTGTTAATATTTGAAGCTGACCCACTTGCTGTTATGCTGCTGTCCGTTTATACAGTCTATTTCCCTAAAGTCCAGAACAAATGCCAAATTCACTATATGGCTTTCTGGGTGTAACAAATTGTTTTCAAGGATTTAAAAAAATGCACATATTACATATAGGAGCAGATATGTGAAATAGAGCTTAGCTGTTTTTTAATGAATAAGAAATATTTTAAGAGTTTATGACAATTTTCAGAGTCCATTCAGTAAGCTATATATATTTCTACCATCATTTATTCATAACAAGGCTTCTGTAAAGTGGGGTCAACTCAGCATTCTAAGTACAGTAGAACCCTGTTATAACATTTCTCAAGAGTCCCAAGAAATGTCAGCCTTATAAAAGGGAAAACTTTTATAAGGGGGGGATGTTATAATAGGTTTTCACTGTACAGTTGACATACTTGGAATTAACAATAAAAAAAATTAATGATTAAAATTAATTGTTAAAAGTGTGCGTAGTTTTTAACTTATTAGTTAGTGTTTAAATGAATTAACTTTAAACTTTTAATTGTTTAAATATCTGGTTAATTATTTAAAGTAACTCTAGTCAATTTTTCAATTGCCTGGAGGCCAAATGTGACAACGAAAGATATGCAAATGCATTAATATCTTGACAAATTTCTTAAAAATATGCTATGTATTTTACAGCTGATGAGTTGCACACCATAATATACAGATTGATGCATAAATGTTATCTGTTACCTATGTACGTACTGAGTTGCAGATTATCGTTAGTCGCATTGAATGCGATTGTGAGGTACCCGAGGTGCCACTGTCCCAATCTATCAATACAATCTCTCACTATGCAAATAGCACTGTTGATGGTCCTTGTGCTGCATGTGAAGTGAGATTATTTTTGTACGTCAGTGCACTGGTCTGGTATTGTGCTAAGTTGTGTTTTACGATTTCATTTTAAATGGTTTTATACAAGATTGTTAATTCATAATTTTGTTAAGTAGCCTATCTGATTCAGCAACCAGTAACAAGGTTGTGGTAATTGTATTTTTCTGAAACTGTGATTTGTGATAAGGTTTTTTTGGTATTCGATAAACATTGACAACAAATTTTTTTAGACTTTAATTTACATGTAAAAGTTTTTGTGGTTCTTTAACTTTTAACTTTAATAAGTTAATTTTGTTTTAACTGTAACTTTAATCAATTAATTTCTGCAGATTTTAACTTCTAAAAATAATCAGTTAATTTTTTCTGACTTTAGCATTAAGTTTTATCAGTTAGATTATTTTGTTAACTTTTCCAAGTATGAAGTTCAATAGGGAGATTTTAACAAGTTTCATCAGGCATCTTGCATTTTATTGGACAGTTAGTTTGAAGAGTGCAAGTAACAGAAAATGTTAATTAAAATGAAGCCATGCCCATAATTCATTCCAACAACAGGTATTAAGCATTTCACACAGGCAGAGACCCAGGTAACAGGCAGGAAGTCTAAAGTGATGTGTGTTTCATTTCTAGCATTTGCAATGCCAAAACTGAAAACTCACGAGCTTAAGCCACTGCTGTCCTTACCATATGAGAATATGCAGTCTGCAAGACAGCTGCCACCTCTGCAGAGTTTGGTTAGTATATCTTGTAGTATGTACCTAGCTGTATAACATATGCTCGTTGTTTTGGAGGGAGGGTTAGCGTAAATGAGTTGAGAGGTGGCTGATACTAGGTGAAGTCACATACATACCCTATCTTTGAGGCAGACGTCATTCATGGCAGGAGCAAACGAATGGATGAGCTGAGATAGGTGTAGAATGGTAATAGAACGAAGTAGGAGAGAAAATGGAAGAGCCCTTAGAAAACTTGCACACTGTGGCAGTGTCCACCACGTTGATCACATGAAAATTCCTGTCTGAAAAAATGTGTCCTCCCTTTCCATTGTCTAGTGATACAACCTGGGACACAGTGGTGGGACGTAAGCAACCAAACACTTTTCTAGTTGTGGGTACCGTATGTGGCTGTCATCGCAGGAAATGGTGTGGCTATTACATTGTGTTCTTAGGGAGGGATGTGAGTAAGTTATGTTTGTGAAAAAAACCTTTCTTAAAATTTTTACAATATCATTACTGTAACGTAATAATGTACCTCATTTGCAAGCATTTGCAGGGGAAAATGTTTAAACGTTAAGATTGTTCATTGATGGTCATATGTAGTTTTATTGTGTCAGTGGCCACATTATAATCAGTGTAGTATTTAAATAAATTTAGAAACAAAATAGAACAACTTATTTTGTAATAAATGACCCACAGTCCACAGTTGGCTCTGTGGTTAATCGCTATTTCCACACCACTGAGTTTAATTCCAGGCTGTGTTAAACAGGATTGTGTTGTAAACAACTATGGTGTGAAGGGTTTTCTCAGGGTTCCTTCCTTAGCTTCATTCTGCCACAGCTTCACCCCCATTTATCTCATCTTATCTGTTCTTCAGACTCACCAAATGAGATCTGCCCTTCGGGTAAAGCTGCTGGCTCCAATTAGTGCTAGCCTCATGTCCATGTTCACCCTGCTGTTATTAGGTACTTCTAGCATGGTCATCAGCAGGGTTGGCAAGGGGAGGCACTTTCCCTCCCTTGGAATTGAATTTTTTTTTTTTTTTTTAATAAAATGTGAGAGATTTATTACAACAATTGTTTATAAGTGATTAATGTTCATAAACATTCTGGTAACGAAGTGAAATAACAACTTTTATAACAAATAAATTACGGTTTAGCATTGTAACTCTAAAATGCTTCTGAGAAGAGTAACCGAGTTCTTCCTGTTTATCCATAATTTAGTTTAATTATTATTTGTGCTTTTGCATTTAATATTATGTTGCAATATTTTATTGTATATTGTCAAAGATAAACTAATTTGTAACATATGATGCATCACAAATGTTTGTTGCATTTATTTTGCGTAAAACCAAGTTCTAAATCTTACACTTCTCTGGAGGAAACTTATTTTGATTCCTATGCTTCTCCTTTCTAAAAAAAAAAATCCTGGTGGCACCTATAAGTACTAAGAGATGAAAATGTTTGGTGAAGAAAACAGGAAACATTAAAAGAAAACAACAGGTTTTTTTTTTCTGTTTTATTTGATAACCCCAAAAAAAAAAGGGAAATTTTGAAATTTTCAGATATATTTATAAATATTATTGGTGTTGCTAGTAATACCTGTTAAGTTTAAATTTTTCAAAAATTTTCATTTAAAAAAACACAGAGAATACTAGATTTTTTCCAGTCTCACAAATTTTCCAGAAAAGTTTGTGTCTTTAACACATATCATTCACAGAATGTATGTGTGTACCCACTTTTTTTGTCAGGTGTACATGTTGAGCAATGTGTAGGGTACAAAGTTGTAATAAACTTTTGTGTTTACTGTTTTCACGGTTTTGTGCATATAAATATATTTTATTAAGCCTCGTGGTTTCAAGATTAATGTAAGCTATCTATACCTAATGATTTAATTACAACAGTGGAGTTAATTACGACTCCCATTAGGTTCGTTATGTGCATGATGGCGAGTATTGGTTATACAAAGTTTGTTCAGAATGTAAAGAAATTTAATGATGAGCAGTTATTTTTTGAATGGTCATGTCTGAATCATAACATGTAAATAAAAGAATTTCAACAAAAAATAATACAACTTACAAATTTTGGGGGGGGATTGTCAGTGCAGGTGTCGTTGCATATTAAATACGGTGTGAACTGTTATTGCAAAAAAAATAAGTAGGAACTCTTTTTGTTGGTATAGGACATTGAAAATGTGTGTAGGTTTAGTAAATATTAAATATTTTATTTTGTGACCATAACTTTATGATAAATTAAGTGTGAAGTGATTGTGATATGCTTGGAGAATTACTAATAACTCTTTGTAAAAGATCAAAACTTCACAGTGTAATGTATTCTGCATCCAAAATTTCCCAAAAAAAAAATGGGTACCTCCAACCTTTATTTTATTGTATTTGAGTTGTAGTACGGTATATAACACATAACATCAACTGTAAATAATTTGGCCATGTCAAATCTTTAAAGTGCTAAGATAATCTTGCTAAATTACATGCCTAAACAAGTTGTGCATAAATAAATTTTTCCCCGTAGACCAAAGTAAAAATGTGGGGAAGGTCTTATTTCCAAGGTCGTTCTATATTCAGGTAAGCATGTTAACTGAAATAGATCTGCATGTAATAAAATCAAGACTTTTTTCAGGTGTAATCATGTATAGAAGGCCACCATTACATTCTCTTGCTATGTGCAATGGCTAGAGACCTAAAAAAAGTAGGTGTTATTTTTGTCAAAAATAGCTGTTATTTTTTTGCTGCAAAAATGCAGGTGTCTCTGCATGAGAATTGCTCCATTTTTTCATGTCCTCTGTTTAAAGACATACATAATTTGAGAAATATCACTTTATTCAAAAAACCTGAAATTGGCAGTGTTATTCCTATTGAAAAGCAGTGTTTTTTTTAACAATTATTTCTTTACAAAAATACTTAACTCCCAGAGAAAATACAGCCACGTTTTTAAAACAAAACCACTAGTTTTCTTTATCAACAGACAACATTTAAAACCATTTCACATTTTCTTACTTAAGATTTTGTATTCTGCCTGACACCTGGAACAACGGTCACAATGCACTGGCAAGGCCATACTGTTTCATGAAGAGACTAATGTAAACAATTTATACACAATTATAAAAACACTGCTTAAAAAAAAAATTCCTTGTATGAACAGAAAAAAAAATTAAGAGAAATCTATCTTTATGTTTTTAACTATCTGAACGTTCAACAACAGTTTTTTCTTTAGGCCCGCTAACAAAACTTTTGTTTGTTCAAAACGTGTAATTTTTTACTGCACATATTTACAGAGAATATGTATGATAAAAAATACAGTTAGCTGGAATAATACAAGATTAAAATAAGTGATAATTCAATTTACAAATATATTCCACACAAATAAATGCATAAAAACACATTTTTAACCACCGAGCCGCTTTGTAAAAAATAAATACTTGTTGGATAAAACGTGAAGATGCCATGAATGTAAACAAACTCAGCGAGCTAGTTGGCGCGAATTCCATAGATAACGAGGTGCTTGGTAGACGTGAACACTAAAACGACGAGGTTTCCTAGTGAGCAAATAAACTTTTGAGGGCCGTGCACTAGAATGTTAACTCAAAGTGACGCATCATCACTTGTGGTCACGCTATTTATGGCCGTGAACACACGTTACGGAAAGTAAAACATGATTTTGGTTATTGTGATAATTCAAAGAAATCTACTGACCAACTCTGCATGCATTCGTATTCGAATACGCAAAAACACACAAAATACATCGTAAGAAGCAACTATGTGATATAAAACAATAATTTGTGAAAATACTACAGGATTTTGTACAATTTGTGAATTATAGCTAGAATTTTCAAATATAGTAATTTTTAGTTTTTTATGTAAAATTTGCATTTATAGCATTTGCTTAATTTCCAGGTATCTACAGCAGTAATGAAAATTTCATCTTAACTCGTGCGCTAATTTACATTCTGATTTCCTGTCAAATATTTTCTAGCCGCGTGTATTCTATGGTCGTCAAGGCCTTGTAATAATTCCCGCTACCTTAACAGTAACACTTTTGTTTGGTGATTATTATATGTTTGAACTGTGTACGTGAAAAAAATTATGGAATGGGTGTGTCATTCAAAGAAACCTACAAAATGTGATCCACGAATGATTGACACTTGGACATTCAAAATTTTTAACACACAAAAATTCGCTTGGTAAACAGTGCGACAAATATTCCTATCCTCAACCACAAAACGTGATATAAACATTCATTGTGCGATGGTGTGAATTTTTTTTTNTTTTGCCATATTTAGTTAGCAAAGCAACAAAACAGATCATTGTGTAACACTCATTCTGCGAATATAGGTTTAGTTTCAAGTAAAGGTCTGTGTAAATTTTCAAAATATTTTTATTTGAAGTAAAACTGAAAAAACCGCTTTATTCGTACAAAATGCTCAAATTCGCGTTATTTTTTGTTTTATCGCAAATGCTATTTTTTTTAGGTCTCTAGCATTGGCTAATCATGAGTGATTATATAATTAAAAGTTGGAGGAAAACGGACCACTACACTACCAATAATTATGTAACCTTAAAAGTAAAGTATACTGGTCCAAGTTGTTCTGGCCAAAGGAAAATCCAAAAACATTGTGTGTACATTTCCTTGACAAATTAAATACATAGGCACTTAGAATTTGTGCTTTTTATTTTCCAGGGCAGTTCGTTGAATTTTGCTTCATCCAGTTCAAGTGTGAATCCAACCAATTATAAAAGCATGCCTGAGTTTTATTATACTGAAAACAGTAAGTACAGATTGATTTTGGCATAACAATATGTATTTCATAGCTAAACAATTGTTCCGAATGTATTTTGACTTTCGGGTTGGATATCTGATTGATGGATGCGGTAGATTTATGTTTTAAGAGTCATAACATGCAGGTTTTTTTAACATTGTTTATATAGGATAGTTGTTGAGACTGTCCAAAAAAAAAACTGTTACGGGAAATCTAAATAAACAGGATAGCAACGAGGTTTCACTGTAAACTGCATGTGATGATGTTAAGAGTTTCCGTACGTTTATATTTCTTTGGCGTGAAAAAACGTAATATTCAGTGAATTTGTTAGTTAAAACTTTATGAGGAAGAAATTTTTTGTGTGTTATTGCAGGGGATCCATTAAGAAGTATAAGCATACACAACAGTGCAGAACTGTTAACTCAGCATCACAGAGGCAAGGAAAGTGCTCTGATCCAGAAAATAGAAAATGAAATGGTTGCAATCCAGGAGATCGAAAATGAAATTGTTGCAATCCAGAAAAAAAAAAAGGAAATGGTTGCGATTCAGAAGATAGAAAATGAAATTGTTGCAATCCAGAAAAAAGAAAATGAAATGGTTGCTATTCAGAAGATAGAAAATCAAATTGTTNAGAAAATGAAATTGTTGCAATCCAGAAAAAAGAAAATGAAATGGTTGCTATTCAGAAGATAGAAAATCAAATTGTTGCAATCCAGAAAAAAGAAAATGAAATGGTTGCCTACCTGCACAAAAGAAATGCTCATGCAGATTCATTAAAATTGGAGCAGCGATGGTGGGGTGATGATTATGTCCCACCACTGAGTTCAAGCAGTGCACTCCAATACAGCTCACGGTTCAGCCGGAGGGCAATGCCATACTGATTTGTAGTCTGTTTATGGGTCTTCTGTTTTGGACGGTCTAGTCCTTCCTCAATTTGCACTCACCATTTTATGATTTTGTATTTTGCAGTACATTTCAGCTGATATTTTGAATACAGATAATCATACGAAGGACAGTGACAGAATATGTGTTAAAAACTACATAAAGGCACAAGAAATTTTAAACTGATCAGTGAAATAGATTTAAAGCATTATGACTCCAAAGTGCAGTTTGTGAACTCAAACTGCTTTTAATGATTTTGTTTATTTACATCACAGTTTTATATATTTGTACTTATTTATTTGCAATTGATTTAATTTTGTAACTTTTTATGAGTGTTTCCAATCACGTGTTTTCAAATTTAATCTCTTGGTGACTCTTACACAGTCAACCATACACAAGGGTAGATTAGAGATTTAAACTACTGAATGTACCAGACTTTTAACACAAGACAGTGAGAAGATTTTGTCAAACAGCCAACAGAGTTTGTTTTCATTTTGCAAGTACACAGTTGTAAGTTATATCTGATAATCAGCTGATAACAGGTTGATAACACTTTTCAGTTTCCATTGCTGGAAGTCCATGTAAAAATACACATTTCTTAGCAAAGTTGACTTGTGTAATTGTTTTTTGTATGCAAGAAAAGCAAAAATAAAAGTTAATTGTATCCTCTTTTTTTATTGAAGTCCTGATATGCCATAATTGACATAACTATTATTGGAGATAGTTAGCAAAAAAATAATATCCTGCAGAATCCTTAATTTTGTTTTTTGTGTTCCAAACAGTTAGTAAAAGATGGTTTAAGGTTATACAAAAGAAAACCAATCCACTTTTAATTTTTCAAGTGAGTCACACCCTGCAACCAAACACACATTCTAAAAATTTTATTGATAAACAGTTTTTGTGAGTAGATCCATAAACAAATGTGATATTTTGCATGTCAGTTTATGCTTGCGAAAGCCTCCATCCCCTTCCCCCCTGCTAGCCCCCGCAGATATCATTGCCCTCTTTCTTATTTTTTCCCCCCATTTTTATATTCCTTCGCCTAAAAATATGTTTATGCTTGCATGGAATTCATTTGAACCTCCTTCCTTGCCTCGTTACATCAGAAAATTCAGCATCATTATAACGCTTCAGGTTTTTGTGCTTTCGTAAAGTGTGTTCTTAACGTGCGTGTATTATTATTCTATGGAAATTTCCTAAAATGTTAGCGTGTATCTAGCCATGTCCGGTAAATAAATATGTCTGCAGTATGTTATTTTAATTTAGACATAACATCTGACATACTCTTTTTGTATTGTATGATCTTTTTATTTGTGGAAAGCAATGAAAAACATAAAAGTGCGAAAAACAATTTCTTTTGCAGATAAACTAAAATTAATATTGAAAACAAGCATGTGGATACATGGGTTTATCTTATCTTGAGTGATTTTTTTATTTCATTTATATTAGTAATGGATCACGCTTTATTTATTTTGACAAAATCTGANATCTTATCTTGAGTGATTTTTTTATTTCATTTATATTAGTAATGGATCACGCTTTATTTATTTTGACAAAATCTGACGTAATTTTTATGTGCGAGTTGACCTTTTTTTTTTCTNTATCTTATCTTGAGTGATTTTTTTATTTCATTTATATTAGTAATGGATCACGCTTTATTTATTTTGACAAAATCTGATGTAATTTTTATGTGCGAGTTGACCTTTTTTTTTTCTTTTTTTTTTCTTTTCTTTTCTTTCGTTGGTTATGTTAGTGGATGAAGCTTGATTTAATTAAAGTCAAAATCTGGCATAATTTATTTTTGTGTGTGGGTTGAAGATTGATATGATATATTATTTGTAGTTGTATTGTAAATCTTTTATAACTAGAAAGTTTTTACTGCAGAAGAAACGAGAGATACCGGAAATTGGGTATTTACTAAGACAAAATTTTAGACTGTTCCCTTAATTTACACTTTTTTCCTTTGTCCCTTTGAAAAGTGTAAATAAGGGGTTTCGCTGTAACCCTTTGATGTCACTATCATTGCAACTCGTGTTACAGTATCTTATGCATTTCATTAATCAACTGCCACATAGTAATTGTATAAATTAAAAAAAGGCAATGTTTTATATTTATAATACTTGTACAATAACAATACAATATCTTTCGGAATTATACAATACTCCGTGAAGTTTAAAGAAAAGTTTCATAACTAGATATTAAATTCATTAAATATGTTATGCCACTAAGAGTTTAGGCCTATAAAATGCATGAAAATGTTTAGTAAATACGTAAAAGTCTTGTCAAACTATTGTAGAAAGAAATAATAAATGCATTTGGAAACAATGTAATAGCTTACTAGCAGAATTATCAACACCAGCTGACAGCCAGATTGATTATCTAAATGTGTAAAAATTAAATGTGACTTTCGTAATAAAATTTACATTATTAAAAATACTAATTTATATAAAGTTAACAACTTCATTTTATTGTAAGTACATGCCGCTCTGATTCTGTATTTGCACAAACATGAAATGTACTTTCACAAAAATATGCAGTAGATTATAACCTATAATCGCATTTACCGCAATAAATTTTTGGTGTAAAATTAACAAAATGCTTACTAAAGTTGTTTTACCACAGGCCTAAACAGACAGTCAAATTACACTCAAAGTCTCCTGTGATAAACACAGAGAGTAGGCGACTTCTTAATTCTTGCTTACCTTCCCTTTTGGCACGAAATTTACGGTGTTCACTCTTGTGTTAAGCAAGGCTATGCATCTCACATTTTTTTTAAACAGAAGAACCGCACTAATCGGACTGTAAATAATGTTTTCTTGTAACAAAATTACCACTCAACTTCATTAAGTTCCATAAAAACATTGTCACTGTCAAACTGTGAAACAGCACTGTTATCAGAATCAGATTCATTCAAAATACTTACTATAAACATCTTGCAATTCTTCACTTGACTCCACAAAAGGGCATGTATTTAGAAGGTCTAAAATACTTTGCCAGTTTCTTTATTTTTCTCCATAGCCACAATCACAAATAAGAAATAACGTAAAAAACAAACTACTATCCAGTCTTATGTTCAGCTAAAACAATGATGCAAATTGCCAGAGTGTACACATAATATTACATTCTCTACCAGGGGTATTAATAGTAAACACAAATCATCCTTATCATTTGCACACACTAGTTTGTTTGGTTGAAATGGCCTATAAAAACAAATAGAAAAAAAAAACAGAGTGGAAATTAGACCCTGTTCTATTAGGATGTAGTTCAGACTTCACTCTAACAGATGGTGCCAAGATCCAGAAATTGATAATTTGAACTTTTAATACGTTTTTGTGCTGCACTGAAAAGTTTGTCCCAGCGACATATGGCACGGTTTCTCAGGCCACATTTAATGACTCGCATACAAGGAATCCAGGGTTCAATGGCAGGTGGAGCGACCAGCAACTAAACCCCCCGGCATGAATACCAGCAGAAGATTGACCATCACCACTAATTTTTCATTGGTTAATACTTCACACCTCTCTCCCTCCAACCCATAGCTCAACTGATTAGTCTGGTCCCTCCATTCCCACCACACATTTTATTGACTGCTTACTCTTGTTTGCTTGACACACCCCCTAACACCATTAGATTTACATCANCCCCCCTTCCCCCATCAGACATTTTATTGGTTTTACATCACACTCGACCCCCTCTTCCCTCTCTCTCACCATTTGCTCGCACTTTTCCTTCATGCACCCCTCCCTCCTTCACCAAACAATTTAGCCTGTTTTCCATTGTATAATATTCTTTTACCCCTACACCCTGCCACTATATTTAATTGACTATCTAGTCAATCCCCATTCACAAGACTACGCTCTACAATGAACCATGGGATTACATCACACCTCATTATTACTCGTATTTGCTAGACTCCCCACCCTCACACCATTTACACACTACAGCTCAACTCCTACCACTACAACTATGCTGCGCTGGTGATTTCAAAATGACATCAAATTGCTCACTCGTGTTTGGTTGTTGGTGACATGATATCTCGTACTCTGCTGATAATTAATGTAGAAAAGATACGCCACATCTCAGTTCGTCTGATGCAAGAGGTGACAGATTGCACTCTCTTCCATCAAATTCTGCAAGGTATTAACAAATATGCTCGTAATTAATAACATACACATTTTTATTTGACGAACATCTGAACTGAGGAATATTTTTGACGTATGGTTTTTGAGGTATGAATTTCGAGGTGTCCGACATCTGGTTTGTTGATGTCGGTGTTTGCAATATTTGGTTGGCCGGCTTGTATGCTCGTTTGGAGAAATTGATTGAAACATTGGTGGAATGATAGTTGAGGAGAGCACAGCATATAAGACTGTCTATCACCCAAGTTGGACTGATACATTCCAAGGTTCAAGGGTCTTACCCTAATGGTTTTCAAATAGCATCAACAAAAATATTGGCAGTTCAGCTGGAGTCAACTAAGGTACCACCAAAGACTACATCGGGATGTTGGTCGTAGGCATACCATTAAACGAATGCTTCATCTTTATACCTACACTCCAATTGCTCGCTGGTCCAAACTGGTATTCAAAATTTTAGGCAGTGTTTTTACTTTTTACTTTGTGTGATTAATAATGAGCACATTCAATAATACCCTGCAGAATTTGATGGAAGAGATGAACATACAAACATATCTTACCAGACTTAATGCTAGAAAGTTAGGGAAGAAAGCAAAATGTCACCTCTTCCACCAGACAAAGAACTGTGATCGAAGTGGGACACCTTTGGCTACATTAATTATCTGCAGAGGATGAGAGATCATGTGACCAACAACCAATCATGAGCGAGCAATGTGACATTATGAAATCACTATCGCAGCTTAGCTGTAGTGTGTAAATTATGAGAGGGTGATGACGGGGTGGAGAGTAATCCCATGGTTTGTTGTAGAGGGTATTTGTGAGGAAGGGAGGGGTGGTCGACTAGATAGTCAAATGAATATAGTGGCAGGGTGTAGGGGTATCAGAATAATTACCCAATAGAAAGCAGGCTTAATTGATTTGGACAGTAGGGAGTGGGTCATGTTGAGGGCGGGGGAAGAAGGGAGGAATGCATGGAGCAAAGGTATGAGCAAATATTGTAGGAGGATGATGAGGGGGAGGGGATTAGGTGTCATGTATAACCAATAAAATGTCTGATGGGTGGAGGGGGAAAAAAAGGGCAATCGAACTGCTAATACCAACTGGCAGTGATAGTGGTGAAAGAGGGGATTGAGAAGAGCCAATAAAAAAAATTGGGGGAGAGGAGGGGATGGAATATAAATCTAATGAGATGTTAGAGGGGAATTGAGTGAGTACGAGTAACCAGCCAATAAAATTGTGTGGTGGGGATGGAGATGTAGGATGTATTAGCCAGTGAAAGAATAGTGGTAGGGGTCAATCATCTGCTCCACCTGGTTGGCCATTTGCCCCATTCAAAATACATTGTGCCAGAATCAGCATACTCATTCTACTCATATTCAGTTATAAAAACTTTTGTTTTGATGTACAATTATGTTGCACAAGCTATATGTATTCGTGAATTAGGCAGTTTTTCCACTTAGCAATGTACACTGCTGCCTCCCACCTGAAAGCAAACCACTCACTCCACCCTGCCAACGGTTACTTGCTTTGTTTCTGCAAACATCAGAAGCATTCAACTGTTATGGCAAACCCAACTATTTTCATTACGGTAATTTTCTCGAAAACCTCATTCCCATGCAAGACCCTAACCCCTACTTTTCAAATTCATTCCCGAGAAATAATGTGCCTGTGTGACATGGGTATATTGTGCACTTTGTGTTTGTACAACAGACTCAACTAAAACCCTTTCTATATCATCTTACACAATTTTGTATGTGACCAATAATCACAAATACAGTGACTGTCAAAAAATTTCCATACAACCAGGATTTCAGCAGATGAGAGTTCTAACAGGCACATCAATAAAATACAATGTCTAACCTTACTAGACTTGATGTTGAGTATAATGAGAGTTGTACATTATCTGCGGATAAAGGTAAATGTTACTGTATTAGTAGTACCGTGAATAATACATTAAAAAGCATTTTACCTCAACTTGTTAAAATTAATATAACATCTCAAAATACTGTATATATTTAATTGTAACCCAAACCGAATGCAAGCCAAATTTTTAATATTCTGCACGCACTCGATCAGCTGAGAGCACGCAGAGAAATTATCAACAAGCAGTTTGTTTACAGCTAGCGAGAGAGAAGGGGAAGCTACAGCAGTGGGAGGAGTGAAACAATGTACCCCTTCACTCCCAAACCAATGGGNCCGCACGCACTCGATCAGCTGAGAGCACGCAGAGAAATTATCAACAAGCAGTTTGTTTACGGCTAGCGAGAGAGAAGGGGAAGCTACAGCAGTGGGAGGAGTGAAACAATGTACCCCTTCACTCCCAAACCAATGGGCACAATGGCATCATGCTGGTTGCTATGCAACTAGCTCCCACCTAACCAGCCACGTACGGGGAAGAAACATGCTGTGCAGAGGACAGCCAAAGCTTACTCAATTCAGGCTGTTTTCCAACACATGTAGGAAACACCTTGTGCACGTAGCAAATACCTGTCTTTTAAAGTAATTAATAATATTTCAGTGCAAAAAAAATTATTTCAGACAGAAATAAATAAGGCAATTAAAATTTTCTTTTTTGCAGTTTTTAACAATTAATTATTCAAAACCACGTCCTGATTTTCCCATACACTTATGCCCGTCATGAGTTATGCTGCATTACAGCTCAGTACTTGCCTATTACTGGATGAAAAAAAGGTGTTGAATATGTGATTACAGGATATCAGTTTATTCAAAAGATATGTGTCTATTGAAATAAATTATAAATCCTGAGATTTCCCTTGCAGGAAGTTACTGAAAATGAACTTTACGCTTGGTAATACAAGTTGCTCTAGTTCAAACAATTTTTGGCAGCAAGGGGAGCTCAAGTATATGCTTCTGGGCATATCATTTTATTCATGAAGATGCTGTTCATTGTATTAAATAAATATTTTAATCACAATTATGGGAAAAACTACCTTTAAACTCAAAAGAACAACATGTTTGCTTATAATAATTCTTAATTAAAATGTATTGCGTAACATTTTCAGGTAAAACCATTTGCTTTGAAATACAGGTGCAACTATTTTGAGGGACAGATAATTAGATAATTTTACTGTTTCTAAGGTCGCCAGGTGTTACTTAACTCTCTCTGCGGCCAGGCGTGCACAGCCGAGAGGACGCACTTCTTTTGATAGACAACTGCTTCCCCTCTCAAAGGCATGTAAGGAGAGGACGATAGGGGCGTATCACAGAGACAGAATGCAAGGATGCTACATTGGTTGCTAAGTAACAGCTTCCCCTCTCAGGCGTGTAAGAGGCGGGATCATGCCGGACTCGCACTGCGCTGCCATGAGTCACAGTGATAAACTGAGACGTATTTCGCATCCAGTTACAGTAAACTCTCGATTAACCATGGACCAGAGAAAACATGAACAAGCGAATTTGTACTAAAAACCCCGGATAAGCAAATTTACACATTTTTACTATTAATGGAAATGATATTGGCTCCGAAAATTGTGATGAAACACGGTACCTATTTATATTTCAAAGCAAACACAAATCGTGCATTTAAAGCACTGTACTGTTCATAGTACAGTACATGATACTTTATGTTGCACTGAGTGTAGTGTAATTCACGGCGCATCGAGTATGCACAGCTTATAGCCTGCACCAGCGCCAAACAGGCGGCACGGAGCGATAAGCGGTGCATAGTGTGTATGCGTCGCTTCCTCAACGTGCACACAGACCCGTCCTTGAGATAGCAGAGCGAGTTGAAAGTTTAGAATGCAATGCAGTAAAGACAATAATGGGACTTTAAATGAGGCAACCTGGCATTTAAACAATAGAGTACTCTTCCCATAAAAAAAAAATAACCCTTATGATACAAATGCAGCACCTAACGTTAACTTTTGCTAAAACAAGCAGAAAACATTTTTAAAGTTTGAATTCATTCATTTCAAAGTTTGTGAGAACTATAATGAATTTTACAAAAACGTAAGCACTTGCCTCTATCGATAAGTGTAGGCTATTTTCTCATTTAGTCTCAATAGACTGGGTTGAAAAGTTTTAGATTTCTATAAAACTTTAATTACTAGGAGCTTATTTAAATTTTACTGACTTACACACAAACGCACGCGGGCAAACGTGCATGCACGCACGCATGCACGTGCACACAAAGGTTAAAAATTCTTAACTGTTATGTTTTTCGTAAACATTTAAACACTTGATATGCAATTTTGTTATTTCTAACTTTTCCGCGACAGTTAAAACTGTCCTTTTACGTTTTGTTGATGTTGCGAAAACGACCTTACAAACAGTGAACAACAACCGTGCCCGAGCGTGTTGAGGTGGTAATTGAGATGAATACAATCAGATACACACTTCAACGGGTGGAAATGGATGACTCACACAGGTCTGCATGACCAGCTGACAGTTTAATGAGAGAAACATCAGCTCACGCGGCACAGTGAAAGGTACCGCTGCTTGTTAAACGACACGTTGCAACATTGCCTTACCGCAGTAGTTATAGTAGAATTTGAAAAAAGCCAAAAAGCAGCAACGGATAAGCCGTAAACCGGTTAAGCGAATCACAAATAAACGGGAGTGTACTGTATTAGAAGTTTGCAGGAAATCTCGCGTGACAGGACCGAAAGATACTTGGATAGATGCAATATCTGATAAAAGCAAGGAGCTTTATTATTATTATTATTATTTATATAGGAATTTTGCCGGGGAACACTGAAAATTAACTGTGGGTATGGTTTATCTGTACATCGAGAGTCCACTGTACTAAGTAATTATATGGTCTAAGTTTTCCTCATTAACACATATACTTAAATCTTTTCTGAAATATATTATGGTGATTTTATTATAATATCAATGGCAACATAGTCACCTTTAATTGTATTTGGCATTTAAGTTATTTTGGTGTGCAGTTGTGCAAGCACTACATAATAAATGCCATGACCTTTTTGTGCACTATTTTGAATCCTATTAAAATCTTACTGCTTCAGAGGTAAGCAGGTATGGGGAGGAGAGAGAGCAACATGTCAAGTACAGACCTGCCAACTGCTAAAGCTTTCTATCAGTAAGATTTTTTTAAGTGGATTCAAAACTGTGCATAGATAAGTTGCTGCATTTCATGGTCAATGCATGGATAACTGCTAAACGTAAGTACCTAGATTTCAACTACAAGAGGAGGCAACTATGTGTTAATTTCATACAAAAACCATCATAAATTTACAAAGGAATGCAAATTTAAATTATTAAACAAAAGCTTAAACCTTCATATTGCTCATATGTTTACACGTGTGTGTATTGGGCAGGTGCTAAAAAAAATAATGTAAGTGTATAAAGCAGGAAAATGTTTCAACTGGGAATTTACTAAAATGGGTTTTACATTAGTCTGCCACATCTGCACAAAATATTGTTAACGTTGCTCGATCATAAGAGACAAACTTTGGTGCCTACTTATTAAACTTTCCATCTGTTCACAGTAACATTTACTACATATACACATGAATAAATGCTCTTAGGGGAGTAAATTTGAACTGTTTAATTGCGGGGTGATGTCCTAATGTCGGTTCAATATTTGTTGACCACACCCCCCTTAGCATTGCTGACTGGCAGCAAAAAAGATTTGGCAAAATGAACAGATATTCCATTGACCTAGTTTGTTGTAAACTATTAGAATGAAATGCTGTCTAGCTATACACATACCACTATTTGTAGTAAAATAGCACATCAACTTCTCAATATGTACATTCACTACACAGGATTTCTTGAACAATTTTGCTCAATAACTACAACCAAACTGTTAATTTAAAAGCTGTATTAACTTCCGTGAAGTGTAGAAGTAAAAAAACAACCACACCTACACCACCATGTTCTTTTGTCAATAAGTAACTGCCTTCTGTTCCACACTACTGCTCTTGTCAAAAGTGCAAGAAAATAATATGGCACTCTAACCATAAAAATGGTGTACTGGCCAGAATCACAGTATGTTATTTTGCGAAACTATGGTAAGTCCACCTACTTTATTACATGGTAATTTGTCCCAAAGTGTGTGCATGGAACCTACAAAATCTTGTGACCTGCAGGTTTTCTGTACAAACTTACAGACTAGTAAAAGTTGGCAGGTTCGCAAAGACTTGAGAACATGCCAGTGGTCCACAGTGGAATGAAAACCTTAGTTGCAAACATTTTATTGGAATGGTAACTTAGAATAAATGTGGATCTACAGAGGGTGTCCATGTATGAGAGGCGGTTGGTACAAGGCGATCTTCCTGCTTCACTATCCTCAACCAGCCAGAAGAATGGAGGGGCAAAAAAAACCAAAAGTAACCACGCTGCAAAAGCGTGTGCCACACTCCCATGTGAATCCCTTTGCCGACAATTTCCTCCCCCCCCCCCCCCCCCCGANAAACCACTCTGCCCACTGTGGTTCCAAACACAAAGAGTGTTGGTGGAAAATTAGGAAGGAATGGTCAAAATCTTTCACGATAGTGATAATTTGTCATTGAATTACAATTGCTAATACAGGCAGCTACACACATTAGTAATTGTATTAATAATGTGAAACTGCATCTCGCACACAAACATTTACAAATGTTAAAAATGACTTAAAACCACCACTAAATATTTTACTCAACAAATTTATTCATCAGCACAACACGTGAATACTTCAAAAGGCAAGAAGCATTTCGTAAAATTGAAACAACTTTCTTTGGAATGGTCTGATATTTGTAGGAAGGAGTATAGCTCTAAGTACCTAATTCATACAAACTCTGATATAAATGAAACTTGTTATTTACAATATACATGTATAAATATTCACATCCTTCATAATAATTTGCACTTCATCACTTCATTCTCTGAAAATGCACAAAAGTATCACCCAAAATACATTCACTGCAGTCAAAACAGCACATAAATTTCAAAGTTTACATTCTGTGAAATTCATTTAAAAAAGATCATGTTTTAAGGAAATGGATCCCACCATACAAAAACTACCCAAAAATTATACCAATTCATAAGAGGTAATTTAAATTTCACAAACAGGTACAGGTCCCCATAGTATTTAAACTATCTACAAAAATGGAGTTATTAACATATAAAATGCTTTAATATTTCTTGTGCCTTTCAGTTCATTTTGTGCATTCAATATGCTAGTTGGTTACACCCTTGAGCATGATGGTACACAAAATACATTTTAGGCAGCCCTGATGCTCTGGATTATCTGGAAGACAGCTGTAAGCAAAGAAAAAAATACATGAAATCAGTAATCTTTGTTATTTTGCACTTTTTACATACTATGGTTAATAATTTTATGCAATAACAAAATAAAACTGTTCGGTGTTGTAACACATAACATGCAGTGACATAACATTTCTGTATCACAGCCAACACTTTGCAGGCTGAGTCAACCAAACCTCTCCTGTTGCACTCTTTGGGATTTTCAGATTGAAAGAACTTGTTAGAATCTAAACAGATGGCACCCTACACAAAGTAACAGGTAGGCCACTCACAGTAAAGTGAGCACCTTTGAAATAATTCTTCAGACATTTAATAAAAGTACATATTTAAAATAAACTTATGAAAAAATAAATTTGGACATATTTTTCATAATTTTTGTCTGATATATTGAAGTACCTTATCTGCTTTACTGTATTGTGAATGACTAATATCTGCAATCAATAGTCACAATTAATCACCTCAAAATTCCATGGAAATGAAGTAAACACAGACTTCAGTTCTAATAATTATTTTAAGCCAAAAGAGAAGGTGCTTCAATTATGCTGTAAACGTAGATGAGAAATATGAATTTTCTACTTCAACATACCAGTTCTCAAGAAAATTTCTAGGGAAGCAAAGTCATTTTGAGGCACTTTCCTGAAGCATCCGGCAGAGTTGCTAGATTGAGTGATTATTCTCCCATTTGGTAGTTTTTTGGCATTGTGAATTATAGTTTGCCCTCTAGCAAGCAGCCAGTTTGTGCAGGAGAGAGAAACTGGAGATTCTCTTTTACTTTTACCAACCTGCATGTCTGCTGTTAATGATTGTCTACTGTTAATTGAAAGCAGTAAGGAGGGTATTTGGCAGAGGTGCCAACCATTTGCTAAAGCTATCAGTAGTATTTTGTTTAAAAATCAATAGTTTTTATTAATTTCCAGTTATGACAATATTAATTTTGCCATTTTCAACAAAATCATACACAAACAAATTTACAGCGCTAAAAAAAAAAATTAAATCAAACTTGAATGAATTTTCATTCTCATTCTCTACAGCTGTGGTTTTTTTCCCTTAAGCACGATTCAGAATTATTTTTGAATTGGTACAAATGGTCTTTAATAACAGCCTGTTTGGTCTGCTACAGGCTCTAGACAACAGTAGATTTATAGCCATATGCATATTTAATTTATAGTTGGGTTGAAGTAAGATCTCTCATTTAAATACAACCTTTTGCGACAACTTTTTCAGACTGTGGAAAATTTAGTATATGCGTAGAACACAGCTAAGAAGGTTAGTATTTAAGTAAACTCCCATTATAGTACACTAATTGGGGCTGGAGGTTGTCTATTTTATAACAAATACGCTTTGAAAGGTTGTATTTACATCAATGAAACAACCAAAAGAGTTATAAAACGTGTTTATTTTACATGGTAAAGGCATATATTGTAATATAAAAGCAAGCCTATGAAGTTTACAAATTAAAAATACTGCTAAATACTAAAAAAATACACTGCATTTGTAACTGATAAATTTAATCAAAATAGAACTAGATGCATTGTGCCCGATGTCACTGTCATGATTAGTGGAATTACAGACAATGTTGCTCAGCTGGTGGACGACATGAGTAATATGGCGCAAAGACCTTGACAAAACTACGCGTTTGTGATAAGCGATGTCAGTTTTAATAGGGTCCCTTATAATGGGGGTTTATTATACTTAAAGATAAACAACTTGCAATTGTTGTTTAATCAGTATTTTCAC
The DNA here is from genome assembly GCA_002778355.1 of Clitarchus hookeri. Classification (NCBI taxonomy): domain Eukaryota; kingdom Metazoa; phylum Arthropoda; class Insecta; order Phasmatodea; family Phasmatidae; genus Clitarchus; species Clitarchus hookeri. Next base: position 258,374 of record NQII01002500.1, on the reverse strand, counting down.
TTTTAAAAATGACCTAACAGATCTGTAAAAAAATTTTCAGCTGAGAAAAACTTTTTTTTACCATTAACATGTGGCAGGCAACTAACCTTGTTGCACATTTTGCAAAACACATGATACAGATACATTTGAAACAATCAAGCTTTATATGAAGAGACATAATTTTCGCCCTTGTCTATTCCACACTTTTTTTTTTGCCGCAGATAATGAAAATTTGCTATGTATGCAGGATTGCATGTCATTCATGGATTATTCTTAAATGCAAAGTTAATGCAGTTTGTGCTTATAGCAAATATATTTTGTCTCTCATCCTAACAAATGTATCTGGCACATTACATGTTATAAAAGCCACATTTTAATAGTCTTCAGTTGTGACTTTTGGTGCCCTATCAGAATTCACAATATCCATTTTAATTCAATTCAGCAAACAGGTGGTGTTGCATAACATAAACACACACAATTTTAACTTCTCAAATTTCGCTTGTCAAAAATTGATTTCGCTACAACTAGAGTATAATAAAATTATATATGCAAGAAACAGCATTACAAATGCACAATGACAAGCATTCCAGATGCTTACTCAATCATCCACTCTTGGTTATCTTAGTATTTTCAGGACCATCACCTCTAAAATCCTGAATATTTCAAGTATAAACTGTTTGTAGGCTACTGCATTAATAATATGTCTGAAATTTTACGTAAGAAAAAAATTGCACTGCAAGGAATTGAACATATGCTGATGTTATAAGCAGGAAATGACACCATAAAGCCTTGTGGAGAAATGGTGGGACCATGAAATAATAGTATTATACGCAGGAAAGAGGGAATTTTATAACAGGGTTCTGCTGTACTGGAATCAGTTTTGCCAATCCTAGATTTATTTAATGCAAATACAGGACATTACACCAATATTTCCAATTTTGTGCAACTGCCACGAACCTGATCTCATCACTTGTTTCCCACCTTGGCGAACCCGGTGGTGTGCGGGTTCTTAGGGGTCTCAGGTTCACCCCCCCCCCCCTTGCATTCCGGTACTGCTCCATACTCACCTAACTTTACCCTCCTAGACTCTCAAGACATGATGTTAAGAGCCGGCCAAATCTTCTAACATTGAGGATTTTCAGGGGTTATATTTACTGCTAGTCACAGATAATATAATTTCCAAATTCAGCTTTATTGTCCGAGTTAAACAAAATACATTATAATCTTTGGTTACTTTAATAGTTTATTGACATAGAGATCATATGTAAGTATATTTCATTTGTTTAGATAATATTCAGTATTATAATTGTTTGTTTTTCTTCATTTATTTCCTAGAGGGTAGGAAGTATTGAATGTTTACTAAACAAATAAAATATACTAATTGTTACTCATCTCGCCATTGCTGGTTGGTGGAGACACGTGGTGTGGCCAAGCGACAACCAATTGGAAGACAGGCGACAACATAATTAAGGAAAGAGTTTTAAGTCTCGTTTTTTCATTAACAGAAATCCCACCACCACCACCAAGGAGAATATGTGTGCTAAAAAATATATTGAAATAACGATTAATAAGATGTTTATGTAAATGAGTTAATTGCTGCAAAGATGTTTTGAAGTTGAATTGTAAGTATTATAATTGTAAAAGTGGGCTAGATTAATTAATTTTGTTATACGAAGATGAACGAATGCTATTGATTGTTTTTGTTTAAGAAGAATGGGAAAATAACATCTGGATAAACTTTGAATTTCGACCTTCTGACTTTTACTGAAATGTTACAATTTCTTCGTTCACTCAACACTGTTATCACAAGTATACTTTAAAAAACACATATGCAGGCAATTTTTTTTTTTGTAAAACTAAAAATTCTTATAATTTTTGTAACACCCGTAATGCTGTAACGAGGCCAGGCCAGGTAAATCGTACAAACTGCAGAAAATCCGTAGTACTCAGCATATCTGCAATGGTATTTTGTATTTATGGAATTTTTTTAAAAACCTAAAAAGTCTGGGTTTTTTAAATAGTTATGTCATTATTGTTGTGTTTTTAGCCAACTTTCTAAAGGAAAGATAGGCTTACGAGATCACTTCCCTGTCTATATGTACCCCCAAAAACTTTTGAAACTATGAACAAAATTTCACCAAACACTGTACACATAGTATGTAGTAAGGACAACCAACTTTTACAGTTTCCGACCATGCCAGGTGCTTATTTTCAAAATGATGCCAGTTTTAAAATTTAGGGTAGGTCATCTCAGGAACCATTATACCAATTTCAAGGAAATTTTGTTAGTGCATTATATAAGCGTTCAGTTTAGAGACGAATCACTAGTAATCCCCCATTTTGGAAGCTAGTGCCACACAAAAAAATCTTTTACATTAATCTTTTAAAACTACTTGATCAATTCTTGCCAAATGTGACCCTTAATACTATGGTAGGCAATGTAAACATATGCAATTTAAATGGATAAAAAAACTTATCTTCAAAATGGCAGCCATATTGACAGTAGTTTGTGTGTGCTAGGAATAGAAAGGTTTTAAAAATTTTTTGTTGGTTGTTAATAAAATTATCTTTTTATTTTCTGATTTGTTACAACATTGGAGTTCAAGCAGCCTGAGCTCATGCAAGGCGCTCCAGTCTTGCAGGTTGACTTGGAGTTTGGCATCCTCGCCGGGCATATTNCACGCCGGCCTGTTGAACCTCGCCGGGCATATTCTACAGAGTTTTCAGGAAGTGTAGGCCACATTGGGTTCAATGGTCAGAGGACTGGGCCACACACTGGAACAGTTGTTGGGAAGATGGCAGAAGAATTAGGCGCTCACACGGACGTGCACTAAGCTTTGACCAAGTTTTTCTTTTAGCAGTTTAGGTGCTGGGAGATGTTTTTCTCCGTCTTACAGCAATGTAGAGGCATGGATAAACGAGGGGTTATGCCCCTAAAGTAGGTTTTAGCAGTTTTCCAGCCAGTGTGAGTGTAGTTTTGTGTTGGAATGGCGGTATGGAGTCTGCATGTTGCAGCGGACCAGAGCGGTTGAACGGTGGCCATCTGCAGCAATTCGTTCTCATTGTCGATGGACTCTGACGTTCCTTAAACCAGTCTTTACTTCTTTTGGTTGTCATGATTTTGTGTGAAAATATAAATATTTTATGTTTATTTGGTCTATTGTAAGCATTGAATATTCAAACACACAGCCACTTTTGTCTGTCATCTTTTAAGATAGGGTCACTTTAAGAAATAACATTTTTATGGGTCGTACACAAGTAGTACTACGGTAAGCAATGTCAATTTGTATGTTTTTCAGTGGACCAGACACTAATTATATGGATGGTGGTGTGATGCACTACACATCAGCAAAAGGCACCACAAAGGAGCAATACCTTAAAAGAATTCACTTAATTCAGAACTCCCCTCCAAAAAAAGCAGCATATATACTATTCCCAAAATTTAATAAATTATCAACCTTTGCAAAATAGCTTATTACTATTTAAATTACATTTTTTGGGCACACGTGAACACAGTCACCCATCTTACTTCTAACTAGCTACATTCTCAATTTACCATTTAATTTAAAAATTCAAAGTTTAATCTCCTTGGAGACATAAATTAAATTTACCATAAAAAAAGAGATTAACAAAGTTTTCTTCAAAAACCTTCCAAAACTTACATGATTATAAAAACTCTAAACTGTCTCAAGATTCCTATACTGTCCCCTTAACTAAAGCAATTCTCTCTTAATCTGAAGTCCAGGAGCTGCTTCTTGCTCTCTGATGAGAATGCAGCTTACCCTGGATTACATAGAGCAAAATTCAACAGTTCCCCTCCACAAGTGAGAGTCTATTTCATTACATTTTTAATAAAGAAAAAACCAATCAGGATTTATTATTTTTAATATTTGGACCTGCACAGAGGTCACTATAGTCTTTCATTGGTCCACATCAGTATCTTGGAAGTGCTGCTATACTTCGCATTGACAGTGACTCGGGAAACCTTCCGCCTCGCATAGCTGGCAGTATACCTCTGACTTGTGATGACGTGACTACCTTGCTGCATTTGCAGAAGGCAAGGGTCCACTTGATGGCCATCGCCAGCGTGGGCAACCGCGTCTAAAAACTGCCTCGCCCAAGGGCAGCCTACGACAGTGATTCTACAGCAAGGTAAAGCATCTTCTTCAGCGTTATGCAGTATGTAAGAATATAGTTGTCTTGCCTGTAGATATTGTCATAATTTTCGTCAAAACTGCGTCATGTTTCTAGGTACGGTCGAAACATAGTCGACAGGCGGTAAATTTTAGGCAGCATGAGACGTCCTGTCTCAGCAGATGTATAAACATTTCAGTTTAGTACGCAAATTTAATCTGCTAAACATGTAAACAATCTTAACTGAACTTTGTATGCAGGCAGTATATTACAACCTTCAAATGTGTCTACACAGAGCCTCTTATCTACCACTTTGTAAGATAGCACTACATGAAAAATGGTTTTGTTATAATTAAGAAAAAAATTTACATATCCTACCAAATTTGGCAAACTAGTAGTGCTACAACAGGATATGTGAATAGGTATGTTTCAAGTGGGTCAAACATTTTAAAAATGGCAACTATTATAATATATATATCATACTACTCACGGTAAAGTGAGCACTTTTTTTGAAGACCTCTCTCTCATTATTAATAATAGTCGAATATATTTTATTGTAGCCTTAGACGTTAACTTTAGAGTCCGTGACATATGTACACTGTGTTTATTACTTACTTATTTATTTTAAAAAGTGGCAGAATGATAAAAAATAGCTGATAGGAAAAAGTAACTAGGGCCTCAAAAGTGCTTAATTTACCGTTAACAGTCTATAAGGGAAGAGATTTAACAGAGTTTCAAAAAAGGGATTATAGACTTTTAAGCCAACGGGGTAGCATTTCAAAAACAGCGACATTTGAAAAAACCGTTGTGGAAACTGCAGAGCTCTATGCGGTATTGATGTCCAAGGTGAACGTCGACAGGCTACNAGCTGATAGGAAAAAGTAACTAGGGCCTCAAAAGTGCTTAATTTACCGTTAACAGTCTATAAGGGAAGAGATTTAAGAGAGTTTCAAAAAAGGGATTATAGACTTTTAAGCCAACGGGGTAGCATTTCAAAAACAGCGACATTTGTGAACTCTTCATGTGCCTCTGTGGTAAAGGTGTATCGTGAGTGGAGGAATGGCACCATTTGAAAAAACCGTTGTGGAAACTGCAGAGCTCTATGCGGTATTGATGTCCAAGGTGAACGTCGACAGGCTACNCCATTTGAAAAAACCGTTGTGGAAACTGCAGAGCTCTATGCGGTATTGATGTCCAAGGTGAACGTCGACAGGCTACAGTGGAACAGCTCACCGTCCAAATGAACCAGGAGGCATCAAGACACATGTCTACCATAACAGTTCAGCGAACCCTTCTGCAAATGGGGCTCCAAGTATCCAGAGTAGACGGAGGGTGTTGCACCCATGCTAACACAGGTGCATAGACGAAAACGACTAGAATTTTCTTGACAGTTTGGCGATTGGACCACTGCTGATTGGCAGCAGGTAGCCTTCTCCGACGAGTCACATTTTCAGCTGCATAGAACAGATGGATGTCAGCGTGTCCAGCAAGAAATGTCAGAGAACTGACACCCTGTATCCATTGCAGGACAAACATAAGGTGGTGGTGGGGGGCAGTGTTATGGTCTGGGGGATGTTCTTGTGGTATTCTCTAGGTCCCATCATCCATGTAGAAGGCACTATGAATTGATTTGGTTAAGAATCCATCCTCTGCGATATCATGTCCACCTGTACATGATGATTGTTTTTCTCCGGGAGGATGGGATCTTCCAGCACGATAATGAGCCTTGCCACATGGCAAGAAGTGTCCGCAAGTGGCTGGAAGATCACGGTCAAGACTTACAAGGTTATTTCCTGGCCACCTAACAGCCCCAATCTCAATCCAATTGAACATCTGTGGGACCACCTCGACAGGCGGCGAACACGACAATCGAGGTGGTCCCACAGATGTTCAATTGGATTGAGATTGGGGCTGTTTGGTGGCCAGGAAAGAACCTCTTAAGTCTTGACCGTGCTCCTCCAGCCACTTTTTGCCATGTGGCAATGTATACTTTTGTAGTCCATTTAAATTTATAATACTTTAGGTGTTAGTCACATATTTTCAAAATAATAGCCATGTTAATATTTTTGCCTACTAAGTCATATGTCCCAAACAATTTGAACCAAACTTTACATGCTGGCAGTATCTATGACAATCATCAAATGTGCTAATACATAACCTTTTTGTCCTTTATGAAAATTGTCACATGAAAAAATCAACTGATTGCCACCAAATATCACATGCAAATAATGCTACAGTAGGGTCATAGCATGAGTACAGTATAGAACGAAAACTCCACACAATTTTATGCCCTGTTTGCAGCATACCTAGTGGCAGGATGATCAACTAACCCTCAATCCTACATATTTACTTTGACCTTAAAGTTAGCATTATTTTTGTATGGAATTTTAAAATATCATATTAAGATTATAAGAATGAAATTTTCAAATAGATGACTATTTCCTAACCAATTTAACATTTTTACTGAATATAAATGTGTGTTTGTATTCATTATGAATTAAAGCAATAAATTATTAGCTTTTTCAAAAAGATATTTGTGGATTCAGGTAAGTTTCTGCAATGATTTATCAGTCTGCCATTGAAGTGACATCTCATTGTTTATGAATGCATAAAATGGTATTATTCGAGCCACATTCTTGTACATGTTGCTGGGATTCTGTTTATCAGTAATCCATTTCTTCAGAAACAAATTATTATTCAACAAAGCTTCAGCTTGTTTAAACATAATCTGTTGTTACTAGATAAGATAATGTGATGACTAAATGGTTAACAAGGTCATATACACATGAGTAATGTTATATAACGAAAAATAGATATCATGAAATAAAACTTTTTTTTTTGCAGGGCAAAAAAAGCAATAACTGCACACTGTGTAACATTACCATTTACTTAGAAGAGCACATGTATTTTGAAATCGACTCAAGCATTCTTCATTTTGCTGCCCTGAAATCCAAGCAAGCTACGTGCTTCTGAATGACAACCTAACTGCACCAATTCATGTGTCCAGCACACACACAGTTTAAATTTACCATTCCTAGGCACACCACAATATAAAAACAAAAATGTTTTGGAATCTAAAGATTGTTTACATACCTACAAAAGCTAAAACTTAGTTGCACCCATAGCACAAAGACAGTACATGCAAAAAATACCTGAATAAAAATTATGCAAATGGTGACCTAATGTTTACACTTTTGTTTCATTTGGTGCCAATAATTACATACTAGTGTTGCTATCTTGCAGCCGGGTATAAAAATCTGTAGTTCCCTTTTTGCCTATTAGAGTTTCCCAGGCATGAGTAGGGCATGTAAACTTATAATTTATAGGCAGGGTAGGCTTTTGAAATGGCATTAATATAAATCATTTAGATTAGTATTTTATATCTATTACACAATTCAACCAAATTTTATATGCCAACAGTCCTCATTAGAAGCATCAATTATGCATAAAGAGGTCCTTCTTAGCCTGGCTTTTAAAGTAGTGCCTGGCAAGAAAAAAGAATATTTTGCTATATTTCTGGAACCATTAAACTAATATTCACCAAACTTCGAATAACCAGTAGTGCTACAGAAGTCCATGTAAACTTACATGATTTAAGTGGCTTGGACACTTATTTTCAAAATGGAGTGGAAAGATTTGGGCAGCTCTTAACATTGAGGTCTTGGGAGCTGGTGAAGGTGAAACAAGGTGAGTATGGAGCAGCATCAGAATGTAGGGGCAGGGGAAATGGGAGATCTCTGAGAAAACCTGCAGACCAGAGGAATCGTCTGGCAAGATTCCCACATACCAAAATCTGGGGGCAACCCTGCCAAGAATCGAACCCGGTTCGCCTAGGTGGGAGGTGAGTAGTCTGACCACCGCAGCTATTTTCAAAATGATGGCTCTGTAAATATGATTACATCCTAGGTTGATGCTCCAAATCCTATCTCCATAATGCAGTGGGTTGCATGCCAGCTTACGGTACGAGGTTTTGTGGCTTTGAGTCCTGGGTAAGGCACATGTATATTTGCAATTGTCTCGCTACTGTTACACATGTTTATGGTTCCATGTCCAATGATATTGCCGTCAATGACACATCAAGGCCTACTTACCATTTAAGCTTTTAAGAATTCCATTAAAAATNATGTCCAATGATATTGCCGTCAATGACACATCAAGGCCTACTTACCATTTAAGCTTTTAAGAATTCCATTAAAAATTATATGCATACATTTACAGGAAAGTACATATTAATTATATCAGTAATTTCTGGTTATTGCTAGGGTTCAAATAGAAAGTAGTGAAAAGTACATAATTAAATGAAAAACTTATTCTGATTTTTGTTAATAAAATTATTTGAAACTGAGTATTAAAATAAACACTGGTACATTATTTCTCAGCTTTCTAAAAGGAAGAGAGTCTAGCAAATTGTTCTTAGTCATATAAGNATGTCCAATGATATTGCCGTCAATGACACATCAAGGCCTACTTACCATTTAAGCTTTTAAGAATTCCATTAAAAATGATATGCATACATTTACAGGAAAGTACATATTAATTTATATCAGTAATTTCTGGTTATTGCTAGGGTTCAAATAGAAAGTAGTGAAAAGTACATAATTAAATGAAAAACTTATTCTGATTTTTGTTAATAAAATTATTTGAAACTGAGTATTCAAATAAACACTGGTACATTATTTCTCAGCTTTCTAAAAGGAAGAGAGTCTAGCAAATTGTTCTTAGTCATATAAGNCAAATAAACACTGGTACATTATTTCTCAGCTTTCTAAAAGGAAGAGAGTCTAGCAAATTGTTCTTAGTCATATAAGAACGGAACTATTTCAAAATTACAGAAATTAGCATATATATTTGGTATGATTTTGAAGCGCACAGCAGTAAAACTTACAGATACAGTAAAATTCTGATAAAACGTACTTCACAATAATGTATAATACAAAGTTCACATTATATTTCAGTACAACTAAGATTATTTTATCCAGTGTAGTCCAAGATATGATTAATTTAATGTTGATATGCAAACTTTCCATAAAGGTAAAATTGGGCGACAGTATGTACATATTTTGGTGTATACAGGAAACCCTCCTACAAGAATGATTGTAAAATCACTACCCTTGTAAAAATAAAGAACTAATCAATTTTAACCCCTAAAAAATCTAGAAATTGCATTTCAAAGTAGGTTTTTTTCAGTGAAAACAATGTTTAAACATCTGTATAGAGGCAAAATGTATTTTGTAAGAAATATTAATTTAAATCTATAGGTAGACATCTTATGAATAGAATGAAGCCCCCAAAATATTAAACTTTCATCCATTTGTCGCCAAAAATGTTTTATTTCCTTATAGCAGGGCATTTTACCAAGTGTGATGTCGATTTTCAAGTGCTACTTGTGGGGAAAAATAAACAGAATTTGCTACTGAAATATTAATTTATTTCAAAAGATAATCATCTGAATAAACATTCCTTCAGTATTGTTTGTTAAGGGTAAGCGGTGTGTATTTGCAAACCTCACATTACTTTATGTTTACAAGACGTAATTTGTTCATTTGCATACTTTAGGAAGTACCACTCTATTCTTGCTTTTTAAAAAAAATTTTCATTGTAGTTACATATTACATCTGTACTGAAAGGAAGTATTGCAATGGTGATGGAAAATTGCATAAACAAGTTTNTTCATTGTAGTTACATATTACATCTGTACTGAAAGGAAGTATTGCAATGGTGATGGAAAATTGCATAAACAAGTTTTGCATGTGTTCTGTTTCCTCTGAATTTTAAGCAGGGACTACAGAATATTAAAACTGCAATCTGTTTAGAAAAGATTNCGCATGTGTTCTGTTTCCTCTGAATTTTAAGCAGGGACTACAGAATATTAAAACTGCAATCTGTTTAGAAAAGATTTGTTTCCGCTATAGTTTAAACACTGTTTTATAGAAGAATAACTATCGTAAATAGAGGGCTGCTTATGATTTAGGCTGACTGACACTTTTCAAAGACCATACTTGTGTTTTCATAACCAAATTAATAAATTGGCAACACAACTTAAGACTTTCACATCTGTCTTGGAAGAAGATTTACATTAAAACATTCCACGGCTTTTTTTAAAATCAGATTAGATAACTGCTTACAATGAGATCCTTATCAACTAGTGAGGCCTCTTAAGATGTTTGCAGAAGAAAGCGGCAGTATTATATGGTTTGTGCTGATAAGTACACACAAAGAAAACAACAGTTTTATAAAATATTTTCATTGTTATTGAGCACTACAAACAATATCAGTACTATGCTCATGTAAGTTGAGGCCTTTTCTTGATAGGCTAAAGGTGAGCCATTATTACACCTGTACAGTGTAGCAATGAACGTTTATCAAGAAACAGCATTACTAGAAGCTATTTAACCACAAGGAATGCCAATAGGGATACATTTCTGCTGTCCATGCTCTGACATTCTGTATAACAACCACCTTAATAGAAAACAAAACAATTACACAGAGCTATTCATGCCACCTCCCTCCTGGATTTCCAAACTCTTGCAGATCCATACATCCACAGCAAAAAAATGAGCACACAATTTCTACAATCCTGTCCCTGCAACATATTGAAACTATCTATGTAGTTGATACTGGCAAATGCCTCAATTATTACGTATTTGTTGGCACTAACAAATCCTGTTACATAGGAAAAAGGAAAATACTTTTAAATGAGAAATTTTGTTGGTAGAATAACACTTTTTCACTGTATTCATAACAGTTATAATATTTTCTTAAGTATCAAAATGTTTACTGAAATTCTGGATGCTCTAATGTACAAAATAACTCATAAATTATTTTAATTAAAAAAATTGACTTTTACTCAAAACTTGCCAATGTGCCTACATGCAAATAAAGTCCACAATTGATCGAACACCTGAACGAACGTGAAGAAACTGTGGTACAGTGTAATAAAATCCAGTGGCAATATTATAGTGTTACGATTTTCCAAAGCCTCTGGACATAGCCAGGTTCTTTAATGGAAGAATGTCTTAATTAAATAAAAGGGCAAATTTATTTTTAAGCAATCCAACAGAAAATACTCTAAACATATTATCTTTACAACAGTGGCTATCACATGCTATTTACAGCTAATATTTACATAATCATACCTCACCTCACAGAAATTAACACAATTAAACACTTAAAACCAGTCTTATAAACAGTTTTCTGATACCCACTGAATCACTATTCAAATTCTATATTCGCTATCTGACAGTTCCAGTATTTACAATAAAGTCTGTATCACTTGTTTATTTTATTTCAATCAGATATTACCAGTCTTTCCTGTTCGGAACATTAATGAGTGCCTAAACCACTCCTGTACACATGAGCACTCTACTCAGCAGGTAACTCACCCTCTGCAGCACACTCACACCTCATAGCTATACACTTACACTTGTTAAGTGGCTGTCACAGACTCCAACCCTCCATATGAGGCTCTATTTATAGAGGCAGGTGCTCTATTGAGAACAATCTCCAAACATTGGCTCACACCAAGGGGNCGGGAGAGCTGCACAATGTCCTGTCACAGCTTCTGCAGTGGTTCCCCTAGTCACTGGATGCAGCTTCGTAGTTGGGCATGGTATCAGCAGCCAAAATGCAGCTCCAAGGCATACCCAAGTTTGGAGTACTCCAGTCGATGTTGACACAGTTTTGGAATTTTGCTCTGAATTAATTACAGTCAAAACAACCAGGGGCACTATTCTTAAAATTTTTATTGTCTTTATATAAAGACATTTATCCACGTAAATATCTTTACGAGACAAAATGGTATTCTGTACCTGAAAATGTCGCAGTGGCGGTCTTTTGAATGTCTCATGACCGCCTTCATTTAAATACAGGCCAACAAGGTATCTATTTGAATGACAGTGGAAAGAAAATGGCTGATGTATTGAGTCCATTCTAGCAAACACACTCCACAGAGACAAAATAGGTTTTAAAATGTCCCAAAGAGGATAAACATGTTTCGTTAATTTCCACACAAATAAACAGTATCTGGAACATGTTTAACACATAGAATTTGTTTTGCTAGTGATATTGCTCCAACATAACCACGGGGTGAAAGACTAGGCCATGGTTTAGTCCTGCTATCTTATGATGCTCAACATAAACTACACCCACTGAACTCTTGTATCTTAGAGGCATAAATTTATTTTTGAAGTGTTATTGGAAAATGTATTATAAATTACATTTATAATTGAAAATTCCCTACATTAATTAAATAAGTGATGTAATATATGTTGTAATAACAGATAAAATATAATTTAACAAGCAGATTTCAGAAAACAGCTTGCAGCATTGCCATATATACATCTTTGTTCAAAGATATCAATAAAGATTTGTGTTACAGAATACCACATGCAGAGAGTTACGAGAAACCATCTTTATGGCTCTATTTATCATAAAGACAATCACAGTAACGGTCTTTAAGCAAGCTCAAGTTAAAGAATATGACCCCCCAGTAAGGGGAGAAGGTAACGTGCTCAGGCTCTCCCACCAGGCTTCTGTACTTGCATCTAAAAGCCTGCAGGTGAGAATATGAAAACACTTTCCCCCACACATATACATCCAAACACATTCGGAGAACCTGGTTAAACACTTTTGAAAGCCCTGCTTAGTTTTGTTTTGCATTTCACAAAATGTAAAAGACACTGCTACAGACTTAATGACAAGCATCCTGATGTCAAACAAGTTTTAACACTGAAATGTTGGCAAGACATGACAACTATGCTCATTATTGATGTACAGATGAAATAGTGTCACAGTTTGTAGACTATTTCTATAAGAAGAAAACAGAACAGAGCAAGAGACTGTAGTGTGTTTATTTACAGTTACCATTTGTCTGATGAGCAGTGTTATTATGAACATTGACGGTGATAGTGGTGATGGATAATAAGGATTGGAACAGAAGGGAATGGAATGGGATGGGTGCCAGCTTGTCAAATGTAGCTCAGAGAAGAGCAAGATTCGTGTTGGACAGGGCGTGTAGCAGATGGCCCAGTGTGTGGTATAAACCCCTGCTGACTTAATTTGTTGCAGGAACTGTACATGATGCACAGAACTGTACCCAGACATTGCATGGGTATTAAGACTCTCATGATGCCTTAACTGAATTGTCTAGAGCCATTCCATATGCCAGATGCTGTTTGAAGTGCTGTTTGGAAGGTCCAGCTCCCTACGAGGTCAGGTGACCCAATCACACAAGGAAACGCCACGAGAGTTTTGGTGGACGTATTACTTTATTATGCGATACAAGATAATTACACTGAACACTAGATACGTGGGTCCTGGGCTCACACCCCTCACATGTATTACTACACACAGAAAAATCCAAGTGGTTATCTAATTGTTATATGGTAGATTGTCAAACCCCTGGGTATGGAGCCAATACGGAGAGGTAGGCATTGCCTGGGCAAAGAAACAAAGAAAGGTTCCGATATTAAGATAATTACTATTGAAAACTAACATGACTGATGCAAAGATGATGTCCCAGGAGGCATGACATTGTTCTACCTCGTGCACCTCTAGACTGACTTACTGAACGTGGAAGCGCTTCACTAGAGCTTGGGTGGAGGAGTGTGCCAAAACAATTAAAAATTGGAAAACTGATTATCAGGATTCTACAAATCCCAGGTGCTAGGACGCCATTGCGCTAAGTTTTTCATGCTAGCGACTAAATTTTGCAAGGTATAACTTTTATTACAATTTTTTCCAGTTTGATTTAGTTCTATAGTTTCCGTAGTTCAAAACTTAAGCTCATTTCATTATGAAGAGATTCACATTGCATGATGCTACAATTGATATTTTGTTACACTGAGCATGTGTTGTGCAGACGGCGCATTGAGTTAGCGTGTAGCCGGCATGCATGGCGCCATCCACGTAGCCTGGCTGTATCACTTCCGCTGCATGCTTGTGACATGTTCTTGAGACGGCAGGGTGGTTTGGGAGTATGGAACACAGTACGGTAAGGATAATAACATAACTTTAATGAATATGACAACCCAGCAAGAAGCATTACAAAGATCTCCATGAAAGAAATAACCATTACAATACAACTGTAATGTTATGCTGTGTTGACATGTAATGAAACGACACAATTTAACCCATTTGTATTCAGTGAAGCAACAACATGCCCGAACGAAGAAATAATTTTCAAGTGGTGTGGGAACTCATGTGTGCAACCACACTCCACACTTGAAAGGGTGAAAGAATGACTCGCGCAGGTGTCTGTGACACGTTGACAGCACATTCAATAACTGAAAAATAATTAGTAGTTCAAAATGGCATATGCAAAAATTAAAATAAATAAAAATAAAAAATTATTTATATTATTACAAACTGTAAAAAATTTTAATAGCCTACATGAATTTTTGATTATATATCTGGTCAAAATCTGAGAAGGTACAAGACCCATATCTACCATGTCCATTTTCAGCATAGCATTTAAAATTGAAATTACACACCAATTTAAACAACACACTCAATAAGCTACGGTATTAAAGGGCAGATTNTCAAAATCTGAGAAGGTACAAGACCCATATCTACCATGTCCATTTTCAGCATAGCATTTAAAATTGAAATTACACACTAATTTAAACAACACACTCAATAAGCTACGGTATTAAAGGGCAGATTGGTAATTATTAAGTTTAGGGACTTTTCTGAAAAACACAAAAAAAAATTCAAAATTATGATATATTTCTACTCTACTAATCACGTAGAACACGAATATACTAGGGGCGTAGCTTTAAAATAAGTACAACTTATTTAAAAAAATTGAACAAAATTGCGNATCACGTAGAACACGAATATACTAGGGGCGTAGCTTTAAAATAAGTACAACTTATTAAAAAAAATTGAACAAAATTGCAAAATGAGCAGTATAACCAGTTTGTTTACGTTTCTGAAAGAAACGTCCTAGTCCAACAAAAGTTGCATTAATGGGTTCTGCACAGCTTACCTTGTTCATATTCAAGAGGGCGTAATGTTAAAATAAGTAGAACATATTTAAAAAACTTGCGAAATATGTTTGTTTGCATCTATTAATGTCAGAGGAATTAGACCAACCCCCTACCTAGGTGAGTCAATTTACCTTATTTTGGTGTGTTTTACGGTTCCTTTAAATCCCTACAATCCTACATTCGTAGTTTAGTGTAAAACCCAAACATCCTAGGTTAGTGTAAAACCCAACAAGCCTAGATTAGTTTAAAAATGTAAAATAGTGATTCACCCATTGTGGGGTTAGGTTCTGTTAGGTTAGGTGGGCACATATTACGAAATTAGTCAGACGTAAATGCCCCTAGTATATTCATGTTCTACGTGATTAGTAGAGTGGAAATATATCATAATTTGGAATTTTTTTTGCGTATTTCAGAAAAGCCCCTAAACTTAACAATTACCAACAGATTTACTTTCCATAATTTGCTGCCATCATCACGGTAGATGAGCTTCCGCTAAAATACATGCAGCTCTAAGCAAAATTTTCTNAAATGCCCCTAGTATATTCATGTTCTACGTGATTAGTAGAGTGGAAATATATCATAATTTGGAATTTTTTTTGCGTTTTTCAGAAAAGCCCCTAAACTTAACAATTACCAACAGATTTAATTTCCATAATTTGCTGCCATCATCACGGTAGATGAGCTTCCGCTAAAATACATGCAGCTCTAAGCAAAATTTTCTAGGTCAATTTAAAAAGTGTTTAACCACGAATCAGCTCTAATTTTCAAAGAACCTGAGATTGTATGGTGTGTCCAGAAATAATTGTGTCAATTTACCTGATCCACAAACAACGAAGATGAAGAGTGCAAGCAGTCCAGGCCCAACAGGATATTTATCTTCTTGAGTTTTCTAGAGAAAGATATTACGTGTTGAAATTAAACATGAATCTACATGTAGTCATGCATCAATCTATTAAATATACACATTAGAAACATTNGAAGTCATGCATCAATCTATTAAATATACACATTAGAAACATTGGCCTAATAGGAGAAGAAAAAAAAATCACACTGACACTAAAATGTCAACTTTATATAACTGTGTAGCCAAAACTCTGATATGTAATTTACTNGCCCAACAGGATATTTATCTTCTTGAGTTTTCTAGAGAAAGATATTACGTGTTGAAATTAAACATGAATCTACATGTAGTCATGCATCAATCTATTAAATATACACATTAGAAACATTGGCCTAATAGGAGAAAAAAAAAATCACACTGACACTAAAATGTCAACTTTATATAACTGTGTAGCCAAAACTCTGATATGTAATTTACTANAAAAAAAAATCACACTGACACTAAAATGTCAACTTTATATAACTGTGTAGCCAAAACTCTGATATGTAATTTACTAAGTAACTTCAGCATGCCACAGCAAAGTTCACATCAAGTGCAAGGAATTCTCATGTAAATAAGAAATGCACAGAAATATCAACTTACAAGTACACAACATGCATGACAGATATGTTACACTTATAATCATATAAATCCTTTTCTACACACTATATATACTAAGAATTATACATAAGGTCAAAGATAAAAAATATAGTTTGACTTTTATATTATTACCAGAACTCAAGTGGGCCCACAGCAGCTTAAACTGGAGGAACGTCTGATCAAGGTACTTGTAGCTTAAAGCCTCAAAAAGTGAAAAGAGGTCTCTTTGCAAGTACCCTTCAATCTGTATAATTCATTTTTAATTTAACTTCATACGTACTGTATGTGCATGTGCGTTAAAGTAACCGACCCCATGAAAACATTTACACCTAAATGGTGTGCGGACGTCCGAGCGTGTCCAGAGTTGAGAATAGTCATATTTAAAGTGTTTTGTGGATGTACCCAAATTTTGAGTTGCAGCCAAGTTTGCCCTTGCTTTTTCACTACACTGTGTTACTGATGACTAAATTGGCTGTAGACAGCAATTATTTTTGGTTGCTAGAGTCCATTAAGACATGTATAGTGGCAAGGAATAGAAATAAGTGCAAATCAAATCTGTGTAATGTATTACTTATTTTCGGAGTAATTCTTAAGAATTGTATCTTCACCCAAAAATTACATTACTAATCACATTTAATATGAATTTCATGGGAGCATCACATTATATATACTATAGTATATATACCATAGTAGTATATACTATGAAATGTGATAGTGGGGAGGGTTATGAAGACCAAGGAAATTGTAAAATACATTTCAATCAGGTTGCTTAACCAATGCAAGAAGACTTCACAAAACCAGGGCTGTGGAGTGTGTATATCAAACATTTGACTCCGACTCATCTGTTTCTTCGCTATCCGACCCCGCCTCGACTCAAAAGTGAAAAACCAAAACATAAGGGAACAAACTGATTGAATAAGACAATATCTATCAACACGGGGTGAAAAAAAAAAATTTTAAATTTTACAGAATAACACACATTTGAAGTTTACATTAAATTTTTACCAAATATAATGTTTTGAATTCTAATTAAATACGTATGCAACAATTGTATGTATTCAGTCAATACAAAAATGAGTTCTTTAATTGATGTNATTGAATTCTAATTAAATACGTATGCAACAATTGTATGTATTCAGTCAATACAAAAATGAGTTCTTTAATTGATGTAGTAATATAACAAAATGCTTTCCATTAAATTCTGAAATTTATTATGCATACAAAATGTAGCTAGATCTTATTAACTGGAGAAATTTAAGAAATTTCTTAAAGATGAAACAAATTGAACTAAAATAACACATAATTGTTAATAATCAAATGCACTGGGTGGCTAGCAGTAGCCTCATAGCAAATTCCCAGAAATTTCCAGGTATCCTGTTACGTTTCCCTGGCCAACTTATGAGGCAAATATAAAAAAAATTATGTTTCTCCTAAAATAAATTACAAATTTCTTATGGATAACAATAACATAGCATTCATTTATGGTTTCCTAGTCAGCAACAAATATTTATAAAAAAATAATAATAATAAAAAGAGTACATACGTACAAAGATTGCAAATGGAAAAAGGTGACACAAAGATTAAACACTAGCACTCTCAAACCAGAAAAGAGTCGCAATACAATGTATCAATTCAATGAGAACGACTAAAAGTGTTTAAATTATTATTTTAGTAATTAAATAAAAAAAATAGCCAAGAAAATATGTGTAATAATAGTTGCAATTAAAGATACGACAACAACATAGTTCCCAGGCTCGCCTATGAAGATGGAATAAACTAAGTAACAGTAAAATTCATTGGATGGCATGTAGTAGCAGTGCTAGAATACAATATATATTTTCTTAGTAAATACATTTTAAACTATTGTACCTAAATTCCCTGAATTCACACAAATTTCCCTGATATTAGCCATCTTGATGCAAAGACCCTGAACCATATGGTATACAATAGTAATAATGTGATACACATTGGCATTCAATGTTTTTAATAACGCTACCAAGAATTTGCTTGCAAAAAAAGGATTGCCTCTGTCCCATCTTCTTTCAGTAATGTCCTCAAATCTGATATTTGAAGGCACAGAATAACTTCTCAACACTAACTTGGGTTGGAGGCAATGTAGTTACTACTAACGCAACATTTCTTGACAAGTTCGAGATATAAATGAATAGTTTTTTCTACTGGTACTTAAGCTAAACAATTAAATTTTTCCAATTCTTTTGGTGCAAGTGAAAACCTTATCCGAAATGNTTTTCTACTGGTACTTAAGCTAAACAATTAAATTTTTCCAATTCTTTTGGTGCAAGTGAAAACCTTATCCGAAATGACGGACTCAGTTTGTGTTCAGTGGGTTTGGAAGATTTTTTTTCTGTGCGGCTGCACTTGCCCGCTCCTGGCAATCCAAATATCTATGAAAATCATCATCTTCAGATGATGAAACTGTAGACATGGCCAAGCCAACATCATCTTCCTCTTTACATTCCTTTTCCTGCTCAAACACTGACTGCCATCTCATAAAGAGCAAGCACCTTTCCTTTTAGCCAAGTGTTCATCATCCAGTAGAATCCGATGCATTAGGTCTATTTAAACAGTTGCCAGAGTAATCTTGTTTTCTAATAACAGTGAACTCTCTTTCATTGAAGCAACTATGCAGTCTGCTACTAACCCTCCACTTTGATTCATACTAAACATCAGATTTCTCCATTCCCTCAAGAACATTCCTGGAGTTAAATCTTCAGATTGTAGTTTTTTTTTGTCACTGTAATGGATATCACAAGGATTTATTTGCAAGTTGGCCATGTCGACAAGAAAAGGTGTTAGAACAAGCAAGCGTTTAATTATGAAGTAAGTACTGCCCCAGCGTATGACTTTATCTATTATCACTCCTTTTCCAGTAGGTCCCTTTAAAATTGAGGCAATGTTTGGTGTTCTGGCTGTAGTAACTAATTTTCTCACTTAGCAATCAGAGCAGCAACATGTTCACCTTGCAGACCACCTCTTATTGCAAGTTTCAGTGCATGCACAACACAAGGCATTTGATGAATTTGGGATATACCGGTGGCCGACTTGACAATATCATGTAATTTATCATCATCTTGTTCTGTGCCAATTTCAGATTGGTCCTCTGGTACAGGAATGTGCTCTTCATTTACAAACATTTCTATATTTTGGAAATTTTCTGCTAGCATTGTTAAAATACAAAGAATTTGCTTTTTAAGCTCATAATTTTGCATAAAATGTTCCACTAATCCCTGCAGAAACTCGCTGGTGTGTCGTTTACTGCCAGTTGCCAGTGTCTTGTTAACAATATCACTGTTGTCGCAAACAAATTGGACATCAATCGCAAAATAGTTGACTCTGTGGCGAGTGCAAGCATCCATTTTTAGAAATACAAAGCATTCTTTGAGAATTTTTTAAAGGTCTTCCTTTTTGTTACGAGCTTCTTCAATCACCAGTTTGCTAATGCTGTCTCTTTCCAAAGAAATACCAAGTTTTCTGGCTATTTCTCCATTCAGACCTACAAAGGCTGGTCGTGAAATAACGATAAAGGTGCACTGTCCTTTGATATATTTTTTTATAAGCATTGGCTGTCATTGTTACAGTTACTTTATCATTGACAAAATATCTTGCAACCAATGTCTGAAAAGTTATTTCGCCCTTTGCTTTACTGGAAGTGGTCTGTTCCTTGCTTTTGCTAACTTTCTCATTCACAGCTCTGTTGTAAATGTCATTTTTAATTGGAAGCTCTCATAGGAGCACTGTTATTGCAACATGTATCTGCACTGATCTTGGCATCACAACCACCACCTTTATGTCATGAGTTAAGATAAAATACTCAAACACAGCAGACTGACACTGCATAATTTCCTAGTCTAAACACTTCAATTGTAACCCAAGGCATATGTAGACAGGCAGATGATATGAAACTAGAGCTATCGGTTGTTTATTATTAGGGGCTCCGAAAAATGGTGAAGTGCGAAATTCACGGAATGCAGCTGATTATTAGGGACATATCCTAGGAAATTGGTTAAATCATGATTTTTTCCACAACAAAGCCCCTTTTGTTTATAAACAGAGACATGCTTATGTGGAGAGAATAAAGTTCGAGTTTCGAGATATCGCATATTTCATACTTACACATAAAGTTTTCAATAAAAACCAAATATAAAAAATTATATAATAAAAATTATTGTGAAAGTTATCTTTTAGCATTTTGTGCTGTTTGACACTATATTTTGTCCATGTGTAACCAACGAACATGTATTTTTGCATTGGTTAGCCCAATTATTTGGTGTGACAGAGACAAACAGGTTATATTTTGATGGAGCATTAAAGCTTGGGTATTTGCAATGCATAATCAATGGATACTAATCATTTCACCGGGTAGGGACTGGAGCTAATTTTCAGCAGTGGACAAAAAATACATTCTCAACAACTAAACTAAAAACAAAAAAAAAGGTCTTCTAGTTGAAGCTTTGTGAAGAAAAGGCGAGAAAAAAACAACACCAAGTGCAAGAACTTCAGTAACCCGAAAAGTAATTCCTACAGCAGTCTGAATTCTTAAGTTTGGAATAAAAATCACTCAAGTTAATAGTATTAGTAATATATAAGTAATAAAACTAAAATAAGTTAATAGCAAAAAAGTATGAATTGTCAGCCAAGACACAGTTGGAGTTACTATGTTTCAGCAGACTCTGACTCCATCCACAATTGCTCAAACTCCAACTCCACAGCCTCGCACAAAACCAAACCTAAATTGACAATACATAGTAGGGGATGTATGTGCCGACGCACCGAGGACTTCAGGAATAAATGACCGTAATCAAACAGAGTCGGAATAACATTTAATTCTGTTGTATTTTGCACGGCTTACCTTGTTGGTATTCACGAGACGATTGCAACAAGTTCCGTGGTAGTACGAAAAAAAAAAAATATATATATACATATATATATATCACACAAAGAGGCATTACAAACAAGGCTTTCTTTACGTGTACTACCACATAATATTCATACTACAATGGTGTACAGAAGGAAACAAATGTGCAACTGTGACAGTTTACTTTCAATTTTACCATACTATATAGCATATATACTGGTATGTGTAGATGGCTTTCGGTGTTCCTTGTGAATTTGACTGTGTGAAGGCTTTTGATTTATGAATTGAGAGTGCTAATAAGAGTGTTTCTTTGCGATTACTTCTGTGTAAAGCGTTAAATCTAATTGCACAGCAAAAATGAGTGTGTGTGTGGAGTTTAGAATCATTAGAATAAAAGTAAGCAGGTCCTATATGCGAATCACCAGCAANCAAAAATGAGTGTGTGTGTGGAGTTTAGAATCATTAGAATAAAAGTAAGCAGGTCCTATATGCGAATCACCAGCAACACATCACCACAGAGTTATATCAGCAGCTTGCATGGGTGAGTAAGATTAATCAGTTTAATATAATAGGCTGTACATAGTACGGTAATTTTCTAGATTAGGGGCTTTTCTGAAAATAATAAAAAAAACTCCAGAAAGTGGTATATTTCGACTCTNAGAGTCGAAATATACCACTTTCTGGAGTTTTTTTTATTATTTTCAGAAAAGCCCCTAAACTAGAAAATTACCCATAGTACATTTAAGCGTGGGAATTTAAGGACTTGCATATTGCTGGCGTTTAGTCATGTCAAATACAGAAAACTTCTGAACTAAACCTAACTTCACGATAGGTTGCTGCTATTGTTTTTACTTTCCGTTTTAATTACCGTTATCCTGTGTAAATGATCTTCAAGCATATCCGCCTCGCACTGACAGTATTGTTTAAGCATAGTAAAACATTACACATTGACCAAGAGTCCCAGTGCCAGCAGAGGAGTAAATCACCAAAACAGTGATTCAAAGGCACACTGGCAGTTGTTTGTTAGTATCAAGCACTTCACGTTCTAATATCAGTGAAGCTTGGAGTTTTCTGTAAACCCCCTTGCAATGAAACATATTGTTCAAGCATAGCCAAACATTACACACCCAGCCAGAGTCGAGAGCCAGCACGGAAGTAATTCCCCAAAACAATGATTCAGGGCACCCCGGCAGTTNATACATCACCACAGAGTTATATCAGCAGCTTACATGGGTGAGTAAGATTAATCAGTTTAATATAATAGGCTGTACATAGTACATTTAAGCGTGGGAATTTAAGGACTTTCATATTGCTGGCGTTTAGTCATGTCAAATACAGAAAACTTCTGAACTAAACCTAACTTCACGATAGGTTGCTGCTATTGTTTTTACTTTCCGTTTTAATTACTGTTATCCTGTGTAAATGATCTTCAAGCATATCCGCCTCGCACTGACAGTATTGTTCAAGCATAGTAAAACATTACACATTGACCAAGAGTCCCAGTGCCAGCAGACGAGTAAATCACCAAAACAGTGATTCAAAGGTGCACTGGCAGTTGTTTGTTAGTATCAAGCACTTCACGTTCTAATATCAGTGAAGCTTGGAGTTTTCTGTAAACCCCCTTGCAATGAAACATATTGTTCAAGCATAGCCAAACGTTACACACCCAGCCAGAGTCGAGAGCCAGCACGGAAGTAATTACCCAAAACAATGATTCAGGGCACCCCGGCAGTTTATTGTAAGTATTGAACATGTAGCGCTCGAACATCTGTAAAGCTTAACGTTTCATGTAAAAAGAATACATGATCACACGTTGACACATTCCCTCTCTTGCGATTGACATATTGTGAAGTTACATGAAGTTAGGTTAGGTCTTTCCTGTATTTAACGTGGCGAACTAACCCAATTTACTTACATTTTACATAACTTTTGTTTTTTCTACCCCACAATTTCCTTGACCCACACAGCACTCTATCGCGTTTCATAGTACATACTGTGAATATCGTGAAGTTAGGTTTAATTTGGTTAAATCTTCTGCATTTAACATGGCTAACCGCAGACAGAGCGATTGTTAATAATTGCAGCTTTTCTGAAAAAAGAATACAGAAAATAGTATCAATCAAGATTGTTAATCACTCTGAACACAAATTTAATGGGGACATCATGATAGAGTGGATGTCTCAATTTCAAAGAACAATAGGACGAGAGCACTAAGCAGTACTCTCACCCAGTTATGCAAAAGGGTGCTCTCTTGATAATTACTCTTGAGACACGGCCTCAGTGTACCTGTTAAAAATATATGTAGATACAGACAGAGACATTTTTAAAAGGTAATTTCAAAAGTTCTGATTACCCGTGAACAGATTATACGTGCTGATGTTTGTAGCAGCAAAAATGCCATACAAGTTTTTCATCCGTATTCCACGATTCAAGACTACGATGANTCCTGTATTTAACGTGGCGAACTAACCCAATTTACTTACATTTTACATAACTTTTGTTTTTTCTACCCCACAATTTCCTTGACCCACACAGCCCTCTATCGCGTTTCATAGTACATACTGTGAATATCGTGAAGTTAGGTTTAATTTGGTTAAATCTTCTGCATTTAACATGGCTAACCGCAGACAGAGCGATTGTTAATAATTGCAGCTTTTCTGAAAAAAGAATACAGAAAATAGTATCAATCAAGATTGTTAATCACTCTGAACACAAATTTAATGGGGACATCATGATAGAGTGGATGTCTCAATTTCAAAGAACAATAGGACGAGAGCACTAAGCAGTACTCTCACCCAGTTATGCAAAAGGGTGCTATCTTGATAATTACTCTTGAGACACGGCCTCAGTGTACCTGTTAAAAATATATGTAGATACAGACAGACACATTTTTAAAAGGTAATTTCAAAAGTTCTGATTACCCGTGAACAGATTATACGTGCTGATGTTTGTAGCAGCAAAAATGCCATACAAGTTTTTCATCCGTATTCCACGATTCAAGACTACGATGAGATACCTATAACCTACATATGGAACATCCCGTTACATATTGAACACAAATTTAGGTACACAAGAATGTTAATCACTGCCTGCGAATGCATTAGTAAATATATAGTGAACGCAGCTATAAACTATATTACAATAAAATATTTTTGTCGTGTTATGCAAATATACACACATATTTTGACAGCTCTAGTCATGCCATACTCACTGTAGATTTAGGTACATTTCCACGCAGAGTAACGTTTTTGCTGGCTTTCTCGTTAGCTATACGCATTCGCTGCTTAGGTGCCATTGTTATGCCTGTGACTGAATCACAAATTAACTTAATTCCAAAAACAAGAAAATGCAACGTTCGAACAACGCGCACACGTACCCTAACCACGTAATATTGACGTTAGAAGGAAACTTGTTAACATCTGTGACACTTAAATCAGTTTTAACCGGATGTGACTTCACATAATTATTCTCTCTTTGTGTTGACGTTGCTGCTGCGTTGGAATCATAGACTAAAGATGAGGTAGATCGTTTATTCGTCTTCTGCCTATGTACCCATGACATACCGCAAGCAACACAACTGTCAAATTCATTAAGTCAACAGTGATAAATGTGTTTGTTTATATATTTATTTTTAAATGACAAGCAATTTTATAATAATCAAACAGTTTTGCCTATTGAAATTTTAACAATCTGCATTAAAAATTGTTTAGAGCAAGTATACAAACATTTCAAAGCACTTGCTTACTCAACAGTGTTCTAANAACAATCTGCATTAAAAATTGTTTAGAGCAAGTATACAAACATTTCAAAGCACTTGCTTACTCAACAGTGTTCTAACCTCAAACAAATAAGATAATTTCTTTCACCCTATAAAATTGTTAACGGGTTGTCGTGGAATCAGGAGCAGGTAAAAGGTGTTGGAAATTTGCAGTGACAGATTTTAGGAAGGTTTGTTTTAGTTCATTATNATGGAATCAGGAGCAGGTAAAAGGTGTTGGAAATTTGCAGTGACAGATTTTAGGAAGGTTTGTTTTAGTTCATTATGATCATAAAAGTGCCAGCTCGGAATAGCACAGACCGTTCTCTAGGGGCGGGCCATTCACCCGCGTGGCTGCTCCTGGACTCATCCCGTGCCAACGATGATGCGTGGCTGCTCCTGGAAACACCCTGTGCTAACGATGATGTCGTATTATTAGAAAATATACCTGTTTGCCTGACTAGTGAGGATGTAGGCTTCTTCACACGCCNGCTAACGATGATGTCGTATTATTAGAAAATATACCTGTTTGCCTGACTAGTGAGGATGTAGGCTTCTTCACACGCCGTTAATTTTAATGCGAGACTGCTAAGTTGTCGTCTCATACACCAAAACACCATAAAGCTATGATCGGCGGTACGCTGCACCAGTGGGTAGAAAACTCCAGATTACATGGCCATGAAGCAGCCAGCAGTGAAATAAAACACCATNCGGTACGCTGCACCAGTGGGTAGAAAACTCCAGATTACATGGCCATGAAGCAGCCAGCAGTGAAATAAAACACCATTTACCAAACAGTATTTCTTACTCACTGCGAAAATTTCTCGCGGGAGGCACATACATTATTCCAAAAACTACAGCGTGTTGGCAACCTAAGCTGTTAGAAAATGGCACGAAGCCGATGCACAATTATGGTGTTACGATCCCGGCCCTTTTGAGCTGGTGGGACAGGGGGTGGTGCTGCCTCTGGGTGACGAAAAATAAACTATGGTTCCATACTAAACCTAACTTTGACTCTACAAGAAGATTAATGCAAAAAGTGGTGAAGACTCAGAGCCCTGGCCGCGCTCAAAAACCAATTGAAGAAAATGGCGAAGGTCCGCCAAGACCCGGCTTAAAAACGCGGGAGATAAACAAGAGAAAACAAAACATATTCGATAAGAAGAACAAGCATACTGGGACATCATGGCCCAGAATTACAAAACGAATGAACACTTATTGATTAGTTTTGACAAAAAAGTTACGTGAAAATATAAAAATGAGTTGGCAGTGAACAAATTAAGCAATGTATTGTTAAAAGGCGCAATGGCTGTCTGTCTAAGTCTGTTGCTGTTCATTTAATTACATGCACAATCAAACTACAATAAAGAAATTTAGAAAATATTATACTCCCAATTTTGATTATGACAAAGTGGTATCATATAGCTCGAACTGGGTGAGTCCATTTACACCCCAAAAAAGGAGTGCCTGAATTACTATAAAACAAGGAAAATTCTTTATCAGAGTTATTCTGCCTGGGTTTCAGGCTGCACTCACACTACTCGCACATGAACATACAGGGACATANAATTCTTTATCAGAGTTATTCTGCCTGGGTTTCAGGCTGCACTCACACTACTCGCACATGAACATACAGGGACATAACATGCGAAGAGGGGGCGCACGAAGGGGATTTCTAGAACTCTGTATCCGTTGTGGCCCCCTCACTGCATTAACTTCCCCTGAGATAACTTTACTGGAGGGAGTTGTTTGGTAATAATGGTCGGCCCGAATTAATATGCCCTCAAAGTTACCTCATGAGGACATTAATGTGGGATGGTCACCTGACTCCAGCAGTGCCTCGGATGTTATGCAGGTAGGGTGCACTCTTAGTACACCGCACCGAGGCAGGAGTCATGGAATTGTAATCGCCATGCTCGGTCTGACTCCCCCCAGTATAGGGCATGTCGCAGCTGCGCAGGTGAAGCGGGACGAACTGCCTAAAAGAGGAGGGACGAGGCATGCATCAAAATGGCCTGTGTAGCGTAGATGTAATGCAGCTATGCCTGTCTCTCTCGGTGCAGTTACATAGTCAGGGTTGAAAGAAACTAATTTTGTTGTTCAATTGACATGTATGTATATATTTTATTAAATAATGTTTAGCGAAACTATAAATATTAATTAATAAAAACTAGTGAAACGAATTTATATGAATATAAATATAAATAATTTGACTTGTATTAACTGTTACAGAAACTTACATGAGCAAAATTTACGACTTGTGATCAGGCCTTGGCTGATCAACCTGCCTGATCACACCTTCGCATATTCACGACACGAGCCTTGATTGCTGAAAATAGTAATGGAATCACAAACTACATAAACCCTCTCCACCAGCCAGTAAACACGGACAATGGATCCGATATAGGGCAGTTTAGCCTGTGGGCGGTGTCTTTTGTCATCGGGTCATTGGAACGAGAAGACCACTGAAGATGGGTCTGTGCGTCGACTTCCGCCATCGTAATCAGCCTTTGGAATCATAATCAAGATGGGGACTCTCCAATTATACTTTACTCAGAATGTGACGAGTTAAATATATATAATTTAATATTAATTAATATTTAAGTATATTTGTATAGCTTCCATCGCGCATATTCAATCATGTTTATATTGAAATAATATTGTACAAACTTAATGTTAAATAAACCCCTTTTATATAGTGTTCATTACATAACTCTTATCAATAACTTGCTACACCCCTTTAGTCCCATTAAGGTATGATGATGAACCGTAAATCTTACCATAACAAAAGGTGGAGGCTAGGGTCTTCCCTACCCTCTCGCAGCCTTGCATAAATTACTCTCCATCCACCCTCACATTTAAATTAATTTCCCCATTCACCCACACTGATTTCCGTGGGAGTTGTTCCATGTCCACTTTTACCATAAAATTTTTTAGATATCCAAAAGCAATGTCATTTAAATAATATTATGATATCTATTATAAAGAATGAATTATATTTATATAACAATTTATCATTTACTGCTCAAAGTAATTTAAAATTAAAATTTAATTCACCTGTGTGCACTGGATATAATTATTTGAAACGAAACTATTGCTGTCACAGTAGTTTTTAATCCCATGGCCATTTTCATGAAATAACTTTCAACTCGAGCCAATCTAATAAATTCCATACATTACATAATACAATATTATAACTACATATTGTTGTGTACAGATAAAGGAAAATTATTTTATGATACTTTCCGCTCGGTATATTAAAAAAAGTTATCATAACATGCATATAAATAACGAATAACAGTAAACTACAAGATTTTAGTATTCTGACATAAAGCCCCTATTATGTTATTAGTTGTCATATGGAAGGACGAGAAGTCGTAGCTACATGTTAGGTGACACGTCCCACTTGCANTGTCATCGGGTCATTGGAACGAGAAGACCACTGAAGATGGGTCTGTGCGTCGACTTCCGCCATCGTAATCAGCCTTCGGAATCATAATCAAGATGGGGACTCTCCAATTATTCTTTACTCAGATTGTGACGAGTTAAATATATATAATTTAATATTAATTAATATTTAAGTATATTTGTATAGCTTCCCTCGCGCATATTCAATCATGTTTATATTGAAATAATATTGTACAAACTTAATGTTAAATAAACCCCTTTTATATAGTGTTCATTACATAACTCTTATCAATAACTTGCTACACCCCTTTAGTCCCATTAAGGTATGATGATGAACCGTAAATCTTACCATAACAAAAGGTGGAGGCTAGGGTCTTCCCTACCCTCTCGCAGCCTTGCATAAATTACTCTCCATCCACCCTCACATTTAAATTAATTTCCCCATTCACCCACACTGATTTCCGTGGGAGTTGTTCCATGTCCACTTTTACCATAAAATTTTTTAGATATCCAAAAGCAATGTCATTTAAATAATATTATGATATCTATTATAAAGAATGAATTGTATTTATATAACAATTTATCATTTACTGCTCAAAGTAATTTAAAATTAAAATTTAATTCACCTGTGTGCACTGGATATAATTATTTGAAACGAAACTATTGCTGTCACAGTAGTTTTTAATCCCATGGCCATTTTCATGAAATAACTTTCAACTCGAGCCAATCTAATAAATTCCATACATTACATAATACAATATTATAACTACATATTGTTGTGTACAGATAAAGGAAAATTATTTTATGATACTTTCCGCTCGGTATATTAAAAAAACTTATCATAACATGCATATAAATAAAGAATAACAGTAAACTACGAGATTTTAGTATTCTGACATAAAGCACCTATTATGTTATTAGTTGTCATATGGAAGGACGAGAAGTCGTAGCTACATGTTAGGTGACACGTCCCACTTGCANACCTATTATGTTATTAGTTGTCATATGGAAGGACGAGAAGTCGTAGCTACATGTTAGGTGACACGTCCCACTTGCAAAGTGCTAAAGCATCACATTCCCCGCATCAGCACTTCCTCATGGCTCGAGTGCCGCAGTGTTTGCGAAACTGTGTGTTGGCGCACGCCACGCAATTGTATCTCCTAATGCTGACTTTAAACCTAAGTTGTACTATTCTAGTTTTAAGTTCCCAATACTCTCGTATTATCATGTACTTCCCAAAATCCTTTGCCATATGGACATGAGACAGAATTAACTTGGTTCGGTTCATGCAGTTCTGTGATCCGAGGACATAGCCAATCCTCATGGCCCTCGGGCGCGCAAGAGACACACAGTGCCAGGCATTTGTTTGATGCGCAGACTGCTGAAGCCAATGTTAAGAAGGAACAATTGTGTGCAATACCAAGGGTATTTAACGAAATGGGAATATTGCCCGAGACACACCCACTTCGACTGTGACTGTCCGCTCATGGTTTACCCACATTCGTCTAATTGTTAAAAGTTCTTACCCAGAGGGTCAACCTTTCATTTCGCATTAGAGACGCAGGACACTTTTCCTGAGCCTCTGTTGGAGTTGTAACCCAACTGGAGGGGTCTGTCTTCTATGCTCTACTGGTCTTGAAAGAGTTCAGGCAGTAGGAGTGCAATCTGGTGATGTTTTGAACTTTTACTGTGGGGGTTCTTCTATGCTACACAGCGTAGAAATGTACCACAAGGGCACTTTCTTTTTTACCATGCTGGTTTAAGTAATTAATTGCAGATTTCCCCAACCCCTGTCTGATACCCCTTTGTGTGGAAGTAGTATTGTAATTAGTTGTTATTTGTAAGTTCCTTTTCTCTCTACTAATATCTCAGATTTTGTATAATCAGTGTCATAATGTTTCAGACTTATAATATGCATTGATGATCCTCGTCCTTAATAAATAACATCTCGTTCATTAAAAAGGTTTATCTGCGCACACAGCTAATGTAATAAATAATTTTCAGAGGAAACNAATAAATAACATCTCGTTCATTAAAAAGGTTTATCTGCGCACACAGCTAATGTAATAAATAATTTTCAGAGGAAACAATTTGTATGTCAATAGGTATTTGTGTAAAATTACCCATTTGTAGACATTGCATAAGAAACTGATTTTAAACAGTAACATAAGTTAGCATAAATATATTATTGCCTGAGAGTATAATTGACGAAGACTATTCAGAATTAAATGAAATTTAATGCACCTGCACTTCTGGACACACAAACTTCCAAGGTCAGACACACCCAGAAATATAATAAACCCAAAAATATAATAAAACCAGGATTAAATTTACAAATAACATTTAAATCACCCTACTCCTCATAAACTATTAGGGCCCTATTATTTCTTTAAAGTAAAATTTTACTCTAAATTAGGTGTTTAGATAAGCTGTGGAAGCATTCTGTTAATAAATTTCCTTGTAAGTTTCAGAACAACGGTACAGCACGTTCATGTTCAGCAGCAAACCAGCAGTGACGTCACACCCTCTCATCCAAAGTCCCTCCGGATTGCGGCGCATGCAATGTCCACAATAGTAGAGGCAGCAGGACACCTGTTCTGATGTCATACACAGCAACGTCGTCAAGGTGCGCACTTTCATTACACAGCATCAGCACTGCCGCATAACCAAGCTCGCGAGCCATAACTCTATACGCAGGTAACCAACAGTTCCCATATTTTACATACACCACTTACATTTCACCCTGCAGGTAACAGTAAAACTTACATAACAAATTTTACTTTAAAAGTTTATGTTTGTATAAGAGAACTTTAAACTTAAATCAATATTAGTAATAGGAGACCACCAAAATCAAAGGTTTGTGAATTATAAAGAATAATAAAAAAATTTCAAACAACTTTTAAGATTCAAAAGAATTTGGAAGTTAAAAAAAGTTATATACCAATGTTTGTGACTACAATTAAAATAATTTTTGAAAATGTACCTACTCAACTAAAAATTTTTACGAATAAATTCATTCTTTGTAAAAGTCGCCATCAAAAATAGAAATGTCTCCTTCATAATGCATTCTTTATTGCATTGTGGCAAAAAATTGCAATCTTTCAGGAAAAGTAATGGCACTCTTATCACTGTATAAGATTTTTACTTTTGTAGAAAAAAAAACATTTTGTCAAATTTAACACGTTTCACAGACCTAATGATCTATTATTGAGACATATTTATTGTAAAGTACGTAACATTTATTACCTTCAACAATTGTTTTGCTATTGTAATGTCACTATCTGTAACATATTACTCAATATGTAATATTACATCACTGATTTACATTCTACTAACATTTCCAGGAATTGTAGTTTTATGTGCAAACATAAACAAAACAAAAATGTATGGTGAATTTCCATTCCTTTCAGTTTAAAATATTGTTTTCTATTTTCATTATGATTAATGATTAACAGTGTTTTATCCCCCCTTTATTCCTTACAAGAATTAATGTAATGAACAATTCACGCCACGTTGTGCTCAGAGACTCANAATAAATAACATCTCGTTCATTAAAAAGGTTTATCTGCGCACACAGCTAATGTAATAAATAATTTTCAGAGGAAACCATTTGTATGCCAATAGGTATTTGTGTAAAATTACCCATTTGTAGACATTGCATAAGAAACTGATTTTAAACAGTAACATAAGTTAGCATAAATATATCATTGCCTGAGAGTATAATTGACGAAGACTATTCAGAATTAAATGAAATTTAATGCACCTGCACTTCTGGACACACAAACTTCCAAGGTCAGACACACCCAGAAATATAATAAACCCAAAAATATAATAAAACCAGGATTAAATTTACAAATAACATTTAAATCACCCTACTCCTCATAAACTATTAGGGCCCTATTATTTCTTTAAAGTAAAATTTTACTCTAAATTAGGTGTTTAGATAAGCTGTGGAAGCATTCTGTTAATAAATTTCCTTGTAAGTTTCAGAACAACGGTACAGCACGTTCATGTTCAGCAGCAAACCAGCAGTGACGTCACACCCTCTCATCCAAAGTCCCTCCGGATTGCGGCGCATGCAATGTCCACAATAGTAGAGGCAGCAGGACACCTGTTCTGATGTCATACACAGCAACGTCGTCAAGGTGCGCACTTTCATTACACAGCATCAGCACTGCCGNACACCTGTTCTGATGTCATACACAGCAACGTCGTCAAGGTGCGCACTTTCATTACACAGCATCAGCACTGCCGCATAACCAAGCTCGCGAGCCATAACTCTATACGCAGGTAACCAACAGTTCCCATATTTTACATACACCACTTACACTTCACCCTGCAGGTAACAGTAAAACTTACATAACAAATTTTACTTTAAAAGTTTATGTTTGTATAAGAGAACTTTAAACTTAAATCAATATTAGTAATAGGAGACCCCCAAAATCAAAGGTTTGTGAATTATAAAGAATAATAAAAAAATTTCAAACAACTTTTAAGATTCAAAAGAATTTGGAAGTTAAAAAAAGTTATATTCCAATGTTTGTGACTACAATTAAAATAATTTTTGAAAATGTACCTACTCAACTAAAAATTTTTACGAATAAATTCATTCTTTGTAAAAGTCGCCATCAAAAATAGAAATGTCTCCTTCATAATGCATTATTTATTGCATTGTGGCAAAAAATTGCAATCTTTCAGGAAAAGTAATGACACTCTTATCACTGTATAAAATTTTTACTTTTGTAGAAAAAAAAAACATTTTGTCAAATTTAACACGTTTCACAGACCTAATGATCTATTATTGAGACATATTTATTGTAAAGTACGTAACATTTATTACCTTCAACAATTGTTTTGCTATTGTAATGTCACTATCTGTAACATATTACTCAATATGTAATATTACATCACTGATTTACATTCTACTAACATTTCCAGGAATTGTAGTTTTATGTGCAAACATAAACAAAACAAAAATGTATGGTGAATTTCAATTCCTTTCAGTTTAAAATATTGTTTTCTATTTTCATTATGATTAATGATTAACAATGTTTTATCCCCCCTTTATTCCTTACAAGAATTAATGTAATGAACAATTCACGCCACGTTGTGCTCAGAGACTCANATGTTTTATCCCCCCTTTATTCCTTACAAGAATTAATGTAATGAACAATTCACGCCACGTTGTGCTCAGAGACTCACAACCTCAAGAAAGGCTAATGCTCTCGCAAATCGCCCATTTCGTATCTGCCACTTGAAGTCCAATGCCCGCACAGCCACTGCAAACACACAGTACAGCGTTTGTAGGGTTTACCCTTGACTGAGAACTGCAAGACAGCAGTAGTTGGTAATTCCTTATAACTAGCTTCTCCGTCTACTATAATTCTTTTCAAAAAATGTTCCTACTGTATCGAAGAGGACTTCAGCCCTATCAATATTCCTACTGTCATAAGATGAAACCCTCAACTCCCAATCATCTACATAATCCACATAGACTCTAGGTCGAGATGAGGGTATCTCGCTAGTGATCATTGGAGNCTCAACTCCCAATCATCTACATAATCCACATAGACTCTAGGTCGAGATGAGGGTATCTCGCTAGTGATCATTGGAGGAGATGTTACGAGTTGTGATCAGGCCTTAGCTGAGTGGCCTGCCTGATCACGTCTTCACATATTTATACAGGACNTGGAGATGTTACGAGTTGTGATCAGGCCTTAGCTGAGTGGCCTGCCTGATCACGTCTTCACATATTTATACAGGACACGAGCCATGATTACTAAAAAAATTTATGGAATCGCAATCCACATAAACCGCCTCAACCAGCCAGTAAACTGAGACAACACAGCCGATATATGGCAGTGTAGCCCGTGGGTGTCTTTTGTCGCCGGGCCATTGGAACAAGAAGACCATTGAATATGGGTGTGTCTGTGCATCGACTTCCGCCATCTTAATTAGTATTCGGAATTATAAACAAGGTGGGGACTCTCTAATTAGACTTTACTCATAATGTGGCTAGTTAGATATTTATAATTTTATATTAATTAATTTTTAAATATATTTGTATAGCTCCGCACACATATTCAATCATGTTTATATTAAAATAATATTATACAAACTTAATGTTAAATAAACCCCTTTTATATAGTGTTCATGACATAACTGTTATCAATAACATGCTATGTCCCTATAGCCTGGCTAAGGTACGATGAGCCATAAATCATATAATATCAAAATGTAAAATGAAACCGAACGTCGGACATTTTACTGATGAAACTATGAGAAGTGCTGTCAACTTAGTGCTATCGGAGGAGAACCCTATGTCTCTACGTGATGCAGCTGCTGCGAAGTGAGTCAAGTATCAAACACTTGCTCTGTGAGTGTTTTATTAATTAATATTCCAGGTTAATTTAACATCTCAAAATACACAATTGGGTTATTGACACACTGTGATTGTCTCTACACATTTTGAGTTTCTGTTTTTATTGTTTTTGGTATGTCAAGAAATGTAGAAATGTAGATCCCACAACAATGTGCATTACCCTATTCCTCGGGTGGAGGAGCTTTTGTGGCATTGCAGGTGTTGAAGTTGCTATGCATAAGCATTCATTTCTCTGTGGTGAGAAAATCAAAGAGATGGTAAATAATTATGAAAGGGCAAAACGAATGTGTGCGTTTTATTGTGTGACCATTTGCAAAACATAAAAGGAAAAAAAAGTGCCAATATTTTATCAGGTTATTGGAACAGGCAAATTTTAAACAGATGTTGAGTATTGTGTTACTGAAATCGTGGAATACTCAGGATTAGAATTAACAGATTCGCGAAACAAGATAAGATGGCACCATGGCTAATACATCAGTTTTTCACTTAATTTTTTTTTAACCTACTCAATTGCTAAGTGTTTAGTGTATGTCTGAGGTAGGGATGGGAATTTAGGTGCATCTCGGGGCTAGACCCCATACGTCTACAGAATAGAGAATTACAGGCAAGGAGGCATGCATCGCGGCAGAGAGGGATTAAAGCTGCCGTTGCCACAATTGGGGCCATGAACTGCATTCCTAAGGGGAGGGGGAAAAACAGGCATAGGCAAGGTTAAAACCCTCCTGACAGGAAAGAAGTNATTCCTAAGGGGAGGGGGAAAAACAGGCATAGGCAAGGTTAAAACCCTCCTGACAGGAAAGAAGTTCAAAACTTATTCGAGCATTACTTAAAATGCTACAGGAGGCAGCAGGTGTGGATTCCATGCTTTTTAATATGGAGTTGAAAATCTAGAATAGAAAGGGGCGGGGCTGTGGACGCAGGCATCCTTGATGTTGAACTGCTGTCAATATTTCTACGCAGGCGAACCAGAACAATAATATTGACAGCAGCTATTGAATGCAGAGCCCCCCTGCTTCTCGTCGAGTGCCTCAACAAACTGGGCAGTTCAGTCATGGCACCTACTCTATCTTCGCTCTTCTGTGCTTACATCAGGGTCTCCACGCCATGGGTGAATGCAAGGGGTCCTGACAGGGGAGCCACCCACTCCCCATCTTCCAAAGTAGTCCGAAGGTCGTGGGTGAGCTGTAGCTCGGCGGGACATACGGGACCTACCATGCCTGATGGCGAATCAGCTGGTCTAGGAGTGAAAACTGATGGCAGGAAGCTTCTGAGGTCCGACACATTCTAAACAAATCCTCACAGCAGTCCGCAGAATCCAGCAGTGAGGTTCGCAACACTTCGCATGTTTCAGCACCTCGAGATCCCTCTCCCCGCCTTGATCGTTAGACTGCCTCCTGCATGATGTGCTTCGCCATCTCGAACTTAGCTACCCAGGTCCCCGACGTCCACGACGATGGCGCTATCGCATAAGCCAGTTGGTCCGCGGGCTGGTATTCGAGTATTCCCAGCCACCCCAGGGACTGGGGATCCCCTACCCGCCACCTGGGGACGCGACGAGTTACGGAATAGTTGGCGCACCCAAGTTGCTGCAGTCTCGCCGCACTCGCAGAAGTCCTCGCCTTCGCTGGTCCCAAGGGGCGGGCAGATCCCGGAGATAGAGCAGCCACGAGCACGATGTTCATCCCACAGCAGCTCGGCTCGTGTTTTTCTGTTACCACAGATAATTGCAGAAAATGTTTCTTACTGGAAGTTTCGTGTCGAAGCCCTGCTTGAAGAAAAAGGAGCTAAGAACACAATCGAAACGAAAGATGGGATAGATGAAAAACATCTCAAGGAATTTAAAATGAAAGATGCCAAGGCCAAATACAGTAATCATTCAGTGTGTTACCTACCATCACCTTGAATATATAAAAGGTGCGAGATCTGCCAAACAGATGATGTCACCACTTCAAAACATATTTGAGAGGAAGAGCTTATTTTCCAAGTTGTATCTTAGAAGGAAACTTTTATCTCTAAAATGTGACAGCGATTGCCTAAAAGACTATTTTGTTAAATTCAAGAGTTTAATTCGTGAACTAGAGGCCACAGGTACTGTCATGAAAGAAGTGATAAAGTATGCAATTTATTGCTAACAATGCCCGAGAAGTACATTACAGCAATCGAAACCATGACCATAACAGAAACTGTAAAATTTATAAAAAGTCGTCTACTCGAAGCAGAAGTTAAATTCAAGAACTGCCGAGTTGAAACTGAAGGCAAGGAATGTTCATTCACAGCGAGTAATTTTAAATATCGCTGATATGCCTGTGGAGAACAAGGGCGCATGAAATCATACTGTCCAAAGGTAAGTCAGAACTGTAGTAGTCGTGGCAATTTCAGAGGAAGAGGCAAAGGAAATTATATAAGTGGCAACAGAGGGNGGTAAGTCAGAACTGTAGTAGTCGTGGCAATTTCAGAGGAAGAGGCAAAGGAAATTATATAAGTGGCAACAGAGGGTAGTACAAACCTAACAAAAACAAAAAACAAAACCAAGAAAAGGTTAATATGTCATCCAAAGGGATTTCATTTGTAGTATTCAATACTGAGGCCACAAAAATAACCAAACATGATGCTTGTGTAAAATTAGTTATCGATTCTGGAGTTACTGATCATTAGGTTGAAGACCCTGCCTGTATAGTGCATTATTAATGATATTATACATTTAGATCCTTATGTTATAAGCAAGGTAGTAAATGGGCAACACTTAAAAAGTAGAAAATAAGGGCAAATTAAGAGTCGCCTGCTAGGGAAGGTGTATTTGCGTTGAAGTTTTGATTGCCCCTTATATAACCCATAATTTGTTGTCAGAAAAAAAATTAAGTGAATCTGGCAAAAAGGTAATATTTTCTAAAAACAATGCAAAAATAGTTTGTGAAGAAGGATTAAATGTTAACTGTCAAATTGAAGGGGATTTTTATGTGGCGAGTTTTGAATAGTATGCATTCTTAAAATGTACTGCAGTCGAAAACAAAAATTTGTGACACAAAAGGTTAGGCCACCTGAACTGGAAAGAGTTAAAAATTCTCAACTTACCTGTTAGTGAAGAAATGTGTGAGTTATGTTGCAAGGAAAGGCAACACATCTTGCTTTTAAAAAGTTGAGTTGCTTATATCAAAAAAAGTTGGTGAATTGCTGCATAGTGATTGGGGTCATGTAACAACAATTGGTGAAAAATATTTTCAAGCAATCATATATCATTTATCGTACTTTTGTGTTGTTTGTTGATGTCTAAATCAGAAGCAGAAAATAACCTATTTGCTATATTAGTCAACTAGGGACAGAACATGGCAAAACTTGTAGGATTAGATGTGATAATGGAGGTGAATTTACCTTAAATTACGTAAAATAATTCTGCAGTAACAAAGGGATAAGGCTGGAATACATAACTCCTTAAACACCACAACAGAATGGTGTTTCAGAAAGGATGAACAGGACACTTTTTGACAAAGTAACTACTACGTTTGCTGAAACAAATCATCCTAAACATATTTGGGGTGAAGCAATCAGATGTGCAGCCTACCAACTCATCCATTCACCCACCAGTGCATTGTCTGGTGATATATCTGCAAGAATATTTTTGGATAAAGTTGACTTATCAAAATTGGAAGTATTTGGTTGTAAAGCATGGGCAATAAAACTACCACTAACAGACAAATTTGATACAGAGGATCAGGAAAAACGAATGATTGGTTACAGTGGAAATGGGTACCAATTATGGGATCCAGTAGACAACCAAATAATATGTTCCAAGGATGTTCGATTTAATGAAAAAAATATTTCTTATGTGAATAAAGAAAATAAAGTATCACAAAAGAAACATAGAGACAACATAATTGAAGGTAATTCAAGTGACAACGAAGTATGTGAGAATGAAACAAGTAGGAAGCCTTCGAATGAAGCTAAGGAAGGAAAATATGGTGATTCTGAATCAAGTTGTGAAGGAAGAGCAGACTTGCCTGAAAGATTAGAATACTATGAATTATACACAACATAGTCTCTTTGTTCATGCAGATCCTAAAGACTATGAAGAAGCAATCGTAAGAGGAAACGAATGGAGGGAAACTATCCAAAAGGAACTTGAAGCTCATGAAAAATTTGGAACATTAATTCTAGCTGATTTACCTCCAGTTAAAATAACAGTTGAAGCAAAGTGAGTTTTCAGAACGAAACGAGATGGAAAAAGGCGACAATGTAATTCCAGTTTTGAAAATGTAAAGATGTAAATTGGAATTAAGGGGGAGTGTTGAAGTTGCTACGAGAAATCATTTATTAATCTGTGGTGAGAAAATAAAAGAGTTGGTAAAATAAATATGAAAGNTGTTGAAGTTGCTACGAGAAATCATTTATTAATCTGTGGTGAGAAAATAAAAGAGTTGGTAAAATAAATATGAAAGGGTAAAACAAATGCCCGTGTTTTATTCTATGACCATTTGCTAAGCTTAGAAATAATATAAAAGTCAATATTTTATAAGCAGGGAGGTGAGTATTTTGTTAAAATAGACTTGTCCAATGCCTACAACCAATTGTGTGTCTGAGGAGACTGGTAAGCTGTTAGCTTGGAGAATGCACAAGGGTGTTTATATTGTGAATACATTATTTTGGGGGTGAAACCTGCTTGTGCCACATTTCAGAGAGTCATTGAGGAGGTATTGTTGGGTTGTAAGTGTGCTGTTTCTTTCCTTGATGAAATTTTCGTTACAGGTGCTACAGAGTCTGAGCATTTGGACAATTTGAGACAAGTTAAAGGAGGCAGGGTTTAAACTGAACCGTGATAAGTGTGAGTTCTTTGAGAAGGAGGTGTACTATTTGGGTCATATTATTGACAAAGAAGGCATCCGAAAAAACCCCGACAAAATCAGGGTTTTTAGTGAAGCACCCTGCCCTGTTGATATAGCTACAGTAAGAGCATTTTTGGACATAGTGAATTATTACCAGAAGTTTATACCCAGCTTGTCAACAATCCTATGTGCATTGTACGATTTTTAAAAGAAAGGGAGCAGGTTTGAATGGTCGGATAGGTGTGAGGAATCTTTTGTAATGACTAAGGCTGCTGTTTTATCTCCCCATTTTTTATATCTCCATTTTGAGGCGGACCGGCCAGTTAAGTTGACCTGTGACACATCTGCGAAGGAGATCGCAACTGTTTTGTCACATGTTTTTCCTTATGATGTGGTAAAACCAGTTTGCTTTGCATGTAGGATTTTGTCTAAGGCTGAGAGTAATTACTCTGTGATCAAACAGGAAGTGTTAGCTTTATATCGGGAAGTCAATAAATTTTCTCAATATTTGTTGGGCAGCAGGCATTTTATTTTTTAATCTGATCACAAACCATTGTTAGCAATCTTCGGGAGGAAATAAGGGAATCCCGCTGCTGGGAGACTTCTAAGATGAGCTTTATTCTTGTCAGGGTTTGATTACACTTTCAAGAATGTGAAAAGGAAATGCAATGTTGCAGATGGCCTGTCAAGAATGCCATTGGTGAATGAAATTGAGGTTAACCAGGTTGACGAGGTGGAGATGAGTATTTGCATTTTGTCGAGCAAACCATTGCAATTGATGCAAATACCATAAGGTATGAGACTGAAGTGGACACGATCCTACACTTGGTGATAGCGTACATACAGAATGGAATGGGTGGCCTCGTACAGTGTTAGATGTGTTAAAACCTTATTTCGGCAAGAGGGGGGAACTGTTGGTCGTACAAGGGATACTCATGTAAGGTTATAGAGTTATCATTCCCAAAAACTGTCAGATGAGAATGCTTGAAGAGGTACATTCTACACACCTAGGGATGGAAAAATTAAAACATTTATGTAGGTCTTATTTGGGGTGGTCTGACTTGAATTCTGATTTGGAAGAGTTCAAAAGATCCTGTGGTGTGTGTATGTCAGCAAGGGCAGATCCCCCCGAGGTGGCTGAGGTTAAGTGGCTAGAGAGTAAATAGGTTTTTGAAAGAATACACCTGGACTATTTAGGACTGGTAAAGGGCACACATTTTTTGATTATCTTAGATTTTTTTTTTTAAGTGGGCGGAGGTATTCCCGAAGAATTCACTGACTATGGAACCATTCTTTGTATAATGTCAGTAATTTTTTTATGGAGAAATTTAAGAGTTTTTGCAAGTTCAATGGTATCGAGCACTTGATGTTACCTCCCTACCACCCTACAAGTAATGGGGCGGCAGAAAATTCTGTCAAAACATTTAAGGCGGCATTGTTGAAAGCACCGCAAGATGGTGCTAATGCACTTGCTTCAGTGGGCAATCTGGTTAGTCGTTGTCTAATGTCCTACATGTATTCACATCACTCCACTGCACGTATAAGGCGAGTCCAGCTCAACTCATGTTTGGTGTGGCTGTGAGGACTAGGTTCGACCTGATTAGGGCCCTGGATATTAGGGGGATTGAGCAGCCTATTGTGGCAGAAGGGATAACACGAGTGCAGCTTGCAGTAGGCGAGGAGGTATATGTCTGTGACTACAGGTCCTCACTTAAGGAGTGGAAAAGATGGAGAATACAGCAGGTCACTGGCAACAAAATCCTATCTTTTAAATTACATGATACGGGTCTTGTGTGGAAGAAGCATTACAACCAAACCATTAAAGTAGGGAAGGTCCTGTCAGGTCTGGTCATGTGCCAAATACAGGTGGGGAAGGGATTGTGGAGCAGCAGCCAGTCTCATTACCCTCGTGTAGAACCACAAAGTATCCAACTAGGCTTAACCTATAAGGATTTGTATTTCTGCTTAGAATGTAACTTAGAGAGTATGAGATATGTTAAGGTGGTATTTGTATAAAATTGAAATGTTGTTTTGGTTTTGCTAAGGACGGTCCTCCAGCTTGAGGGGAATTTGCTAGAGTGGATGGAGTTGGCACAGTATCGGATATGTATGTTATCTATGGCTGTATCCTGTTCTGGTCATGTCGTAGTTGAAAAAGGTGAGCACATGGCCAGAATTATCCAATAAATTTGTGTGCATCCCATCACCAGGGAGTTATGATTTGATACATCGCAGTTACTTTAATGTTTATGTTTTATCTTAATTGTTTTATGTTTTAGGGATGCTTTAATGTGTTCTTTTAATCATTATTCGAAGGGCTTTGGTATGCTTCTTATACCGAACACGATGAGTGTTACCTATTTACCGATAATCAGGCCCTGAGTTGGGTACTCAACCACCCTCATCAACTTGGCAAGTTAGGGTGGTGGGTATCATGCATGTCGCAATTCATGTCCAAGGTACGGCACATTCGCGGTGTATATAACACGATTTCTGATTCGCTGTCTAGGATATTCGATCCTGATGATTTCTAGTCCTTTACGCCCGACGATCCAGCCTCTTTAAGCATCATACAGGTTTTTTTTTCCCGAATGTTTCGTTCAACTTCATCAGGTGCAAGCTTCCAATGCATGGTGTAGACAATTGAGAGTCGTTATCGTGGTAGGTAACAAATGTCCATTTATCAAGACAAATGGCCTAATTAATTTACTGGGAAGATATGTAGTGCCAGAAAGTTAGTGGTACTGGAGGTGTTACAGCAACGTTGTTGAAGTACTTTCATGATTCCTTGTATTGGGGGGTCATATAGAGATCAATAAAACCTTTTTTGAAAATTTCTTCTCATTTTGCATGGCGAATGCTTAAGAATGATGTTTCTCAGTATGTATGTTCGTAAGATGATTGCCAATGCTGAAAGCTGGCTCAGCAAGCATATTTTGGCCAGGCAAGAATTCAGGTACCTAAATGTCTGTGGCACATTCTGTACNTTTAATGTTTATGTTTTATCTTAATTGTTTTATGTTTTAGGGATGCTTTAATGTGTTCTTTTAATCATTATTCGAAGGGCTTTGGTATGCTTCTTATACCGAACACGATGAGTGTGACCTATTTACCGATAATCAGGCCCTGAGTTGGGTACTCAACCACCCTCATCAACTTGGCAAGTTAGGGCTGTGGGTATCATGCATGTCGCAATTCATGTCCAAGGTACGGCACATTTGCAGTGTATATAACACGATTTCTGATTCGCTGTCTAGGATATTCGATCCTAATGATTTCTAGTCCTTTACGCCCGACGATCCAGCCTCTTTAAGCATCATACAGGGTTTTTTTTCCCGAATGTTTCGTTCAACTTCATCAGGTGCAAGCTTCCAATGCATGGTGTAGACAATTGAGAGTCGTTATCGTGGTAGGTAACAAATGTCCATTTATCAAGACTAATGGCCTAATTAATTTACTGGGAAGATATGTAGTGCCAGAAAGTTAGTGGTACTGGAGGTGTTACATCAACGTTGTTGAAGTACTTTCATGATTCCTTGTATGGGGGGTCATATAGAGATCAATAAAACCTTTTTTGAAAATTTCTTCTCATTTTGCATGGCGAATGCTTAAGAATGATGTTTCTCAGTATGTATGTTCGTAAGATGATTGCCAATGTNATGGCGAATGCTTAAGAATGATGTTTCTCAGTATGTATGTTCGTAAGATGATTGCCAATGTTGAAAGCTGGCTCAGCAAGCATATTTTGGCCAGGCAAGAATTCAGGTACCTAAATGTCTGTGGCACATTCTGTACTTAGATATTTTTGGTTTGTTAGTTCGCTCCAAGAAGGGTAATATATGCTTATTGATTGTGTCAGATAAGTTACTAAATTTGTGTTACTGTTACCCCTCAGGAAGATGAACGTATCTACAATTGTCAGAACCCTTACCAATCAGCCCCTGGAAAATTTTCGTTGCACCTGCAGTAATTGTTAGTGATAACATCCACTATTTTCAAATTTTATGTTTTATAAACATATTCTTTCATTGGGCGATTAAATACTACCCTACACATCGGGTCTTTATTTTCCGAAGGGAAATCAAGTTGAACTCTTGAACAAAAACATTAACTGCTTCTTAATAATCTTTTACAACCAGGATCATACTTTTNCAATCAGCCCCTGGAAAATTTTCGTTGCACCTGCAGTAATTGTTAGTGATAACATCCACTATTTTCAAATTTTATGCTTTATAAACATATTCTTTCATTGGGCGATTAAATACTACCGTACACATCGGGTCTTTATTTTCCAAACGGAAATCAAGTTGAACTCTTGAACAAAAACATTAACTGCTTCTTAATAATCTTTTACAACCAGGATCATACTTTTNGGGAAATCAAGTTGAACTCTTGAACAAAAACATTAACTGCTTCTTA
The DNA here is from genome assembly GCA_002778355.1 of Clitarchus hookeri. NCBI lineage: Eukaryota > Metazoa > Arthropoda > Insecta > Phasmatodea > Phasmatidae > Clitarchus > Clitarchus hookeri. The sequence goes on along the minus strand of NQII01002500.1, from coordinate 214,134 downwards.
ATAATCTTTTACAACCAGGATCATACTTTTTGGGATTATGACTTGGACATCATTAATATAGGATTTTACTGTGCGGTGCATGAATCTATGGGCTCCTCTCTATCTTTGCCATTTTTAGGCTGTAATGTTAGTCATCCTCACCTCAGTTTTTGATTTATTTGTGTACCCCTCTCCTTGGATTCTGCTGCCTGGGGTCGCCTCCTCGACGATGTGGCTCGACGTTTGGATGTGGCTAAGCACAAGATAGCAGCTCGCTTAGATTTTGTGCTTGCTGACAGTGGGCTATCACAGTGACAGCTGTTGACTGCCACCCTTCTTGCCTGTGCAGGGGAGGATACTGTTACGGCCTGGGGTGGTGGTGACTACACTCTCATGCGCCTGGGTGATGGTCCATCACGTCAACTGCCTGCGCTAGAATGTGGGAGGGGGTAGCACCTGTCTGTCTGGCTTGCCTGGTATCCACAATGGTGGCCCTCGAGGATGGTCCTTTGTCTGGCACTGTCCCAAAATGGCGTGAATGTCTGAAATGTGTAATTTATTGTTGAGAATCCGAAATTGATTTGAATAAATTCTTTCTGAAGGCTTTTGAACACGTGGCTTTTGGCAAAGTGTTTTATCCATAAAGGTATTCTAAATATATAAATTACCCTTAAAATTTGTGTAAGATGCACACAACAACACATTGGTTCGAAATTCATTCCAAAGTTTGTTGGTCCTTGTGTGATTACTAAATTGCTTTGTGTTTACACATTAATACTAAATTTACCTGGTAGATTTAGAGAATTTAGAAATGCCCATGTCAGCCATTTAAAATCCATGGTGTTTAAGGTACTTTGTTTTATACTTGAATGCCAATAATATTACAATTCACGTCTCATGACGTACATCACAATGTACCAATAAACAGTGCCTACATGTGTTTATCACATTTCACAGACCTCGTAATACATGGAAGCATTGAAGTTTTCATGCGATCAGCCGCATTACTAGACCAAACCGCTAGGGAGCAGGACATTCCACGATGCGAATGGGATGGGTTTTTCCCATGCCAAGTGTATGTGGCCAAGAGCATAGTAGCAGGGCCACACAACCATCAGTTGTTTGCGGTGCATCTGGATCAGCAACTCCACCGACCCACAAGGACTCTGACCACAACCACAGAGCCATGTCTGCAGCAATGGACTCAACCACGCTGGGCGAGGCCACTGCGAGGGGTCACACTCGTAAGGGATGTGCTCCCTTCGCATGCAGGTATTGCGAGGGGCAACAATTTCACTGGCATAGCAAATGCCCAAAGAATAATACAAAGGAAGAAACAACAACAGNTGGTATTGCGAGGGGCAACAATTTCACTGGCATAGCAAATGCCCAAAGAATAATACAAAGGAAGAAACAACAACAGATAATAAAGCCCCACCGGGGGGAAACGGCTCATCGGGGTTGGAGAGCCGGACGCTCAGTGCCCCCGGGCCACAATAGAAAACGTAACACAAACATCTCAACAGATCCTGCTGCAACAAATCNGCCGGACGCTCAGTGCCCCCGGGCCACAATAGAAAACGTAACACAAACATCTCAACAGATCCTGCTGCAACAAATCATTAAGGGAAATAGCTAAATGATCAAAATACCAATAACTATGAACAATCAAACAAGTAATGACTTGGTCGACACAGTAGCATCCCACAACTTTGTGCATATCGGGTACGTTGATGTAAGCCAACTTAAGCAAACAACACAGGTGCTAGAACTCGCTCCANACACAACTTTGTGCATATCGGGTACGTTGATGTAAGCCAACTTAAGCAAACAACACAGGTGCTAGAACTCGCTCCACGGCAGCAGACAGTGGAAACCATGGGGAGACAATAATAACAGATCGAATACCCCATGTGGAGACCACCACCACAACCCTTGAGTCAGCTGACCTACAGGAGGATGCAATACTAGGTATTCCCTGGTTCACTGGGCAAAACACCATTGTAGAGCCAGTGGCATGTATAATTCACTTTGGCCAAAAANACTAGGTATTCCCTGGTTCACTGGGCAAAACACCATTGTAGAGCCAGTGGCATGTATAATTCACTTTGGCCAAAAAGAGCGATGAACTGTCTACGGCCTCGAATCACGCCCCACAAGTTGCTCACTCGATGTCCAGCTGGACGAACTTGATCATGCGGTACCAACACAGTTTCGCAGCAACCTGNCCCCACAAGTTGCTCACTCGATGTCCAGCTGGACGAACTTGATCATGCGGTACCAACACAGTTTCGCAGCAACCTGCAAAGACTACTGCATGAGCGGCGTGATGTATTTGCAGCAGGTGAACCATTACTTCGCACTACAGTAGCGGAACATGAAATACCACTACAACACAAGCGACCACTCTATGCTGCTCCGCGCAGTTACCAGCTGCACCAATGCATGATCGTAAAAGAGCAAATCAAGGAAATCTTCTCTGAAGGTGTGATAGAACACACACAGCCATTACAATAGTGGGATAACACTAGCACCAAAAACGGATGGGATATGGTCTTTTTGCGTAAACTTAAAGCCCATCAACCTAATAAACAAGAGCGCACCACCACCCTACATCAGTGTTAAGGATGCCATACATACACTTAGTAAAACAAAAATAATGACTCCACTGGACCTTCATGATGGGTACTGGCCAGTGCCAATCAAACCATAGGATGGTCACAAAACTGCTTTTACTGCACCATATGGGTGAATATTTCAATCTTGTGCAATACTTTTCGGGCTTAAATGTGCGCTAGCAACATTTCAGTCTATAATAGTCAGAGTACTTGCTGGGTACATAGGTGACTTTCCCTTGCATACTTGGATGACATAGTGGTATGGTGAGAGATGTGGGAGGACCATATCAAACACCTGTCACTAGTTCTAGAACGAATAGTCATAAAAGAACTGACCTGTGCCAACCGAAAAAGCCACATAGGAAAACCATGCATACAATTTCTCAGCCATCTGGTGGACGAGTCAGTTATAAATGACTACGCAGTGCCACACACGCACAAACAACTGCACAAATTATTTTTGTTGATACATGGCTGCGAGAAAATATCCGCGAATTTGCCATAGTAACCTCACCACTGACACACATGATTTCACGGAACCGGAAATACCGGTGGACCGCAGAGCATGACATGTGTTTCACTGAGCTGAAAACCAAGTTCCAACAATACACCACACTAGCCCACCATGACCCGAGTAAACACCTGTAGCTTCAAACAGACGCGAGTGAAAAGCAGTGGNACAATACACCACACTAGCCCACCATGACCCGAGTAAACACCTGTAGCTTCAAACAGACGCGAGTGAAAAGCAGTGGCAGTAGTTGTATTCCAACTTGGGGAGAATCAAGAGTGGCACTTCATAGAGTTCAGTAGTGCAAAATTCGGAGACACAGAACGTAGCAAAGATGTGAACGAAAACGAATGACTGGCAGTGGTGCGGGGCATCAAGAAGTACCGAGCACACCTCGAATACCAGTGCTTTCCACTGAGAACAGACAACTGCTATTTAGAGCGATTTTACTCAATTAAGAAAGAACAGAGCAAATTGGCCCGGTGGGCATTACTGCTACAGATGTACGACTTCGAAGTTCAACACGTTCCCGTAGCCGAAAACCAGTTAGCTGACGAACTATCACATACGCCTGGCAAAACAGTAGCGGTGGACGAATACTAGTGGGGTGACATACTGTCCCCTACTGCAGTCTCCCGTCGAACACCTGGCGAGGGTATAGCTAGCTGCCACAACATCGAGTCCCCAATGGAAGTCGAACTCAGGCTAGANGAACAGACAACTGCTATTTAGAGCGATTTTACTCAATTAAGAAAGAACAGAGCAAATTGGCCCGGTGGGCATTACTTCTACAGATGTACGACTTCGAAGTTCAACACGTTCCCGTAGCCGAAAACCAGTTAGCTGACGAACTATCACATACGCCTGGCAAAACAGTAGCGGTGGACGAATACTAGTGGGGTGACATACTGTCCCCTACTGCAGTCTTCCGTCGAACACCTGGCGAGGGTATAGCTAGCTGCCACAACATCGAGTCCCCAATGGAAGTCGAACTCAGGCTAGANTCCGTCGAACACCTGGCGAGGGTATAGCTAGCTGCCACAACATCGAGTCCCCAATGGAAGTCGAACTCAGGCTAGACGAACTCCAGACCCAAGTGCTAGCCACACAAAAGTGTGCAGACACCCAGCGACACATATCAGGGATAACACAAGGCAACAGAGAATGGTGGCCAGTGGAAGTAGTGCATGTGGAAACCAGGCACATCAACTGGAAGTGCCATGACATCTCTCTGTGTCCAAGGATACACGTCAACAGGTGTTATGTCATGCGCATGCCAGCCTGTTCTAAGGTCATCCAGGAGCACAACAAACAACAAGGAATATGCAAGCTCATTTTCACTTGCCAGGAGCCACGCGGGATGCACACAGGTATGTATGTTAATGCATGACATGTAATCACTTTAAGAGCTGCATTAAAGATGGAGTGACACAACAACAGCCACGAGTGACAAACGAACCATTTGAGGCAATATCACTGGATTTGTTCAGCCCTTACTGCCGAACAACAGCCGGAAAACGCTTCTTTGTGGTATTATCGTGGATTAATTTTCCAGTTGGACAGAAGCATAATCAGTTTCCAGTGCACGTGCATGTAACATCGCATGGTACTGGAAACTGAATTCTACCCCACTGGGGTTACCCCACAATGCTACTTACATACAATGGTACACAGTTCACAGGGAGACAGTGGCGCGACCTGTGCACTAAGTAGGGGTAGAGCACCATACCATGGCCGTTTACCACCCATAGGCTAATCCAACAGAGAATCTAAACCAGTACCTCAAAAGCCAACTGCGATTGCGGGTTGGCAAAAACCATGTAACCTGGGCCGAACACCTTCCAGTGGCCCTTTTCACCATCCGACAGCTTGTGAATCTGGCCACGAACCGATCACCTGCTACAATCCTACAAGGCTGGAATCTACCGCTGCCTGGAGAGTTCGTCAGATGGGGTAGACAGAGCACAGGCGAAGTGGAGGATAACACAGCACGACGAAAACATTGAGAGGCCAAACTAAAGTNAGATGGGGTAGACAGAGCACAGGCGAAGTGGAGGATAACACAGCACGACGAAAACATTGAGAGGCCAAACTAAAGTCCACCTGCCAGAACCAAGCCCACCATATAGCGAAGTGGGGGGCATCAACCACGCACCCACCACAGAAGTTAACACTTGGACAGCTGGCAAATGTCTGCGAACACTGGCTCTCCAGCAGTACAAAAAATTATTGCATGGGATTTCCCCAATGTGGAGCAGGCCACANAGATGGGGTAGACAGAGCACAGGCGAAGTGGAGGATAACACAGCACGACGAAAACATTGAGAGGCCAAACTAAAGTTCACCTGCCAGAACCAAGCCCACCATATAGCGAAGTGGGGGGAATCAACCACGCACCCACCACAGAAGTTAACACTTGGACAGCTGGCATATGTCTGCGAACACTGGCTCTCCAGCAGTACAAAAAATTATTGCATGGGATTTCCCCAATGTGGAGCAGGCCACATAAAATAATAAAAATGCTCGGGTACACCACCTACCTGGTAAAGATAAGCAGCAGGAGGAAAGTCGTCATTCACTATGACGTCCTCCACCTGGCCATAGATGAGGCCAACTCCGAGGCACCTGATGATGCGACGCCCACATAATAGGGCATCCAAAGAAGCCATGGAGCAACAACAACAGCTACTCCCCCCCCCCCCCAAGTGACGAATCGGGAATGTCCAGTCCCGATACCGATGGGAGCACCATCTGGTGCCTATTTCCACCTGAGACGCCCGGGGTCTCGATGCCCATGAGGGATGCAGTGGAAATCAGGAAGCCCAGTGGAGAGTCGCTCCCACCAAACAGTACAAGCACAGCAACAGTACAATTTGCAGGCCCCTACCTGGTCAGCTTGCAGAGTCACGATGCCCCACATCGTAACACCGACCTCTGAAGACATCATTGATGGTGAGCTATCGGGGACACCTGTGGGTGGGATCTCTCCACAGGTAATCTCCCCACCCAGCTGTGTCGCGATGTCTTTGAGACGTCACTCAGCAGCTGACACTGCATCGTGGGATGCCCAGCACTGCGATGGGCATAGTGGGCCTAGACAGAATGACTGCAAGACACCCTCCTCCGCCCTGCCAACACTGCAGACACATCGGCATCCAGACACATGCAGCAGCAGTGGTGATGAGATGGCAAAGGAGGGGGAAACTACCCTTCCCTGCCGCTCCAAGCGGCCATGCCGCGAGCACCACTCGACATGTATAGCCGGTGGGAGTGGCATCCCCTTTACTTCTCACGTGTGTCGCGGCCCATCAACACTGCCAGGGTCACAAACCTGAGCCACCTGTAGCCAATATCTAGCCGATATCACGCGGCCTTACCAGCAGATACCGCATCACCAAATCCAACCACCAACCACTTGTTGTGCTCGACTGTGTGATTGTTTACCTGGAGGACTGCATGGTCAAACTGCCACCAAAGAGAGAGGCATGTACCATGAACCACATATCCATGTCTGCGCTTGTGACCTTTTGTACCTCAGCAGTCACACCATCTAGCCGACCCTGGCCGAAGTGAACACTCGGCAGAGAGAACGTCAGTATTGGTCGGCGAGAACGGAACACACCCGCCTCGTCGCCTAGTACTACATGACTCAAGTGACCATCTTCATTTATTTACCTCAAGAGGTAACTCTTGTGGGAAAATAACAACAGGTCCAACACAGTTTCCCCCCGAAAGCCACAACTGTCAGGTGCTCCGAAATTGGAAGGAACATCGATGCAGCTCACGCCACAATGCCTGGCATTATTCCAACCTGCGTGACGTTGACCGGCCTGCTGGCTGAAATAATAGTGCTACGTGACCCCAAGAGCGGCTAAATAGTGGGGATTAAAATCCCGAAAAATACACAGTGTTCAAAATTCCATAGTCAAATTAATTAGAGACATTCTTTCATTAAATCATCAAACGAGCGTGGCTACCCACACCCCTTTCAGGGATGGACTCGTCCAGCCCGTCCAAGCTGGTTAACTTGGACTCGCCCATCGGCGAAAAAAAAAAGCAGAAATTGAATTTTAATTATGAAATTTACCGGAAACTGAAATACATTCTCAGTTTATTGTTATTACAGTTATTTCATTAATTGTAATTATGTCCAATGCTGTAAAGGGTAATTGTGTACGATGTCACAGTCACAATCATAATTATCACTCAATTATTCACGGGGATGTCACCAACATGTCATTAAACAGGGAATTGTATTTTGTAGCATATTTATTAGCAGTAACAGAGTAAATGTAAATTTTCACATAATTTTTGGCGTTGGCTTCGGCAACCATCAGTGGAAGCTGACGCCATGATTTAAGTCTGACTTCAGCATTCGGCCTAGCTGGCAACACTGGAGTTTCGATCCGTCAAACCTCCTCAGCACCCTCACAACTTTTGCTGTAACCACCTTCATCATCAATAGTAATGTTAATCAACAGGAAAATTTGCGTAACCTGTTCCGAGGTGACGATCGTCTGCCTCCCTGCCTGTTAACCAGGGTTTAATGCGTTAAAAGTCTTTTCAATAATTTACAAGGCTTAGGCCGATTTTGCAGTATTGGTCACCAGCAGGCCAGAGTACCAGGTCCGCGACAACTTGTAACAGATACGCGTAAATGCATATGTATAAAAGCAGTATGTAAAAATTTAAAATCATTATAAGCATTTAATTTACTTTACCCCTCAGTGTATATCAGATGCTACATCATAATGCAGCAAAGTGTATGTGTGGTGTGCGAGGTTGCCTACAACCTCACCAGTGTAATACATGAAGCCACTAGGTTTGTGCAATTATTGGTAAGTTCAGTATCTGCAAACACTCCAAATCGACAAAGGATTCTAGGGACACACGGGCCATCACCCACACGACCCTCACTAACTCGTGCTCACTGAATTTTGGCGCTGGTCAATATCACCAGTTTTTGCCTTAACCTGGGTAAGTCAGGTAAGGTAGGGACCCATTTCAGCATCCCTGCAACCCCTGCATGTCAACATATTTCTGAGACTAGAATTGATATGTTTTATAGAGTTTGGTTTCACATTCATATAAAACTTGTTTACACTTCTTTACATTAAAATGTGCTCATAACATATCGATTAATTTTTATGACTTGGGATATGATTTGAGAAGGGGCATCTGATTTTCGCAAATTCTCCACCTGCCAGCTACATACAGCCAGCCTAGCAACATGTCTAAAATGTTTACAGCAGTTATAAGATTGTGTTTCCCCGTGACATGGCATCCTGGCAGGGGCGAGGGGATGAGCCGGCAAACATCTTGGATGATGTCCTGCAGCAACCTCCTGCTCTGTCATTCCTCACCAGCAGCAGCTATCTTGGATTTCCCTTTTTCCATTTTTTCTTTTTTCACTCCTGCTCTTCTATTCAACCTCAACACTTCCTGCTCCTGCATTCTGTTTGGGGGTTTCTAATATTCCATCCAGTCTCTCTCATCTCCCATGTTCTATCCTTTGGTGGTTTTCTCATATTCCTTCGTGCTTCTCGTCCATTTTCTCTATTTATCCCATGTTCTATCCCTTGAAGTTTTCTCATATTCAATCCAATATCCTTAATTTCTCTCTCCCATGTTATATTCCTCGGGGGTTTTCTCATACTCCTTCCAGTCTCCCACACCTCTCTTGCTTTTCACACCCTCCATCACCATCGACATCGTCTTCTGTAGGCAGACATCTTTAATTCCCACTGCCAGTAGGCTGCTGTAGGCAACCATATTTGATTTCCTTACCCACCACCATAGTGTTCGAAGTTCTACAAGAAGTGGCTAGCAGCGCTGTTATCAGCATGGCCATTTTTAATGTTGGTTCACAAGTTGCCAGAAGAGGCATGCTAGCTTTGGGGAGCAGAGTTCATGTGGTGGACTCCTGGAGCAGTAAGAGGATTTTTTAGTATTTTGGGAACTCAAAAAATGCAGGTGTGCGGAATTGTACCGACCACCCTTACACCGCCAGTCCGACATCTTGACCAAACGACCACCATTGCATGGGAAGACCTAGGAGATGAAATAATGTTCATATTCGAATTGGCCTTACTCTCGCACCAGACAATAAACTTGTAATCGCGAGGAAAAAAATCAACATTGTACTGTTATGAGAAGAAGCAAAGGAAATACTAGCATCGTCATTAAGAAAATAATTATATATGTATAAGGTACATATGTAAGCATAACATTTAAAGTTAAAATTAATAGCATGAAAAAAATACCGACAGTCTATCCAATGTCTGGACCACAATCCTACATGTTCAAATATATTAGAGCAAAAATAATTATAAAATAAACAAATGAACGCATTATAAAGATAGCATTAAATACACTAACCCACGGTGAAACTGACTATACACACAGGCAACACCGAGCGCGTACACCTCTTACTGGCATGGAGCGAAACAGAGTATACACATGACCTTGTTTTGCAATATGGAAACATATCCGGCGTTCACGTGCGTGACAAATATTTCGTTCTGTAAAAACTAGCATTAGGTTAAAAACACCATTTACACCTACACAGCCTCGTCAGCAGCAGCATAGTCGCTCTCTCACTGCGCCAGCAGCATTCCTCGTACTTTATCATCTGCATGGCATAACCATGCGGACAGTTCCCGGGCTTGGGACCGGGGCAGTAAACTACACATGCAAAAATACCCCCAGAATTTTTTCTTATACACAAACAAGTCATATACATGTATGCATATTGACTTGAACCACACATACATGAGCTCCTTGTGCCCACTCTGACCGCTGCAGTCACATCAACTGCACCAGCTACACCAGGCTGCACCAGCCACATCAGGCCAATAGTGCGTAGTGCAGGTTGACAAGAACAGAATGGCACCTTCTTGCCAACAAAGATTATATAACACAAGAGACCGCCCTAGTTATTCATTACAAGAGGTAACTCTTTTAATAAATAAGTAGGCGATCCGAAACTGTGTTTACTCTAAAGCCACAGCNGTTATTCATTACAAGAGGTAACTCTTTTAATAAATAAGTAGGCGATCCGAAACTGTGTTTACTCTAAAGCCACAGCCTTTGAGCGCACTGGCCATTGGTCGTTATGTCGTAGCATCTTGTGCTGCGAGATACGACGTGATGCACCACCAAGTAGCATAGAACTGGCCTGTAGGCTGAATCTGAATTGCTAAGTGTCCCAAAGTGTAACCAGTAGTGCACAGTAATTTTCCAAACACACCAAACAATGTCACCTCATTCACAGCTACAGTCAGGGGTGTGTTTTATTGTATTAAGAGCAATCGAGCATGAAAACCCACACCCCTTTGCCCAGGTGGACTCGTCCATCCCTTCAGGAGACAGCCACCTGGCAACACTGCAGCCAGTGAAATACAAATACATCACCAGAAGTGAAATACAGACTTTTTCACAAGACAGTATAATAGCATATTTAATGTTTAGTTAGAAAAGAGTCATTATGTTTTCAAAAAGGGAGATTGCATATAAAGTCCTCCATCCTTGTAACATTTCATTTAGTGCAGTAACACTCCCTGTCAACTTCACAACATCAACCTTAACAGACATTTGTTAATCAACCAGGGTACAACCAATGTGTTTCATTTAATTTATACAATTTTTCACCATTGCCATAATGTTACATAGTGTTCGTGCCATGTTTTTCCATTCGGCGTTTGATGCCGGTTCTTGTAACTTGTGACGGAAGCCGATGTCATTCTGTCAGTCCATCTCAGCACTCGAGCCAGACCGACAGCGTTGGTTGCGCACTCCGCGAACCCCCTTGGTACACTCATTTAGGCTGTTATCACTTCACTGCAATAGTAACTTAATTAACTGGAATATTTGATTTCTTTCTTTGCTGTACCGAGGGGAGAACCACCCGCTCTCTCACCAAAGACCTTAATGCTGCTGCATATCCACATAACAACATACTCATTTTCACGCTTAGCTCACTGGCAGGCCATAAGTTCTGAGTCCATTTTCTTTCATTATTCACATTTAATCAAGCACAGTGAGTGAACAGCTTTACAAAGTTCAATGTGTGTTGATTTATTTTCCTCCGGGACATGTAGTGTGCTACAGCCCTTGTAGCACCACCCACACTTTTCTAGCATATTTCAGGCGCACAAGACAGCCTACAGTCACGTCATAAGGTGTAAATAGTGTAACAGTAAGTATGTGACAACATAATCTGCAAACTGACAGAGGACTCCAGGGCTCCCTGGGCCATCGACCGAACGACCCATATCACTAACTCTCTACTGTGTTATGGCGCCGGGCAATTCTATACTCAACCAGCCCTGGGTCATGTCAACCACGTCAATATAAAAAACACCATTGGTGGTGCAAGCATAGTATTCAGATGACTTGCAATGCTGAAATGGGAAAAATGAGCCAACTAAAAAAATTAAAGCGGACAAAGAAATGCACAGACAGGCGACAGCAACAGAGTAAGAGTACTGTAGAGGTGGATGAGGGGAAAAAGGGGTGAGGCAGTGCAATAANACAGACAGGCGACAGCAACAGAGTAAGAGTACTGTAGAGGTGGATGAGGGGAAAAAGGGGTGAGGCAGTGCAATAAGAAGAGAATAAATGCAAGTACTTTGCGATGACTAGTTACCACTGTTACAGTGCTTGGGTGATACGAATACCATTTTACATTTACTGCTACAGATCGGTGACACAATATAGATTACTAATCCCGTGCGCAAGTACATACAAGAGTAATTGTAGAATGTGAAATAGTTCACATATCATCACATAGCGGTAATAAACCTAATATGATAAGGATACCTCCTGCATGGGCCACAGTGTGCCACCATTCTACAGTGCAATCATTCACCAACAGGCACTCCTGACAAGATGAATATGGCTGTTGCATGTAATACAGAATGCCACTGAAAAAAAATACACAACTGGAACTGTGTACAATTTCGCACACGAGTGATTGCAGAAACAGTACATACACGCAGCAAATGGTAACATGCCTGACAAGATATGGATACCTCTTGCGCGGGCTACAGTATGCTACAATCCATAATTAGCAACAGTAAACCTGACAAGATAAATGTGGCTCTTGCTGTGCTATAGTATGCTGCTGAAAAAAACACATAAATTTAATAAATCATCACACACAGATATCATTCGTTGTGGGAAAGGGGAATGGAAGCACTTCAGCTTCGACAATCCCGGAGCGAGGAACTGTGTCCTACTATGCATCCCGACCCCATTCACCCTCCTGGGGATAGATACAAATATGATAGATGCCTCAACGCATCACTCCTGCCCTTATATTCCTATATAATAATTGTTTGTTTTAGTGAGCTCTACCACCCCTCAATGTTTGTCCCATGATTTTAGAATCACCCTGTAGTGATGGCATTTTGTACGACACTCTTCTGTATACCTTTAGATCGCTTCACTTCCTTATCCTTAAACGTATGAACATATAGCTTCGCCCTCAGCCCAACAAACTCTATCATGTTATTGCCTTCGTATTCCTCTTTGAATTTGCCAATCACCCTTGCGTTGGCGGGTGAGTAGCAGGGATGAATGGGAGAGCAGGCATTAGTGTCTAACTCAGCCACAAGTGCTAGGTCTGAGGCGAGGTACCTATAAAAGTCGGGGCAGGCGATTGACATCACAAAGGAGTCAGCATCGGTATAGATCAGACTCATGTTACTGCCATACTGTGCCCACATTACATCGTAGTGGAAACGGTACATGAGAGTCTTTGACAGGTCAAGTAGGGTAAAGCCAGCGCAGATGGGCTTATCAAATACAATGTTGTCATGATCCCATTTTACCAGCGATAGAGATTCATTTTATGTAGTTCTGCATTTTAAAGCTGGTTTTGTGATAAGTTTCTTCGCACGAAGTTCGGTGCATACAAGTTCCATATACTGGCATTTACACCTATTCTCGATGAGCTTACCATACAAAGTAGTGTTCATCAGCTTGTAAAAGTCCTTCTCGAAGGAGCTCGTGTCTGCCTGGCGTTTCTCTGTATTCAGATCAATATAAGTTTTCAGCCACGCCTTCTGGTTGAATTGTAATACCCGGTGTATAGCCTTCAGACTTAACCCATGACCCAATGCCTGCTTGAGGTTCATGTAATTGTACAATATAATGACTCTTTATCTCAAGGGTGGTTGTGAATTTGGTTTGTTTGTACCATGTGAAGGGGTAGGGGCATAAGTTCAAGGGAATAAACAGAGAATATTTATGGTGCTTGTGAAGGGTAGTAGGGTACTCTACATCCAACTCCAGTATTTATCCAACATCTCCATCGTCCAGCACAAACATAACATCTATATCCGTGTCTGTCTATTTGAAACTGATATATGGCAGCGGTAGGGACATTGCTCATCCATACAAATTATTTGCGTCTACGTACTGGAGGTAGTCAGACCTCCTGCTGGCATCGTACATGGCAGGGACATCCTTATTGTTTGCCATTACGTGATGCTTGATGCACTGTGCCACCCCTCCCCGGATACAAGCCTCGATAAACAGGTGGACATTGTAGTCGACAAGGAGGTTTAACTCCACCTGTGTCTTCTGCAACATTGTGTCGAACGAGAATCTGGGAGCCCTCAATTAGTGGACACAATCCTGTTTGTATGTTGACAGACATAGCCCCTGGAAGTTCTCGAAGACGTCACACAGCAGCATCGCATCGGTCATCAAGTACAGCTCTGCATAGTTACACAGTGTACGGCACCCAAACGCTGCCCAGGCCTTCTGCACATGGTGGTAATCCTCTCCAGTGATGCCGCATAGAAGGTTAAAAATTGCATTAATGCTCGGCAGCCATGCCTCGTCGAGCTTCCCCACGAGTCAACATAATCATAGGGGAACACTCATTTCCGAGTCACTAACTCGAGCTATCGGGGGTTGAAGAACATCGACGTAGTCTTGAAACCACTCTATGTATTGTTCTGCGCAAGTTTTGCGAGGCTGGCAGACATAAATCTATACATATCTATAAATTTAATGATACATTTGTCGTCCAAACTTTTGCTGAAAGTAATGAATGTTTCCTTTGTGTGTGGGATGATAAATATATCCTCGGTATCGTAGCAAAGCTATTTAATAATAAAATTCGCACCATACATCAACTCGTGTAAGAGGATTGATAGTGTCTTGGGGTGGGGGCGGAGCTTGTTTTCTTACAGTTATTACATGCCGCCCCAATAAAGTCACCGATAAAATGGCCATGGTAGTGGACCTCGTGGTTATCGCTGCTGAAGGGGCTGGAACAGTGCCAGCAGGTGGTGGCCAGAGTGTAGCCAGTCTATTCACCAAAAGTCGAGGAGGGGAAGGGGAGTCAGTGCATGCACGAACTTGCTGTAAATAGATCACCTAATGTACACAATACTACATGAACTGTAGCATGCTGTGTGAAGGAGAGGCTGTATGCGTATGAGAAAATTCAACAGGTTTCACTCGGAGTTCTCCCACTCACACCACACAATTTCATTCTGTCACAGTCCCATTCCTACCTCGCACTGCTGGGTCTCAGACACCATATAAACGTGGTGGCAGGCTGACCTAATACATCCAGCATATGTGTGCATGTGCAGTGCATGTACACAGGCAAACAGGGAGTACATTAGTTTTTATTTGTATCAAGTGAAACATCTAGCCACCGACACTCGTACATGGCTCCTATTACGAATAATGTTATGGTACAGAGTGAGTGTGTGCTGTATGTGTTGTGCCTTGGTAAC